>JAYESA010000002.1:9946257-10388757 GCA_036927795.1 Iris macrosiphon
GATCATGAGAAGGAACGATACAGATACAAACACCAATTTTTTCGTGTATGTGCAACTTAGCAAAAATAAAAGGTCTATAGCTCCATTGTTATGTTCTGAGTATCTGAGACTAATTCGGATTCTACTTGGCAATTGTAGGGTAGCGATTATGAGATATTTTTAAAGTACCGGTTATGAGTGGTTATGAGGGATCTGATTTTGGGTGGTTTTAAGTAGCAGCTTTAAATCAGTCCAACTCATGCTTGATAATTCATTAATCACGAGCGGTTCTGAAATTTTTTTACACGAATAAAATTACCTATATGTCTATATATAAACAAAATGTTCTCAAGCACAGGAGCCTCCCTCCCAGCTCCTCCTCCCGCCGCAGCCGTCCTCCTCCCTCCGGCACCGCCGCCACTCCCTCTATGCACCACCGCACCCCCTCCCCCCCCCCCCCCCCCCCCCCCCCCCTCTCCTGCGTCGTTTCCGGCCTCCCTGGCCCTCTCCGCAGCCGCGGGTGCACGGGAGGGGCCGTGCACCCGGGTGCCAAATAGCAGAATTGTTTCGTGAATTATGGTAATTCGATGAATTGCACCTTGAATTATGGTAAAACAATTGTGTGCGTGTGTGGGGGGGGCAAATTTCTCAATAACATATAACAAGATTTTATCAAGTACTTACTTCAGAAGACGAGAGCTGATCCGGAGAACACAAGCTCTGCTTTTCTTCTCCCACTATATTTTCATTCTCTTCTTCTTCTTCTTCTTCTTCACTCTTCCACTCCTCAAAAGCTCTATCATGGCTTTCCATTTTCCCCGACGTCGACCCGAACACGGACTCGTATAGCTCCCTGCTGACCGTCGCGTGATAGCCACCGGCGCTGCCCGGCCCCGGAGACTCATTCCGGCCATGGAACGGTATTGAATCAGGAACTGGAACAGAAGGAGTTCTCGGAGGTTCTTCTCCAGCAACAAGCCATTCCTTGTAATAAGCTGCAAACTGACCAGTACCCATGTCCAGGCTACTGTTATATACCTCTTCCAGAAGTGCCAACTTCTTCTCCCTATCGCCTCCTCTTCTTCTTCCTACTGCCTCCACCTCTTCCAAGTACCAGTCCGTCAGATCCGACAGGTGGCCGAGGAAGAGCCGATCCCACAGCTCCGGCAGCAGCACCGTCCGGGCCTCGTTCGGACAATCCGAGAAGACCTGGAGGAGTGCCGGACTTTAGATTACGAGACCTGAGACAAACTCTAAAAATAGTGCTCCGGAAGCTTTTAATGTTCATGTAATTTACTTTTTGAGTTAATTATCGAAATGGTACATGGAAAATGTCGTGGTTGTCGTTTTGGTGTTCGATTTTTTTACGACTGTCTGAACTAGATTTTTTTTTGTGACAAACTCTAAAGGTAGTGCTGTGAAAGCTTTTGTATTTTCTTTTAATGACTGTCTGAACTAGATTCCGTTTGTGTTTTGGGATAAAAATCTATAAAAATAAATTTGTGATGGTCACGCGACTTATTTTTCATGGTCCTTTTGTCAAGCTTTTGTGTTTGGACTATCATTTTCAAAAAAAAAAATATTGGTATTCCAATAAATTCTACATAGACAAATAGTTTTTGTCGAGTACAAAATGACGGCTCGACGATCAATCATAGCCGACGTATCTGCTCGTCATGATAAAAATAACACTAAAAATAAGACACGGGACAATTGCATGGTCATTTTTAACGATTTTCATGCAAAAGTACCAACGAAACCTAATTCAGATACTCTTTAAACCAAAATGTAAAACTTGAATACCAAATTAAACAAAAAAACGTTCAATTACCAAAACGACGACCACGATATTCTTTGCGCACCATTTTGACAATGAACTCTTTAAGGTTATTTTTAGTGTTATAATATATTAAAAAAAATGGTACCCTCTAAAATTTTGAAACTGAGGCAACCGTCTCATGAGTCTCATATCAGGTCCGGGACTGACCTGGAGGAGATGCCTCACGGAGACCCCGCCCTTGTTCTTGACCTCGTACACCACGGCGAGGTACAGGCGAGCGCACGCCGCGAGGCGCGAGTTCGGGACGCCGGAAGTGTATCCGCCCTTCAGCTCCGGCGAGCCGAGGCCGGCGACGAGGCTCAGCCTCAAGGAAGCCTTCTTCAAGTCGCGGGCGCTACTACTAGTACTAGTACTAGTACCAGCACCCCCCTCCTCGGCCGCTCTTTCGACGGCCGCGATCGCTTCCTCCAGGATACCGACCGGCTCGGGGCCGTCGGGTCCTAGGCAGGAGGCGCAGCGGCGATGGATCGACGCCCGGAATCTTCCGTCGTCGAGGAAACGAGCTATGTAGCCGGTCAATATGGAGACCACTGCCTTCATAGGAGCCTCGTTTGAGGCCTCTTGATCATCCTCGTACAGTTCATTGGTGTACTTGTAACTACTACTATGATCAAGTTCTCCGAAAACTTCCTCAATTTCTTCAGAGCCACTCTTCCTCGAGTCCTCCTCGGCTCGAAAACTAGTACTGTTGTTGCTGCTGCTAGAACTCGTCACGATATCGTCAACTAGGCTCCGCGATATCGAAGGCGACGGGGACCTCCTGCCGTTCCGATTGCGGATACAGGACACGACACTGCCGGCTCTAGGAGGAGGAGGTGAGGACGGGCACTGCTGCCGCTTCCGCCTCTCCCCCCTCGCGAAGCCATCCGCGGCAAGGAGCTCCCCGAGAGACGCCATGCCCGGACCGAGTTTCCGAAACGGGAAACAAGCTCAAAGAAGAAGGAGAAGGGGGGGAAGACGACAATGTATGAAGAAGAAGAGTGCAACAAGAACAGGCCAAGGGCGGGCAGAGGAGCGGCGGAGGGGACTATGTCTGCAACAGCTTGAAGCAGCACAAAGTCTACGGATTTTGCTCAAAGTATCATAGTTTGCAACGTCGGCCGATACCGGTCCGATACGACAGATATCGATACAGTTTGGAAAAAAAAGATATATTTAACCATATCTTTGAAGGAGATTGACTTTGATCTTTGACCATATAGAACAAATCTTTGATAAGGTGGAGATATGAAGAAAGATATATTTGACCATATCTTTTGAAGAATATTGACTTTAATCTTTGACAAGAATAATATTGGATTCCTAAGCGTACATAATATTGAATTTTTTTATTCCTATTTAATGTTGAATTTCTATATATAGACATATGACATGCTATATAAAGGGGCGAAAGGTTCCTCCAAGAGTATCTCAAGAGCGCTCATGTAAGTTGTTGAATAAGTTCAACACAAGAGTATCTCTCAAATTGTGCTCAATGATTGTTGAATAAGTTCGACGTAAGAGAGCAAAAAATTGTTGAATAAGTTGAACACAAAAGTTTCTTGAGAGAGTTTTTTGTAAAGAGTTCTTGAGAGAAAGGGGAGAAGTGTTGAGAGTGATTGTAATTCTTTTTCTTCTTCATAGTGGAATTGAATCACCCTCGTCCGTGGAAGTAGGCATCTTGGCCGAACCACGTAAATGTCTTTGTGGTTGTGAACTTTCTCTGAGGTGTTTCTCTGAATTTTCTGGATCCATTTTCGCTGTGCGCCCCAACAATTTGGTATGTCTCGATCCGATACCGACATTTGGGATTTTTTTTCCGATCAATTCCCCAAATAAAATGAACGAAAAAGACCAATCACAAAGAGTTTAAAAGCACAGTAAGATTATAAAACGGTGTAACAGCAGGACCGTTTCAAGCCATTTGGAGGTCCCGAACAAAAGTCTAAATATGGAGCCCTTTTTTGAAAATGTAAACATGATTAAATTATACTTATATGCAAACCCTTGATCCGGGCTTGGGACCGACGATGTATCGTTATAAATGTTACATAGACGAATTTAAAAACTTTTTTTCATTAATAATTTAAAAAAATAGAATAAGAAGTAGTTGGAAAATAGTTACACCTGCTATCATAACTAAAAAAAATTATCAAAACATATCACCTCTTTCAAGAGTTAAAAATTAATTATTAGATTCTACGACAAATCATCCGACTCCAAGTCGCCACAGTACCACCGGAAGTGTCAACTTCGAGTATTCGATTACCTCCTTGTAGAATTTGATTTTTTTTTTTTTTTTTTTTGAGAGAAAAAGAGACGTTACCTCCGGATCTAATTCTCTTCATAATTTTTTGAGAAATGGAGGAGTAGATATTGGAGGAGAAGGAGAAGAGTCGGTCACCCTTTCCTGAAAAGTAGAAATTGGAGGAGAAGAGGAAGAGTCGTTCACTTCTTCCCACAGCCCTAATTAGAAACCAAAATTTTTTATAACCATCAACTAGGAAACAAATTTGATCCCAATTCTATGGGTCATTACTTGTTAGTTAGCTAATTTAGAAAATTTTGTACCCTATAGAACTTTGGGCCCTAGAATAACTACTACACTAATTTTAAAAAAAATTGGAGTCCCTAAAAAAGTGGGACCTTAGACAAATGCTTGCTTTGCTTAATGGATGAGCCGGCACTGTGTAAGAGCTATTGCATGTAAACCAATAGGCAGAGGTAACTTAGACTACTGTTTTATTCAATTTTAAAACTAATAAAACAATACTTCAAATACTTCAAATTATTTGTTTTTCGATACCAAAAAATTCGATACTCCGATTCGAAACCGTCGATACTGCCGATATCGCTGATTCTGATACTCATAGAAATAGTCCGATACTGATTCTGATACCATATCGATATTGCGAACCTTGCAAAAATATGTGGAAGAATGTTACAAAGTTGTGTGTCAAAATCGGTCCAGTTGGGCTGGTTTGGTTCCAGTCTCCTGATGTGAGCTGCAAGAAACCCTTCCTTGGAGTCGAACACGCTTGCTAAGAATTGGACAGTGACATTGCTAGGGCTCAACACCTTCCTCAGCCCTATCGCCCAAGGAAAATACCTACATTAAAGAAACAAAAATGTCACATCCCTAGCATAAAAAGCATCGAAACGGCCTACTCCAAGAAATACTACAACCCATTCAACAAATTAAGTAGGCAAAGTTTAAGAACTGTGAGAGCTTTTGTCTATTGGAATAATGCTATTAATCCTTCCAAAATGTCCATCTAAACTATACCTTATTATGTTGCAGCCAATGTGAGAGTTAATGTAACAGATAACATGATAATTTAAAAAAAAATTGAATGATTAATATTTTTGGTTAAAAGTTGTCATATCAGCTGTCATGTTAGATGTCATATAATGCTATTTAACATTCCACGTCAGCTGCCACACAAGAAGGGATGGTTCGGAGGGAGACTTTGGATTAACATCATTACTCTTTGCTATTGTTCTCCCAGATATGGAACCAAGGACGGAGCTACATGGTGAACATTGGGGTCACTCACTCCCACAATTTTTTAATTTTTTTTTAATTTTAAAATCACTCTTAAGGTCTACTCCCACTATCCTAGAAAATTAAAGATGAAAACTAGGCAATTTGTCCCCACAGAATGGAATGTCTCGTTCCGTCCCATATGGTGTCACGTCCCGATCTCCCGCAGGCAATCGGCCGTTCCCGCTAGGCGGGAATCACCCTCGCCAGCGCTCCCGCGGAACGATCGCTTAACCCATCCGGGCGTGATGCCGCACGAGCGTAATCCACGCCCGTGCAAGGCCATGGTTCATTGGCTGGCGGCAAGAGTTCTAAGCCACAGAGTCGCCCAGATTGTCCGATTGCAGCGGAGTCATAAACGCATAGCAATTTGGTAACAGGTTCACTGAGTCGACAATATAGCGGAAGCATTGAAACACAAGTTGAAGTAAAGCAAGCTCTTTTATTGATATAAAACTTGTGTTACAGGCGGCGTATAGCCGAGATTACAAGTCGCTCAAGTCTCTCTCTCTGAAACAGTAAAAGCGTGCCAAGTGGCTACAATTGTGGAATGATTGCACAGGCGATGTTCACAACTTATGTCTTGTATACGTGCTTCTGTCCCGGACGCACCGTTGCAAGGCTTCAGAGGGAACTCCTGGCCTTAGCACGCACGAAGGAGGCATCCGCACTGAACGAGGTTCTCCCGCACCCTGCAAGCAAACTGGTAGATTATCAGTACATTGTATGCACTGGTGGGGAAGCTACTCGCCCGCTCGACAAATCCAAACACGTAATACAGGTTCTGTGCACAACTATTAAGTTGTCTTTCTAGTTGCCTTAGGATCAGTTTCATGCAAACATTGAATAGCCTAACGTGTCGGGCAGTGCGCCGTGCGATGTTTGAGGGAACACGGCGAGACTTACCAACTTACCATTTATCCTTCACTGTCCAAGGCAAACATTATTAATTTAAGCAGGGGCATGTATAACATTCAGGAGGCATAGCATATGCAAACACGAGTACTTATTTCAAAATCGTTCAGGTGTTCAGTTTATTTGTTTCATGCGATACAGTATCTCGCCCGCGGATAGCCGCAAAGCGAGGATGAATTGTTTATCTTTCGTTTACAAGCAAGCATGCAACAAGTTAAGTACAAGGTGATCACTGGCGTATGCCATAATGGACACTAGTCTGTGACGAAGATGGTTTGCTACGTGCAAGAACGTTAGGCGCCGCATACCACTCTGTCCTAGTACGTGAGACTAAACGTTAGTTCCGTCCGGAGCCGGAACGGTGCCAGTGCCCCAGCAGCCGTCCGCAGGAACTATACCTTGTGCACAAGTTGTCCGTGATCGAACAATAACATTCATTCGCCCGAAGGCTACGTGATTATCACCCGTAGGCTACGTGCGCCCATAGGCTACGTGACTATCGCCCGTAGGCTACGTGAATATCGCCCGTAGGCTACGTGCGCCCGTAGGCTACGTGATTATCGCCCGGAGGCTACGTGAGTACAAGACAAACAGTAGCATGATTCATTTTATATTGCATCTACGTTCCATTCATGCGTTCAGGATTGCTTAAACATTGCACAATATAATAACGTTAGACATTCATAAGCAGACAAGCATGCGTTTCTAAGGGACACAAGTAAACACGATTGCTCGGACCCGAAGGTAAGCCGAGAGATGAAACCGTTAGGGACTTAGCATGCGAGGGTCTGAACATATATAAGCAGTATTTTATTTCCATGTTCTAGCAAGCAATACAAGTTGGGATTATTCCCTTAGCTAGGTGCGTTGGATTTATTAGCATGCAGGGGGTGATTCACCTAGCGACTAGCATGAACATTCCAGATTTTATGTGTGCTGGCTAAGCAAAGACAAGTTCACCGTAGCCACCCACCTTAGCGATGATTCGCCTCGGTAGAGCGATACGTCTGAGCGAGCCTCTGAAAGTCCAAGCCGGATTCCTGTAGGGGCAAGTCTGGATATCCTTTGCTTCTCCTTTGAGGCAAAGCGGGTCGGGACAGCTGCACGATTGCCGTTTGAGACGGCAGTCCGCTTGAGCGGAACGGGGTGTTACATCCTACCCAACTTAGAAAAAGTCTCGTCCTCGAGACTTACTAAGGACAAGCAGTAATCTAGGGTTGAGGCAATCCTAGACAAGTCGTTTGTACTTGTTCATTGGATATTCACTTGCACAAGCGTCGAAATCAGCATATCGCTTAGACTGGATCGTGCGCACCTTCGACATGCATTTCTAGTGTGAGCACGTCAACCAGCTTAGTGATAGCGAAGTCTTAGCACTCGAGTTTCACCGTTTCTTAAGTCTTGGATGGTGCACTAGTTCAAGGCGTCCCTCGAATAGATGCATTCAACCAAACTTAGGGTTAGTGAAAATCGGACAAGCTACTAGCGATACTCTCAAGGGTTCGCACAGGTTGGCACAAAGGCCACTCGCAGCATACAACCAGACAAGCAATCATATCATTCAAAACGTATTTTGAAAGTAGTTAGACTTATTGTTGGAACATCCCATCGAGGCATTGAGAGAGAGCGTGCACATAACCCACGAACGAGCTTTCGAAACAGAGATGTCGAATCGAAGTCCAAAGGCGTAGAAGCCAGGCTCTGATACCACTTTGTCACGCCCCGATCTCCCGCAGGCAATCGGCCGTTCCCGCTAGGCGGGAATCACCCTCGCCAGCGCTCCCGCGGAACGATCGCTTAACCCATCCGGGCGTGATGCCGCACGAGCGTGATCCACGCCCGTGCAAGGCCATGGTTCATTGGCTGGCGGCAAGAGTTCTAAGCCACAGAGTCGCCCAGATTGTCCGAGTGCAGCGGAGTCATAAACGCATAGCGATTTGGTAACAGGTTCACTGAGTCGACAATATAGCGGAAGCATTGAAACACAAGTTGAAGTAAAGCAAGCTCTTTTATTGATATAAAACTTGTGTTACAGGCGGCGTATAGCCGAGATTACAAGTCGCTCAAGCCTCTCTCTCTGAAACAGTAAAAGCGTGCCAAGTGGCTACAATTGTGGAATGATTGCACAGGCGATGTTCAGGCGATGTTCACAACTTATGTCTTGTATACGTGCTTCTGTCCCGGACGCACCGTTGCAAGGCTTCAGAGGGAACTCCTGGCCTTAGCACGCACGAAGGAGGCATCCGCACTGAACGAGGTTCTCCCGCACCCTGCAAGCAAACTGGTGGATTATCAGTACATTGTATGCACTGGTGGGGAAGCTACTCGCCCGCTCGATAAATCCAAACACGTAATACAGGTTCCGTGCACAACTATTAAGTTGTCTTTCTAGTTGCCTTAGGATCAGTTTCATGCAAACATAGAATAGCCTAACGTGTCGGGCAGTGCGCCGTACGATGTTTGAGGGAACACGGCGAGACTTACCAACTTACCATTTATCCTTCCCTGTCCAAGGCAAACATTATTAATTTAAGCAGGGGCATGTATAACATTCAGGAGGCATAGCATATGCAAACACGAGTACTTATTTCAAGATCGTTCAGGTGTTCAGTTTATTTGTTTCATGCGATACAGTATCTCGCCCGCGGATAGCCGCAAAGCGAGGATAAATTGTTTATCTTTCGTTTACAAGCAAGCATGCAACAAGTTAAGTACAAGGTGATCACTGGCATATGCCATAATGGACACTAGTCTGTGACGAAGATGGTTTGCTACGTGCAAGAACGTTAGGCGCCGCATACCACCCTGTCCTAGTACGTGAGACTAAACGTTAGTTCCGTCCGGAGCCGGAACGGTGCCAGTGCCCCAGCAGCCGCCTGCAGGAACTATACCTTGTGCACAAGTTGTCTGTGATCGAACAATAACATTCATTCGCCCGAAGGCTACGTGATTATCACCCGTAGGCTACGTGCGCCCGTAGGCTACGTGATTATCGCCCGGAGGCTACGTGAGTACAAGACAAACAGTAGCATGATTCATTTTATATTGCATCTACGTTCCATTCATGCGTTCAGGATTGCTTAAACATTGCACAATATAATAACGTTAGACATTCATAAGCAGACAAGCATGCGTTTCTAAGGGACACAAGTAAACACGATTGCTCGGACCCGAAGGTAAGCCGAGAGATGAAACCGTTAGGGACTTAGCATGCGAGGGTCTGAACATATATAAGCAGTATTTCATTTCCATGTTCTAGCAAGCAATACAAGTTGGGATTATTCCCTTAGCTAGGTGCGTTGGATTTATTAGCATGCAGGGGGTGATTCACCTAGCGACTAGCATGAACATTCCAGATTTTATGTGTGCTGGCTAAGCAAAGACAAGTTCACCGTAGCCACCCACCTTAGCGATGATTCGCCTCGGTAGAGCGAGACGTCTGAGCGAGCCTCTGAAAGTCCAAGCCAGATTCCTGTAGGGGCAAGTCTGGATATCCTTTGCTTCTCCTTTGAGGCAAAGCGGGTCGGGACAGCTGCACGATTGCCGTTTGAGACGGCAGTCCGCTTGAGCGGAACGGGGTGTTACATATGGAACTCGAGGTATGGAGTTGTGATATATGCTTTCTTGGGCCCTATTCCCCCTCCTATATTTATTATAGAGTATGTAGTGCCCCGCTCCGCGTAGGCACTATGTACAAGAGATATCGGTTTGCTGACTCAAAAAGGAAACGTTCTTGAAGAGCTCCTTGTTGAACCAGAAGATGATTGATCTAGGTGAGTGGGCAGAACTTCATTCTCTGATTCTTGCACGCCTTAATAATGAATATGAGTTTTTGAATTGCTTGTTTGCTTAATAAGATAAGTTTGCATGAATGATAGAACGAGAACATGCTTGTCTAAAAAGAGATAGAACCATTGCCATGCTAAGTATAAGAAAAGTTGCATGCTAGTTACACTGACACAGCCATCGAACGAATCTTGCCATGCTAAAGAAAGAAAGAGTAGAACTGCATGCTAACTTGAAGAGATAAATAGACCCGTGTCATGCCTGCTTAAATCATAGATTGTTCATATGTTTGCTTGTCATCGTGTATATAATTGTTTGTCTTGGATGCTAAAGCTTGATGGAATGTATGCTTATTTTGTTATAAGAGTAAATGCTTGTCTTGTTTGTGCAGAGACTAGTAGCTCGCCATGATGTTCCGGTCCTACGGGATCTAGGGGGTGCAGCTATTAGATAAAAGATATGTGGATTGAAAGCTTGTATTATCATGGTGTGTGTGTTATAAGATGTGATATGCTTGTTATCGAGGAGCTTGCGAGGGATGAAGGCTAAACGACAAGTTGGGAGACTAATAGTGCGCCCTGAGCTCGGGGTGTGGCTATTAGAATGGTGGATGGAGATTGATGGGGTGAGACTAATAGTGCGTCCTTATGTTCCGGTCCACGGGATCTAGGGGGACGTGGCTATTAGATAGAAGGCGGTGCTTCTGTTGAGAAGGTTGAGTTTGTGTTAGAGAAGGTAGCTTGCTCATGGAGATAGCTGCATTCAGGTAGTTAGGGAGCATTCTAAGCTAGCATTCTTGCATACCTAACTGTTTGATGCAGAGACAGACAGGGAAGGAGAACCATATGTTTGTATATGTAAATTATTGCTAACTTGTATATCTGCTGCAGGAATAACCGTTTGGCAAGGGTAAAAAACACAAAAAGTATTTATATAGCCTGCTTCTTCATGAACATGTGCATCTTAGAATTTATCTGATAGTGTTTCATGCATTTGTATCGGTCGAACAATGGCTATTAGTGCAGAGCTGAACCATGAGTTACATCTGCTAATAGTATCAGATAAATGAGTCATTAGTTAGCTGGATTACCGCTACTGATCTTGAGTTTCTCGGGGACCGACATCTTATTGATAGTTTAACTTGTTTGCTAGATTGAATGATAGTCCACTGAATGTTGCATTGTCCCTAGAGTCTTTGAGTAGCTCACGAGACACGCTTCATATACCCCGATTGATACATCGTACTTGAACTGTTTGCCTTGTATGCTTGGTTGTATTGAACCGAATTCTGTTTTCAAAGATGTTTCCAAAAGAAGTAATATGACCCCATTCCTGTGTTGCATGTAAAGAACCTAGGTAAAACTAGAAAGATCACTAGTAATATAATATTTTATCACATGATTACTTAGTGTTGGTTTTAGTGAATGTTGCTTTTGTTCGTTGATATTTTAGACTCACCAGTTCTTTCTCCAAAGTGCTGACCACCAACAGTTTACTTGTTCGCAGATACTGGATCGTCCGAGAAAGCGATAGCCGTGCCTCATCCCCAGGACCCAAAAATCTGGTTTCGATGCCTTGAGCCGTATCGATTGCTTTGAGATACATTTTAAAAAAGGACATAATGTATGGAACGATGCTATTGTATTCAGAGAACCTCGTGCCTTGATTTGCCCCGTTTACTTAGATGGATTATTGTTTGCAATACTATCCCTCCGCTGCGTACTCGATCGATTCGATGATAGCCATAACTTTAACGATGTTGTCTTGTGCGGGCGCAACCCCAGGCTCGCACGGTATTACGTCCCGATGGCAAACGACTATACGCCCCGCGGGAGCGTCGAGGCACAGTGATTCACGTCCTGCGGGGGTGATATCGGGACCTTCAAGATCGGGACGTGACATAATGGTTTCAGAGCAACTCGATCCTCTGGTCTTACGTCTATTTTGCTGATGTTCTTAGATGACGATTCTTTGTGCATTGATATCGTTACTGAGTTGAACGTTCCATACAATAAGTCCATAGATATTCTCAAAGATGCTAGAAAAAAGTTTTCTGGATTTGATTTGTTACTTGAGAGTGGTGCTTTCATGCTTGTGGTTTGCTAGAGTTCTCGATTGAGGATGGTGAGATATGAGGACTATCGCTGCTCTGGATATCGAAAGTTTCTCCTTGAGTTTCGAGGACAAAACTCTTTCTTGGTACATAAGTATGTAGTGCCCCGCTCCGTGTAAGCACTATGTACAAGAGATTTTGGTTTGTTGACTCAAAAAGGAAACCTTTTTGAAGAGCTCCTTGTTGAACCAGGAGATGACTGATCTAGGTGAGTGGGCAGAACTTCATTCTCTGATTCTTGCACGTCTTAATAATGAATCTGAGTTTTTGAATTGCTTATTTGCTTAATAAGATAAGTTTGCATGAATGATAGAACGATAACCTGCTTGTCTAAAACGAGATAGAACCATTGCCATGCTAAGTATAAGAAAAGTTGTATGCTAGTTACACTAACACAGCTATAGAACGAACCATGCCAGTCTAAAGAAAGAAAGAGTATAACTGCATGCTAACTTAAAGAGATAAATAGACCCGTGCCATGCCTGCTTAAATCATAGATCGTTTATATGTTTGCTTGTCATCGTGTATATAATTGCTTGTCTTGGATGCTAAAGCTTGATGGAATGTATGCTTATTTTGTTATAAGAGTAAATGCTTGTCTTGTTTGTGCAGAGACTAGTAGCGCGCCCTGATGTTCCGGTCCTACGGGATCTAGGGGATGCGGCTATTATATAAGAGATATGTTGATTGAAAGCTTGTATTATTACGTTGTGTGTGTTATAAGATGCGATATGCTTGTTATCTAGGAGCTTGCGGGGGATGGAGGCTAAACGACAAGTTAGGAGACTAATAGTGCGCCCGAGCTCGGGGTGTGGCTATTAGAATGGTGGATGGAGATTGATGGGGTGAGACTAATAGTGCGTCCTGATGTTCCGGTCCTACGATATCTAGGGGGACTTGGCTATTAGATGGGAGGTGGTGCTTCTGTTGAGAAGAGTTGAGTTTGTGTTAATGAAGTTAGCTTGTTCATGGAGATATCTGCATTCAGGTAGTTAGGGAGCATGCTAGACTAGCCTTCTTGCATACCTAACTATTTGATGCAGAGACGGACAGGCAAGGAGAACCATATGTTTATATATGCAAATTATTTCTAACTTGTATGTCTGTTGCAGGGATAACCGTTCAGCAAGGGTAAGAAACACAAAAGTATTTATATAGCCTGCTTGTTCATGAATATGTGCATCTTATAATTTATCTGATAGTGTTTCATGCATTGGCATCGATCAGACAATGGCTATTAGTGCAGAGCTGAACCATGAGTCATAACTGCTAATAGTATCAGATAAAGGAGTCATTAGTTAGCTGGATTACCGCTACTGATCCTGAGTTTCTCGAGGACTGGCATCTTATTGATAGTTAAACTTGTTTGCTTGATTGAATGATAGTCCACTTAATGTGGCATTGTCCCTAGAGTCTTTGAGTATAGCTCATGAGACACGCTGCGCACACCCCGATTGATACATCGTGCTTGAACTATTTTTCTTGTATGCTTGGTTGTATTGAACCGAATTCTGTTTTCAAAGATGTTTCCAAAAGAAGTAATATGACCCCGTTCCTGTGCTGCATGTAACGAACCTAGGTAAAACTAGAAAGATCACTAGTAATATAATATTTTATCACATTATTACTTAGTGTTGGTTTTAGTGAATGTTGCTTTTATTCGTTGATTTTTTCGACTAACCAGTACTTTCTCCAAAGTGCTAGCCCATCAACAGTTTACTTGTTCGCAGGTGCTGGATCGTCCGAGGAAGCGATAGCCGTACCTCATCCCCAGGACCCGAAAATCTGGTTTCGATGCCTTGAGCTGTATCGATTGCTTTGAGCTATTTTTGTATAGAGGGACGTAATGTATGGAATGATGACATTGTATTCAGAGAACCTCGTGCCTTGATTTGCCCCGTTTACTCATATGGATTATTGTTTGCAACACTGTCCCTCAGCTGCATACTCGATCGATTCGATGATAGCCAGAACTTTAACGATCTTGCCTTGTGCGGACGCAACCCCAGGCTCGCACGGCATCACGTCCCGATGGCAAACGACTATACGCCCCACGGGAGTGCCGAGGCGCGGTGATTCGCGTCCGGCGGGGGTGATGCCGGAACCTTCGGGATCGGGGCATGACAGAGTACTCGTGTCCCCAAAATTTTGCACAACCCGATAAGAAAGAAAGCAGCTCTGTTTAGGTGGGCTTGTAAACGTAGAGAGGCATAATGATCCTCAGGTGGTTGTTGATACTCTTTTACTAGGGAATTCCAAAGTGTCCTGGCCCATATCAGTTTTCATATAAAAGAAGCTCAGACTACATCATGACAGTTTTATTTTAGGGAAAGGATGGAATCTAGATGATCCCAGCAAAACTCCATTGAAATATATGGCCGTTTGGTTTTCTGTAATGTAATTGTAATCGTAATGGAATCGAATTTATAATGTAATCGAATTCGTAAATGAGTTTACAATTACATTACCATGTTTAGTTGAAACATGTAATCAAACCATGTAATGTAATATCAATTATATTCAAATATTTGGTTGAACATGTAATGTAATTGAATAATAATTATTATTTGTATTATTTTGACGAATATATCATTAATATTAATATTTTCTTTTTTGCCCAAACTTATCATTTATAATTAAGAAAAAAAATGTATACAACACAAAACATACTTAACATTATGTGTAAATATAAATAATTTTCTTTTTTACTATTCTGTAAAAAAAAATGGAAACCTTTGCTAGTTTTTAAATAGGCTAAATTGCAACTTGATACCCTCAACTATCATATTTTTTCAACTTGATACCCTCAACTTTTATATGTACCAACTTGATACCCTAAAAAAATTGGACCAAATTGTCCCTTCTCTTCTCCCCCACCCAACCCTACCCCCTCCCTCTCCGACTGCGGGTGGAGGGTGCGCGCAAGCGGGAGGCAGGCTAAATCAGGTGACGGGCGGGAGGACGCACGGGTCAGTGCGCGAGTGGGCACGGGGGCACGCGCTAGCGGGTGCGGGGGAGAGCGCGGGGGCGCATTGGGCAGTGCCCGACGGTGATCGGGGCAGCATGCAGGGGAACTCGGGGGTGCATGCAAGCAGGAGCGCGGGCTCGAGGGCGGGTTGGGAGGGTTGTCGGGGTCGGGGTGGGTAGGGGGGTCGTCTTCGGGGGGGGATGGCCGCGGGGGAGGGGGGTTGGGGGAGGCGGATGGGGAAAGTAGCAGCCGGGAGAAGGGGAGGGTAGTTTAGGAATAAAAAAATTTGGGTATCAAGTTAGAAATATAAGTTGAGAGAGAATATTAAGTTAGTACCTATCAAAATTTAGAATATCAAGTTGAATATTGTCAATAATTAAGGGTCTGAAGTTGCAATTAAGTCTTTTAAATAAAATTATTTGCTTAACTATCCCTAAAATAACTACAAATGAACTCAACTAAACATCCAAGTCTACGAAACAAACAACATCTCATTCAGTCATGTTAGAGCCCTTGTACACGTCTTCTGCTATAGAAATGGGGGCTATGCTATGACTACAACCAAATGCCTACAATCCTATTACAACCGCCATGTGGCGGCAACGTGACGGTCGTCCATTGGACGAGGAAAAAGAGATGGGACCCGGTGGTTGTCCGGATGGACGTCACGTGACAGCTGTTTATTGGAGGAGAGGCGGGACCAGATATGGCCCACATAGCAGAGGGGGAGAGGGTTGTAAGAAGGTTGTAAGCATTTGGTAGTAAACTTAGCATTATTGTAGAAATGGACTTCCTCCCGAACCCCAAGGTCCCCAATGGGAAATATTCCCATAATATCACAAACTCCTCTCTCTCCCCCATCAAACTCTTCTCTCTCCTCCTCTAGATGCCGATCGCCGAAGACGAAGAGCCCACGGCCACGCGTCTCGATCGCGACCATCCGATCCCCTCCCTCCCCCCGTTATCACAGCGGTCCCCAATGGGAACCATTCCCATAATATCACAAACTTAGCATTATTGTAGTTTCTTAAAATATGATTTGAATATTAAATATATTTTAATTTTAATTTGTTATATAAATGTTTGTAAGATTTTGGATATATGTTCAGATTATTAGAAAGATTTTATTATTTATTTTACGTGAGGGATATACATACGGTGGTAGTTGTGTTGGGGTCCAGTCTGGATTTGGTGAATTTTGGATACCAAATATGGTCAAAGATTTGATTTGATATAATTTAGAAATCTATATTACATGTAAGATTTGATTATATTTCAAATTTTTATCAAATATTTAATTTGACCATATTTGGACGTATATAATTGGTGTTGGGCTATTTTAGGTAAAATATTATTCTTATTTTAAGGTTTTCTATTTAGAAAATCCTATTATGATATAAAATATGATTTCTCATCCTATAAATATAGGAGAAGGGTGAAGGCACAAAGTATAGCACGATGTAGAGATTCGGGGTGCTCGTCCATAGAAATTCTAAAAAAAAGTTTGTGCTTTGCTCTTAGGACTTCGTCATCCAAGACAGAAGGAAGAATGAGATCTAATCAGGGAGTCATCAACTTCGGTTAGAAAAATTGCTATGGGTTGTGTTAGTCCCGAAGCCAAATAAAAGTAGAGGAGGTCCAAAATATAGAGACTCACACATGAGTTTATCTCGACAAAAGTTGGTGAAATATGAGTCACTCGAGAGCGCTTCTACAGTAAAAACAACTCTACAGCAGCACAACACCTAGAACAAGTTACAAACAGACAAAGGAGAAAGACAAAAAGAAAATACTATAAGGAACAGAAAATCGTTCTTCTCTTTACGTTCGCAGACGCTACAACGAGAAGGAACGGAAACAAGAAAAGAAATACAAAGAATGGAACTCCTGCTGGGGTGATCAAAACCACCGGTGCTCAAGGCAATATTCGCGCTGTACGACGAACTGCTCCCAGGATCCAGCAAGTTCACACGATAACTTCTAGAACACTCTTGGTCACCTTCGGATCACTCGAAAATACTTTGTGGAAGGGTGCTCACTGTTGGCACATAAGGCTCTGGTGCTCTTTGATTTTCTGGTTCAGTTGTAATTTCTTCACACCTCAAATAAAAAAGGAGCACATCTATATATATAGAGGAAGTTAGCACCTATACGGCACGAGAAAAGCACGTGCCGCATGTGCGCTGAAGATCAGATACCAAGGCACATGTGCCGCCTCCGCCGCATGTGCCTCCTAACGCCGAAAGTAGTCGCTAAGAGCAGACAGCGTCAAAAGCAACAGCGTGCACAGAAAACCATGTGTCGTCGTACGCTGCCTGAGCCGCTCGCGCCGTACGCGCCGCCAACAATAGATCCTATTAGCGTCTGGCTTCATAGCACCAGGCCGCATAGCACCATGCCGCATAGCTCTTGTCGCATAGCACCAGACCTTATAGCTCCTGGCCGCATAACACCAGGCCACATAGCTCATGGCTGTATAGCGCCTGGCCGCATAACCCCACGGTCGCATAGCGCCATGAAGCATGCGCCCGATCAAGCAACCGTGCATGCAACTCGCGCTTTAAATTAGCTCACGAGCGCCATGCGACGATGCTGACGTGCTAAGTATGCCAACAAAGTGCCACTTTGCGTCCTTGAGCCCGAGACCGAGGCGCTAAGCCCTTCGGGGCTTAGCTCCTAAGAAAAACTTTCCAAAGGTGGTGACAAAATAAAGATTGTCATAAAGGGTTTCACACTTAATCCCTCTAGAAAAATTAACCTACATGGGCCACCACCCCATGTGCATATACTAATACTGGGCAAAGCTATATATTGAGATATACACATTGGTGGTTTTTTGATGTGGGACTAAAAACTCCCAAAACAAAGTAAAAAACACCTACAATCTCCTACATATATTATAATATATGGTCAAGCGTCCCTCATAGTGATTGACCATCATGCATTAGGATAGATGTCGCCCATGACTTGAATCTTCCTGCATGGGTCAAACAACAGTACGATAATAGAATGGACTACGCCTTGAATTCTGAACCATAGTTGTTGTTTTTCCCTCGTATAATCACATCAGCGGTACCTCCCGCACATTAAAGGCCCTGTGCTGACCTGGTTTTGGTGTATGTATCTTGGGTGTCTACAAGTTTACCCACAAGAGACGTCATATATCTCTTTCAATACACTTAGGTGAGTTCCTTTCAAGAGAGTTTAATATTTTCCAGCATAAAGTATTGCGCTTTCGTGTGATGCTACGCCGCTGTGACATGGCCCGTAGCCGAGGTTAACTAACTCATGTGGTGTCACCCACAGTAGTATGAGGTTACTAGCCTCTTAGTAGTGTTGTACTACATCCCAGTATGAAGTCTTGTGCTTCCGTGTGGTGCTACGTCGCTGTGACATGGCTCATAGACGAGGTTAACTACCTCATGTGGTGTCACCCACTGTAGCATGAGGTCCCTGGCCTCTTAGTCGTATTATGCTACAACTCTCTACATTTTCAGAATTAGGCTACCTGCCTATTTGTTGTGCTACCATCGTTGTAACGTGGCTTGCAGCCGAGACTTTATATCTTTTACATCATCGTGGTGTCATACCACTGTAGCATGGGATACTCTTCCCAAGAACTCATTAAGGCGTTGAAGCCAACCTTACACAGGAATTGTTCTATAGAACAAAAAAACTAGACTACAGTAGTTTTTGGTACGTATCCCACATTGTCCATAAGGACTACCCACTGTATCAAAATTTTTTCCAGTCAATAGTCCTCCCTTGAACCAAAAGCTAGATGCCTATTAGATTTCTCTTTGAACTAATATCATTAAACTTAATGGTAGGATTATAAAGACACAATATTAGATGTCCTTTAAGCCCATTTTATCTGCTGTGACTTCGACTAGCTGGTACTTGAGATCTTTAGTGAATGGATCCGCTAGATTCTCTTGACTCTGAACATCCACCACTTCAATGACACCAGTCTTGCTGAGATTGTTCAGTGCTCTATGCCAAAGCCGCATAGTTCTCTTCTTTCCATTGAAGAGATTATTAGATGCTACTGTTGTAACTGCTTTATTGTCGCAGTATATTGGTACAACCAAAATCTGCACACCAATTGTTGGAAGATCGTACATGAGCTCCCAAAGCCATTCTTCTTCATCTGCTGCAGCTGTAAGTACATAGAACTTAGACTCCATAGATGAGCGTGAGGGCATAGTCTGCTTCTTTGACTTCCATGATACGGCAGCTCCTCCCATTGAGAAAATATATCCTCATGTGGATCTCTCGCCCTCTTCTTCTGAGCACCAACTAGCATCACTGAAGCCTTCTACCACTACTGGACCTTCATTGTAGTAAAGTATAAACTTTTGAGTCTTCTTGAGGTATCTCATCACCCTCTTCACAACTTTTCAGTGTTCAACACCTGGGTTACTCGTGAATCTACTCAGCATCCCCACAGCAAAAGCAATGTCAGGCCTAATGACATTTGTAGTATACATCAAGCTACCAATGACGCTAGAATACTCCAACTGTTAGATACTTTTTTCTGGGTTAGGCTTCAGTTTCTTGTCATACCTATATGGAGTATCAATCCCTAGAAAATCCTGATATCTATAGCGTGTGAGCATCTTCTCCACGTAGTGAGCTTGTGATAGAGGAAGCCCAGCTTTCATCCGGATTATCTTAATCCCAAGGATGACATACGCATCTCCCATGCCCTTTACACTGAATTTAGAAGAGAGAAACATCTTTGTTCTAGTGACACATTCTTCATCCGTGCCTATAACAATATAAAGATTGACTTTATCACTTATAGAATTGACTTTTAAGGACTTAATTTGAATTCAAAATAAAAAAATAAAAAAATTGAGAGATACAATTGATGGAGTAGATTTCGAATTCAAATTTTGCTGATGTAACTTTAAAATTTTAAATTTATTCATGAGATATACATTAGTAGGATTTAAATTGAGGATTGTTTTTAACTTTAATATGTTTAGGAATGACTCATTAACTGATGTTTGAGGATAATCATTAATTTAAATACCGAAAATTCGTATATACGTAATGGCAATGAGGACAAGATAAATTATGGCTATAAGAACAAATCGAATTATTAGAAAAATTTGAGAAATGACTACAATATGAGATAAAAAATTTCAAGGATGGAAATAAATTTTTTTTATTTGATTTTTTAAGTTTGGATATGGAATTAAATTTAAATGATTGAATTATTATTATTTTTAAGACAGTCATAAATGAGATTTAAATTTTTAAGAAAATAATGTTAGATTGTAATTAATAGTTACGACTTGAGAATCTGTTTTTTAAAAAAAAATTATTGAATTTTAAAATTTTGCAGATAAATTCGAATTTTAAAGATTTACTTTAAAAATTTAAACTGTGAGGATGAAGTAAAATTTGAGGACTTTGTTAAATAACAAAAGTGATTTGACTACATGATTATATTGCTTGAATTTTGATGGAGAAAAAAATATATATGTTATTGAAGATCTTAAATTTCGAGGACAAAATTCTTTTAAGGTGGGTAGATTGTAAGCCCCCTCATTTTAGAATAGGGATAATTTGTAATTATTTTTATTATTTTATTTAATTAGATAGATTTAAAGAATTAATTTCTAAATTTTTTTTAATATATATGATACTTTGCCATGGCTTCGATATTTTGAGCAATGCACGACCTTTTTTATTCCAACAAAATTTATAATAATAATTTTAATTGGGTCTAATATAGTTGAAATATGGATGTTTCATTTATTTGATCTCCCCCATGCTCAAAAAATATTAAAGAACGTCAAGAATTACGGTTACCGTAAAATTGTCTTCTTTTGACTAGAACTTGACCCAAACACAACCCAAACACATGTGGGAATGTATTGCACCCCAATATCCTTATGTAAATATATATTATATATATAATATTTAAATTAATTTGTTTCTATTTGTAGGAGTTTTATTTATAGAAAGTGGTATATGTGGCATCCTAGTTGGCAAATAACTACCTAAGCAACTCCCTAAACAACCCAACAACCAAACCTTATCCAATCATAACCATAGCAACCAACCCCACCCTCTCATTTTTGGCCAAGAGCAGCTCTCCCATGTTCGAACCTCATTAGCATTAGGATAACCCCCTCATATATTTAAATCTATTTAAAAAGCCCATATATATATATATATATATATATATATATATATATATATATATATATATATCAACTTATTACCAAACTCTAACCCTAACATCTACTTTCCTCTTTGTGGCCGTCCCTATATCCTCCCTCCTCTCTTCCATTACCCCTTCAGCCTCTCCCTCTCCTTCTCCACTTTATTTTCACTCATTCCCAACCTCCACTTCATCCCCCACAAGCTGACAAGCCCTAGAGCAAGAGATTAGCCACCCCTAGAGGCCGACTGCTTGCTGCTAGTTGCAGCTGTTGTCCGCCCCCATCACAGCCCTAAAAATCACCTCCAAACTGAATATTTACCTCCTATATGAAGCCCCCAATCACTCCCTCAAGTTTTGTGGAGTTTGGAGTCCGTTTGGTGCTTCGAAGGGTCTGTGTCGCGAGAAAGGACCACGCCGTAATCACATACGGGTAAGTCTTCAAACTTAGATTCTTTTTCCTATTCTCCATGAACCAAAGATTGTGTAACTCATGATAATATTATATGATGAGTAATATTAACTCTATACATGAGAAATTTGTATTTCTATGTAGAAACTATTCCAAGAAAATTGAACAATCATGACACGGACACGACGTACCAATGGTAGACAAGGTTCAATGAGTATTGCCATGATAAATATATATAAAATAATTCCAAAAAATTATATGTTATTAATTAAGAATATAATTATATAATTATATAATTATATAATTAATCATATTTTATGTCGACGAAAAGATTGGATGCAAAGACTACTTGGCCAAGTTGCAAGAATAGCTAGATAGCGTAGTTGAGATGGTTGTATGAATGATGTGATGTAATTATTTATATATATACATATAATTATTATTAAATTCCAGAAAATTAAATAATATAATTTTATATTAAAATAATTTATTACTCAAGTTGGTAATATTGCATGTAAAAACTAGCATCAAGTTGCCAGAATACCTAGTCGACGCACAACATGACTTTGTGATACGATTCTTGGAGAGTTTGATCTTAATTCCTAAAACTGAATTTATATGTGTTTTAATTCTGGAAATAAAGTATTTTAAATTTATATTCATGGTATTTGCATGTCAAACCTGAACCCTAAAAATAAGGGCCACTAGCCTATATTTCGGGTGACTTTATGACATTGTTTTGCTAGTAAATAGATGTTATTTTGGAAGGAATAAATAGGTGAATATTTTTTGAGATTAAATCAGAATATAATATGATATAAAATAATTTTTCATAAATATAAACCATACTAATGGACTAGCAATGTTTATATATATATATAAACATAATCAGCATGTAGTATGGTGTGTCTCTCCCCACCCAATGTAACCTCATATTTCATGTCCACGACGTCTCATGTCCATAACACGCAAGATAAGGACCTCTAGCTAGTACAACGAGTCATAATGATATATGTATATAATATACAAGTCTCATATCATGAGTCCTATAATCCTATACAAAATTACCATGAATATCTCAAGAAGGATTATGTCACATGAAATAGTATCAAGTGTCCTACGGTCTGACGTGCAAGGATACAAGGACGTGAAATGGGATCGTGGTATTAACTCTCTAAGTGACGTTATTCGACTCCGTGTATGGCGTCAACACCCGAATATTGTTCGGACGCTAAGCAACATCTCAGGGTCCTAGGGTAAACACACACATCAACCATATCAAATAACTATAATAACTAAATAAGATAATTAAGGCAAGGAACTGTGATATATCATGGCAATGTACACTTGCCTGCTGTCTGTGGCTGCGATGTTGTTTGTTCGTCGTCCTCTGCTAAAAAAGTAGCAGATCCAAGATGCCCTGTTAAATATATTCTAATCAATAACCATACATTCTAAATACTCTAGGACAACACGAAAGATCGTTGCACAACCTCAACTTTCAGTTGACGTTCTTGTCCAACAATCCAATAGTTGCGTAGCATTGAGCAGCGTGCTAATATACATGTGCCATGACACTCTGAATACGTTGTGAGGGTGTCTTACATCGACATATCATACGTACTTATAGGAACTTACATGTGTTTGGCTACACGTAGTCCTATATGTACGTAGGAATGTATCAATGTCACAAAACTTGCACCATTGCTATCATATTCATCTAACATGCATGAAATCTCTTAATCATGTATTTTAACATCACTTATTACTAAATTAATTATAATTAATATTCTGAAATTATTTCTAGATAATCAAAAATAACAAAATATCGACATTGCTTGCCATTATTTGCTTCGGACGACAACTAGTAATTCTAACCAACTTTGGCACGTAGCCTTGACATACAACCACCATGTTGGCATCCAAATAAAATTAAATAATAAATTAATACATTAAATATTCTAAAATTAATATACATTAATTTCTGGAATTTATTTACTTTAGTAAAATTTAAAAACTATCAAAGAACTATAACTAGTCTTGATGTGACGTGTCTGTGTCAAGGTTGTTCATTGGTTTGGGATAATTTTTGTACGTAAAAATATAGATATAATGTATAGAACTAAATTTAAACATCATCTATCATTAATATACATTTACACAAGATTTTATTCATGAAAAAATAAGAAAAGAAACAAAGTTGGAAAACTTACGCGATTGCGATTACGGTGGGGACCTTTTTCGCGACTACGGGCAAATGGAGTACCAAACGAACTCCAAACCTCACAAAACTTGATGAGACTCTTGAAAACTTCAAGTATGATGTAAATCTAGGATTTTTAGGGTTTTCTTTGCTATTGAGGGGTCTGAATTGTTGCTGCAACCAGCAACCAATATTTGGCCAAAAATGAGTTCGGTTATAGTTTTTGTGGAGTTCTGGCCTGTGAAAAAGTAGAGAGGAAGAGGGAAAGAAGTAGAAGAGGGAGAGAACGTAAGGAAGGAGTTTTTTCGTGAGGAAAATAAAAAGGGGGGCCGAATATGTGGGTAGAATTTTGTGGAGTCTTAATATGATAATGGGCTAAAATTTAAATTAGGGGATTATAAAAAAAATATTCACTTAGGATTTGGTTTGATCCAAAGATATGAATATGCAACAAACTATGGGTTTTCTAATTTAGAAATGTGGGATTTAAATCTTTAATTAAATTATTTAGATTTTGTGGATATATTTTATATGTGGTATATGTTGTGGAATAGGAAAAATGAGTGGGGGTTATTTATTAGGATTGAGATTTGGTTGGTTAGGATCTTGGGTAGTTAGGTAGTTAGGCCAACCATGATGACACATATGGCACTTTCTATAAATAGATATTCTATAGAAAGAAACAAATTAATTTATATATATATATATATATATATATATATATATATATATATATATATATATATATATATATATATATATATTATATACATGGAGTTATTTGGGTGCACTACATGCCTACATGTGTTTGAGTTTTGTTTGGGTCAAGTTCTAGTCAAAAGGAAGCAGTTTTACGGTAACCGTGATTCTAGATGTTTGTCAATATTTTTGAAGCATGGGGGAGATCAAACAAATACAAAATCCATGTCCCAAATATATTAGGTATAATTAAAATTAGTAATATAAATTTTTTTGGAAGGAAATATATTGTGCATTGCTCCAAATATCCAAGCCATGACAAAGTGTCATATATAAATTTTTAAAAAAAATTAATACTTTAAAATATTAAATTAGATAAAATAAATAAAATAAATTTAAAAGTACCAAACTATTCCTATTCCAAAATGAGGGGGCTTACAATCTAGAGCTTATCTTTCACAACAACCCATATCAAGATTTTTTGTTTTGTTTTAAGTAGGCAGGTGTTTTCCATATCGACATAGTAGGAGGCCAAGTAGCTCCAATTGAGACTTAGTTTATTTATCTCTACCATATTTTTTGAAGCAATAAACATATCGTCCACATAAAGCAATAGATAGATATAACCTCCACCATAAAGTTTATAATGTAAACGTAATAATCATACTTACTTCGGGTAAAATTATGACATGTCAAGAAGGTGTCGAACCGCTTGTACAACTGGCGAGGAGATTGCTTCAACCCCTACGTATAATTTTTTCAACAAATACACATGATTTTTCTTGCCAACCACCTTGAAGCCCTCTGATTGATGCATATAAATCTCTTCATCAAGGTCGCTATGCAAGAATGTCGTCTTTACATCGAGTTTCTCTAAATCGAGATCATGATGAGCTACCAAGCTCAACAATTCCTCCATCACCAAACTTAGTTTGTAGAACTTTGAATATATATATATATATATATATATATATATATATATATATATATATATATATATATATATATATATATAAAAGACCATGTAGTTACTTAAAATATGATTTGAATATTGAATATTGAATATATTATAATTATAATTATAATTTGTTATATATATGTTTGTAAGATTTGGGATATATGTTCAGATAATTAGAAAAAATTTAAGATTTATTTTACGCGAGGGATATACGACGATAGTTGGTAGTTAGAAGGATTTAATTTTCTTTGTAATTATTTATATGAGGATATACATACGGTTTAGATGGCTTATTTTGAGCCATTTTTAAGTCTCTTTATAATAGTAAATATATTTTAGTGAAATGAAAGTATTTCTCTTGAGATTATCAATCATCTAGAACTTATATTTGACAGCAAGCCACATCAAGATTTTTGTTTTGTTTTAAATGGCAAGTATTTTCCATATCGACGTAGTAGGAGGCCAAGTAGCTCCAATTGAGTTGATATTGAGATACATGAACTTACCAAAAATACAAAATTCAGGGTGCATTTCTACTTTATGATATATGGATTTCTTATGATATTAGTAGCCACTAAGAGTGCATTTAGTGGAGGAAAAATCCTCTAAATGTCTCTGTAATAGTTCTTGTCAATTTTAAATCCTACACCAAGAATCATCTCTCCAATAACCTTCCGAGGATATAATGCATCATGATTTTCAGTAATTGAGATAAATATCAGAAAGACCTCAGCCAAACACTCTTGTCTAATCCAAATATCTTTCCAAAACCTGACAGTTGTTCCCTTATCACATTTAGTAAAGGTTTCTTTACTAAATTATTCAAATGAGCCTTCAAGATCCTCTACCAAAAAGAAAGAAAGAAATGTGCCATTAAGGCATGTAGTTTAACTCCCAAACATATGTTTTAATGTAATTGTTTTGAGTAGTAAGCCTCGACCAAGAATAATCAACATGGTTTAACAACTTCCATCCCCATTTGCTAAGAAGTGTAAGATTAAAATATCTTAAATTAATAATAGTCCAACCCAACTTCTTGTGTACTACAGATTTTCAATTAATCAAGCAATTCAAAGAAGAGTTTTCTTTCACCACCTGACCAAAAGAAAGTTCTTCTTATGTCACGCCCCAGTCCCAAAATACGTAGGACTAGGACACATAAGTATGCCAGCCGCCTGTATATATGGCAACTCCAATATATGAAAACCATAATACATGCGTACGGTGTATAATGAACAATAATTCACAAGTGGTAAAAATATCACAAGTCATAGGGTATAATCTAAATCTCATCCACAGAAATCAAATATAAATGATAACCAATAACCATGTAACTAGATCTCAATATAAAGTATCTAAAGAATGGCAGTCGGATGGAAACAAATCCACTACCAAAATAGAATATAAAATGAACAAGATAAACCCCATATAAATACAACATCTAACCATCACGAGGCTCGAAGAGAAGACCTCCTCAGAAATATAAGTAGCCTGTCCGGATTTGCGCTCCTGCGAATACTCATGAACATCTACACCTGGCAAGGGACCAGGTCCTCAGAGGGACATAACAAGATACATAGAAGCATGCCATAAAGTAAATACTGAATAAATAAAGGGGGTGTGCTAACCATCTCAGTGAATGCAATTTGAGGACAACTTAGTACGTATGGGAAAGTGTAGGATAGACATATGCTGACGTAATTCACCAATCGTCGTGACTGGCTAGTATATGCTACATATGCCCCCATTCGAGGGCACTCTGTAATCGTCCATCTCCGAGGAGCATGGTATCTGAAATAGTATAACGTCTAACGTTCTATAGAGTGTGGTATCTGTAAAAATAACAAGTGACGCCCAACACTCTAAAGAACGCGGTATCTGCAATATATATATATACGTCTGTATCACTCCGTCGAGTGCAGTATTTGTATAGAAGGAGTGGGTGTCCCATACACCTACTAGTCGTCCTCCCTGCCCAATGTAGATATACAAGTCGTGAACACGACGTGGACATCTCGTACTATGATGCAAGTCTCTAAAGAAATAAACAACTAGCTAAATACCGTTACTCGTGTTGCTCACACTGATGGCCAGTCGCGCATGAGGCACGTGTCCCTACATGAACTCACTCGGTGACGTGTAATGATACGTGTCAAGGCCTGGAGAGTCATACCAATAACTCCACAACTTTAGGTGGATCTTCTAGACACTAGGTCATACACAAGTCCTAACGTCAACGCCTTCGTTGACTGCACCCGAGTCTTCTCGGACGCGCACATTTATATAATATTAAAATAAATAAACATGTAACTAAAAATAACTGAATTTAAACAGTACAACAAGGCAAGGTATACTTGTCTGGCAAGAGAGTTGCAAAATGTAATGTCTAGATGTCAAATGCCAAAAGTCAGAAACTATGGCCTCAGAATGAACGTCTCCGGATGCTGAAATAAACATCACCAACGTTCCCAGAATAAGCAAAATAGCTAGAAAACACTATCCTTTCGTCCAATTTGGACACAGGGACAAAACAATAATTTCGGTCAAATCGGGGTCCACCAGTGGCCCACTTTGCACCGAAAAGTGTGCCAAGGATAAAGGTCTCTAAAAGGGACAAATTATAGGTCAAACAAATTCTAAATGTCAGTACGAACTCAACGGTATGTCCAGATGTGGATTCCGATAAGCCGAACACAATTTCGCCCAAAAAGTCAATTGTGGGGCCCGCCAATTGGCGACTTGGTCAATTGTGTCAGAATTGTGTAAAAATTGGCTCACAGGACCGGCGCGATACCACGAGTCCAGTGACGTAAGTTTCGTCACATTCTGACGAGTGTGCAAAAATGCGCACGACTTTTGTAAAAGTCGCGATACTAGAAATTTGTTGCGGATACCGGCTGATTTCGACGCGCACACGCGTCCAAATCAGTTTTCGCAAATTTCCACATGTCTGGGTATATTGTGCGCACTTCTTGGTATACTTGGTACACAGCGGGGCGGTCCCGTTTGGTGGGGCACGCTCCGTTTCATAATTTTTGGAATTTAGAAAAAAGTAAGTTTTCAAGTTTTTCTACCTAATTTATTTTAACATACAGCAATAAATAAAATATTGTATTTGACAAAAATTAAACTAGGTTAGGTGGTCTTCGCATACCAACAAGAAAAACCTGATTCGGATCTCTATGGTGGGAGATACGAACCCGAGAACAGGGGTGTTTGCAACATAATTTCTGGAATTTAGAAAGTGGTCATTTTTTCTCGACTTGACGTCGATTTTTACCTAGGTTGGCACGCTGTTCGAGATAAACTAACATACACATATGGAAGGAGGATATGTGAGGATCATACCGGTGAAGACGGGGTCGAGTTTGGTCGAGCGAGGAGATAAGAAACGGGACATGAACACAGGTACGTTGTTCGTCAGTTTCTGTCTCGCGCGTGCAGCGTCACGATGTGCGGCCGGCGGCTCCGGCGCATGGCGGCGGGTCTGGGGCGGTCGACGGCGGGCTCCGGTGGCGCGATGACGGCATCAAGGTGGAGAGGGAGGATTAGGGTTAGGGCTTTGGGGTTTTTAGGAATAGTATATATAGAGATAGAGGCGGTGGGGGGGGGTCAAAACTGTGTGCGCGGGGGGGGGGGGGGGGGTCTTCCCAAACTGCTGCTTGTTGCTGTTTTCTTATTATCCTTTCTTCCTTCCTTTGTTAGTTTTGCTTTGGTTTGGTTTGGGGTGGGTTATAGGGTTTGGGTTTATGGGTTTGGGTTTGGATCCATTAAGGATCCAAACCCATTATCCTTTTCTTTTTCTTTTTCTTTCTCCTATTCTAATTAACTATATATATATATATATATATATATATATATATATATATATATATATATATATATATATATATACCTAGAAAATTCTGAAAAATTATATTTGTGCACACCATTAAGCTAGCAACTGTCCACAGGGTCTCCTACATAAAATAAATTAGGAAAAATTTATAATGGCTCCAAAAATCCCCTTAATGCACAAACACCTTAAATAAAAATTAAATAAAAATCTATTTTCTCTATTTAGCCATAATTACTATAAGCAAAATAAATAATTAATTAAAATAACTAATACGGTTTATTAAAAATTTTGGGGTTTCACAATGTAAACTCCCTCACCCAAAATTAGGCCTAATTTGCTTAGATAGTAAAATTAGGGCTAGTTTGAACCAATTAGAATTAGAACACGGTATTTATTTAATTATAAAATAATTTATATCGTGTAGCGCATATTACCGTTGCTTCTATAATTGGAGCACCTCACTTGCCATTGCCTTTCAACAAACTTCACAACCTCATCCTAGACATGCCCGCCTACTATTCTGACCCTTGTGCAACTTATAATATTGCTCTCTGGTGCTACATTTTAGTCGCACAATAAACGTCGCGGACGTTATTTCTTAATTCGATATAAATCCCAATTTTGTACCCTTGTGCGTCCCAATCGAAATTGAAGACACAACCTTGACCGTTTTGTACAACCCAGATTTTATTCATATTCTACACTGTACCCTTTATGCCCCTGACACTTGTATCCCGCCTAAATTTAATCCCATATACTCCTAATTAATTCTAGAATATCGTGCGCGTTCGATTTAATTAATTAAATCTAATTATCGTCTTTGTGCAATTTTCTAATTGTTGGAGGGCTTTTATGAAAAAACACATTGAGGTGTCCCCGCCATTGGACAATTCATGAAGAAATACAGTTTTCCCCTTCACATAGAATTTTTCCGTAATGTTTTGTTAATTAAAAACTAGTAACACTAATTTTCTAGGATTTTAAAGAATTTATTTTATTTTCAAACTTAATTAAAAATATCCCAAATTTTTATTTTAGGTTCTAAATAATAAAATATATTTTCTAGAATTTTTTGGGAATTTTCTGATTATTTTTAGCATTTATTTTGAGTTAATTATTAAAAAACTGAATTAAAAATTAATTTCTGAAAAAGAAAACCCAAAAAGTAATTATTTCTACCCAGTCAGCAAACTAGGGCCCACCTGTCAGCCTCCTGCAGTGAACAGGGCCGGGCCCGCCTGTCAGTGGCCGCTGGGTGGGTGCAGGTGAAGCCGAGCCGACCTCGAGCCGAGCCGAGTCAGAGTTCGACTCGGACTCAGCTGAGCTGAGCCGCATCAGATTCGGTCCGTCCGATTTGGGCTGGGCAGCACGGATGGCTGCCACGTGTCAAGCTCCGAGCCGCGGCTGCTTTCTCTCTCCTCTATATATATAATAGTTTAGTTATTTATTTTAGGGTTTTCTTTGAGCCAATTTTGGAGAATTGCCATCTAGGGTTCCTTCATCTTCCAGAAGCTATTGCGCATAGCTCCAGACTCCAAATGAGGCCTAGTTTTTTGTGTTAGAACGATATTGAGATTAGATTTCTGATTATATAATTTTTTTTACGAAATTATGAGTATTAAATTCTAGAAAATTCGTAGAGCACAGCATATCCAAAAATAGATGTGTTTCGATATTTTCGCGATTTCGGGAGAACCAGGAATCAGAATCATGAACCGATTGAAGTTTCGGAAAGCTAATGTCTAGATAATTGACATATGTTTTTCCCAGAATTTACTTCCAAGTATTTATATACTGTTAATTCTGTAGAACTTCTATGTTAGAATTTAACCATCGGTGCATAATACAAAATTTGTATGTGTCATAATTCCCAAACGAATTCGAATTCGGATGAGCCGTAAATTCTAGCATATTTTTGACGCTGAAATCTATAGGAAATCATACATGAAAGTTGAGTTTGTGTTGGTTGACTTTTCGGTCAACAGATCGTCTCGATTTGCGTGCCATGAGTCTCGAGTTGATAATATTCAGTTTCTTTGGACAAAATTTAGGAATTAACATAAAAATTAGAATAATAAGATTAAAATAGGATTTTAGAGTAATTATTCTAGAATTAAATAAATTAAAATAAATTATCTTTTGACGTGATAAATTTGTAATACATAGGCTATTTGGACTGTGACTTGGACTCTGATTCATACCAGCAGCAGGACCCCAGGCGAGTACATTCTCTGACAGTATTCCAGTAGGATGTTAGTATTTAGCCACCACGGTTAGTTTACATCAGACCCTGAGTCGGAGAAACCAACGCGCGTTCGTACATTTACATGTACGCAAATATTATTCAGTTTGGTATATATATTTATGTACGTAATTACTATATGTATTCTAATAATTATGTAAATAAATTGCTAGTTATATTATTATATAAATATGAATATATATGTAAGTAAATACAAATTGATAATTATGACTAAATATTCAGACTGTACGACCCTAGGACACCGTGGACTATCCCATACTTACCTTGACCATGTTAACCCTAAGAACTTGTGAATTTGTCTGCCTTGCGTACATTAACGTACTGGCATAGACACCTGTCAGTTGACTGACTGATTTTGTACAGTACTTGAAGGCGCGACACCCGTGTAATTCAACGCGTAATTGACCGTGTTAGATGACTAGTGTTACCCCTAGTATACCCCCTGAGTCCAGTGTAAATATGGTTGTGTATGTGCTAGTGTAATGACTAATGATTTTCTTGCATTATATTATGTGTACATAGGATATTGGATTTATTCTGCACGACACCTGGAGCAGGTTAGTGGTACATCGCAGCTTTTTTGCCAGGCAAGTATACCTTGCCATTGTACTGTTATTTATATTCCATATGTTGCATGCATCTTTATTTTCTGTCTTTAGTTTATATATTTTTACTGTGATATAAAATGCACGCGACGGTGTCGTCGCGATATATTTTTATTTATGTATTTGTATTGACCTTGTTTATGAGACTACCCCATTATCATGTAGCATCATTAGGTTCATTGGCCGTGACACAGTTGTTACACGAGTTGTGAGTCTCATGTAGATCACGGACTTGCGTGCAGGGTTTGGCCTCCTGTACGTGTGGGCCGTGCATTAGGAATAACTGCTGTTAGAAACTTTGTATGCTAGTAGACTTGGCAGTTATTAGAGGTGTTATCGTATCATGGATGTGACATGCTTAGAGCATGGGGTGGGGAGAACAACAAGTAAGACGTGTGGGCTCCGTTGCACTTTCCTTGTGTAACCCGTACGCTCCGCCGGAGATGCGCGGTCATGATGACCCCTATATATATTATCAGGCGGGCCTCCGGCGTTCGAAAGGCGCCGTGCCTTTGTAGGCCCCTGGATCTCCAAGAGAACTATGCCAATCCCATTTTAGCCAGATAGCCCACGCGTTGGGAAAGTTGTTCTTAAACTGCATTCACTTAGACGGTTAGGCGACCCATTGGATATTTATTTCAGTACTTTATTGGCATGTATTTAAGTATCTTGTTATGTCCCTCTGAGGACCTGGTCCCCTGCCAGGTGTACCTGTTCTTGAGTATTTGCAGAAGCGCAGATTTGGATGGTTATAGATGCTTCGAGGATATCTTCTTTTCGAGCCTGTAATTGTTAGCTGGTATTCTCATATTATGTTGATTGTGTTGTACTCATATTGTATTTGCTCTCATATTCGAGTTGGTAGTGGATTTGTTTCCATCCAACTATCATCCTTAGATACTTCTTATTGAGATCTAGTTCCATAGATATTGGTTGTTTAATTATATTTGATTTTGGTGGATGAGATTTAGATTATACCCTGTGTCTTGTGATACATTTTATACCACTTGTGGATTTGATATTCATAATACAGCGTACGTGTGGATTTGGTTTCCATATATTGGAGTTGCCATATCCATGCGGCTGGCATGCTTACGTGTCATAGTCCTACATATTTTTGGGACTGGGGAGTGACATATTTTTGTGGTGGCTCATGCAGGTCAAGAGCATATTGTCTCGGTTACGTTACTGTACCGAACAAGCCTGCACCTAGGACTAGAGTATATGATCTCATCCATAATTGACTATGATTCATCTTCCTCCTATCTGTTCTATTTGAACAATTGTATCCTGCTTGATTCTTGTACTTCTTTAATAGTTCTTTAAGTATAGCCTCTGCTAGAATATAGGAACCCATGTTATTAGGATGATAATTAGAGTAGCACACCTATTAAGAATACAACGAGAATATAGACACACCACTAAGTTTAGAATATCTAGTGAACCCTAAATTCCTTATCTTTAGATTAGTATACCATTACCCCTTGATGTATTAAGAAGACTTGAGAGTAGTATAGACACTACTGGAGATAGTTAGAAGTTTTACCATAATGTTTGACCCTAGTATTGAGGAACCAATAGAGAACCAATATTGAACATTAGGACTGAACCTAACCTTCATAATTGGATGGTATTGGAGAACTATAAAACTTATGTCATTGTCTTGTTATTAGTAGACGGCACCCTAGGAAGCCTAGAGGAATGTAATCAACACTTTCCCTTGATCATACCCCGAACATGGCAACTAGCATACCACTCCCCTTGAAAAACCATGATGCTATCTAAAGCCCCTCTATTTCATATATTGTTCCCCTGTGACCATAGCGCTCGCTAGTGTGCGACGACTGATTACGTTTTTTCTCTTCATCTTTCAACTCGTGCCATCTGACACTTCTGATTGTAGGCCAGGTAATTTTATTCTGTGTTAAGGACATATAGTTGCTAGGATTATAGTTGTTAACGTTAAATTTTGAAGTTGTGTGTTTAGTAGTTAGAACTTGATGGTTTAAGTTATTCTTGTAGATTGTGACCTGGTGATTATCCCTTAGTTTAAATTGTGTAGCATGTACCCCCACCTCGATACAAGCTAGATCCCTTTCCCCTTGACGGCCAGTAACTCTTCTATTCTTGCTATTGACACTTGTTCTATAAGCACTATGACTAAGACTTAAGATGACCATGACCTATATAATAGGATACTCTAATAAGCACGAAGACCCCTTCTTGTAAACCTTAATAGGAATTCCTATATTTTCTTTAAAGCATTAGCGTATTAATTTATTATTCTAAGTTGAGTAATATGCCTCGCCACCTAGTATCACACAGTCCTCTTAACCCATTGGTGAAGTATAACCAAATGACACCGACTTTAGACTTGCATAAGAAGATAACATTTAGACTATAGGAATGGAAGGTCCTATCCCTATTTGGTCGACTAACGACTTAGACAAGGAGGTTGTATGATAACTGTAGAGATTGTATATTCTTTTATTATTATTGCTTATGTTGTTTTTGCTTTTGCGAACTTGAATTATTTTATAACTTCTCTCATCATAATCCAACGTTATATTTTCTGTGCTACCTTGAATTATGCTGCTATTATAGCCTAGTTTTTGCAAGCTTAATCTTATATCGAGCTTGTTCATGACATATGTGTTATTGGGGCCTGATCAACCACACTAATACAAATTGTCTAATCAGGATCAGTGTATTATGGTCTAGCTAGACATAGTGCGCTTGATTCGCCCTTCGCAATACTATTTTACGTGGATTGAGATGTACAATTGACCAGTAGACAAATATACTTACCCTCTAGATACGACAAAGCATATCATATCAATTACATAACTGCACCGATGTGAGCATGCGAATAAGAAATTACCAAATAGTATTTCAATCCACAACTGCCTTGACAATTCTCATCTGAATCCTTTAAACGCTTTGATTCTCATACTTTCATTCTATTACCCCTCCTTGAACTCTTTACCATTGTTTTCCGTCTTTCCTTGTTTCGAAAAGACGAAACCTCGTGCTTGGAAATAAGTGATACACTGATAGTGCTAGGTACACCCCATAGGCTAATCATATGACTTGGTGACTCTCTGTTATAAATAATTAAGGGCATATCATAGATGATATGTTTGGTGTTAAAGACTTTGATGATTCAATATCATGATTAAATAATTTGGGACATAGCCTTCTTAGATGTATAGCCTTAGATGATAGATGGGTAAATTCTAAGTTGGGTAAAAACTGCAATGTTAACTCAAGGAGAATTCTTTAGACTGCAATCAAGTGAGGTTAGATAGAGAAACCCTACCCTAGTTTAATTTCGAGGACGAAATTATTTTAAGTTGGGTAGATTGTAAACCCCCTCACCCAAAATTAGGCCTAATTTGCTTAGATAGTAAAATTAGGGTTAGTTTGAACCAATTAGAATTAGAACATGACATTTATTTAATTATGAAATAATTTATATCGCGTAGCACACATTACCGTTGCTTCTATAATTGGAGCAACTCACTAGCCATTGCCTTCCAACAAACTTCACAACCTCATCCTAGACATGCCCGCCTACTATTCTGACCCTTGTGCAACTTATAATATTGCTCTCTGGTGCTACATTTTAGTCGCGCAATAAACGTCGCGAACGTTATTTCTTAATCCGATATAAATCCCAATTTTGTACCCTTGTGCGTCCCAATCGAAATTGAAGACACAACCTTGACCGTTTTGTACAACCCAAATTTTATTAATATTCTACACTGTACCCTTTACGCCCCTGACACTTGTGTCCCGCCTAAATTTAATCCTATGTACTCCTAATTAATTCTAGAACATCATGCGCGTTCGATTTAATTAATTAAATCTAATTACCGTCTTTGTGCAATTTTCTAATTGTTGGGGGGCTTTTATGAAAAACATATTGAGGTGTCCCCACCATTGGATAATTCATGAAGAAACTCAGTTTTTCCCTTCACATAGAATTTTTTCGTAATGTTTTGTTAATTAAAAACTAGTAACACTAATTTTTTAGGACTTTGAAGAATTTATTTTATGTTCAAACTTAATTAAAAATATCCCAAATTTTTATTTTAGGTTCTAAATAGTAAAATATATTTTATAGAATTTTTTGCAAATTTTTTGATTATTTTTAGCATTTATTTTGAGTTAATTATTAAAAAACTGAATTAAAAACTAATTTCTGAAAAAGAAAACCCAAAAAGTAATTATTTCTGCCCAGTCAGCAAACTAGGGCCCACATGTCAGCCTCCTACAGTGAACAGGGCTGGGCCCGCCTGTCAGTGGCCGCTGGGTGGGTGCAGGTGAAGCCGAGCCGACCTCGAGCCGAGCCGAGTCAGAGTTCGACTCGGACTCAGCTGAGCCGAACCGCGTCAGATTCGGACCGTCCGATTTGGGCTGGGCAGCGCGGATGGCTTCCACATGTCAAGCTCCGAGCCGCGACTGCTTTCTCTCTCCTCTCTATATATAATAGTTTAGTTATTTATTTTAGGGTTTTCTTTGAGCCGATTTTGGAGAATTGCCATCTAGGGTTCCTTCATTTTCCAGAAGCCATTGTGCATAGCTCCGGACTTCAAATGAGGCCTAGTTTTTTGTGTTAGAACGATAGATATTGTATTTGCTACTCATATTGTATTTGCTCTCATATTCGAGTTGGTAGTGGATTTGTTTCCATCCAACTATCATCCTTAGATACTTCTTATTGAGATCTAGTTCCATAGATATTGGTTGTTTAATTATATTTGATTTTGGTGGATGAGATTTAGATTATACCTTGTGTCTTGTGATACATTTTATACCACTTGTAGATTTGATATTCATAATACAGCGTACGTGTGGATTTGGTTTCCATATATTAGAGTTGCCATATCCATACGGCTGGCATGCTTACGTGTCATAGTCCTACATATTTTTGGGACTGGGGCGTGACACACAATCTACCCAACTTATAAAATTTTGTCCTCGAAATTAAAACTAAGTCACGGTAGAAAGTCAAGGATGGTATAAGGTATAAATTAACAAATTAATTTTATACCTCGGTCAACGAATAGGTTCGAAAAACGTTTTGCGCATGTCATCCTCGCGCTCCCAAGTTGATTCTCCTGGCGCACCATGCTTCCATGCCACGCGGACCAAGGGAATAGACTGGTTCCTCAATACTTTCTCTCGATGATCAAGGATTCCCACGGTTTGCTCTTGGTATGACAAGCTCGGCCCAATAGTGATCTTCGAATGGTCGAGAACATGACTGTTGTCTGTCACATATCGCCTGAGTTGCGACACATAAAATACATCATGTACTCCCTCAAGTGAAGGTGGTAGCACAAGTTGATATGCCACTACTCCTACTGTTTCTAGCACGTCAATGGTCCAATATACCTTGGACTCAACTTGCTGCATCCTCCGAATCGAATGGTGCCTCTGGTAGGTGATATCCTCAAGAAGACATGATCGCCCTCTTTGAACTCCAAGGGACGACGATGACGTCTGTCCACTGCTTCTGTCTGTCTTGTGCTGCTTGCAAGTGTCCTTGTATCTTCTTAATTGTCTCTACGGTGTTGACCACCAACTTTGGTCCCAGAATCTGACGTTCTCCCACATCACTCCAACACACAGGAGACCTACTCTTTCTTTCATACAATACTACAAACGGAGCCATCTGAATATTCGCTTGATAGCTATTATTGTAAGAAAACTCTACAAGATGTAGATGGTCCTCCCATGATCCTCCAAAGTCTAACATACAAGCCCTCAACATATCCTCCAATGTCTGAATAATACACTCTGACTGCCCATCCGTCTGTAGGTGATAAGATGTACTGAACTCCAGACGATTTCCAAGACTCTCTTGCATGCTCCTTCAAAAGTGCGATACGAAACGCGAATCCATGTCTGATACAATGCTGACTGATATGTTGTGCAATCTCACGATCTGCCTCATATATAAGTCAGCTAAAGCTTCTGTAGACTGGCTAACTCTAAAAGGTAAAAAATGTGCTGACTTGGTGAGTCAGTCCATTGTTATCCATACCGCATCTCTTCCACTTGGACTCTTGGGAAAACCCGTGACGTAGTCCACAGTGATGTGCTCCCACTTCCACTCTGGAATCGGAAGTGGTTGCAATAATCCTGCTGTTCTCTGGTGCTCCACCTTTATTTGCTGACATACCAAGCATTTAGCTACAACGCGAGTTATCTCTCCTTTTATTCCATGCCACTAAAAGTGCTATCGTAAGTCATGATACATCTTGGTGCCTCCAGGATGAATAGAATATATCGAACTATGAGTTTCTGTCATCAGCTCCTGTCGAATCTCTCCATTTGGAACATAAAGACGATCACCACATCGTAATGTCCCATCTGCTCTGGGTAAAATTACTTCAATGCCAAGCTCTTGCAAGTCCTTCAATAATTTTCTCTGTGCCGTCAAGAAATAAGCTGCTGGCTTCCGGCTTAACGCGTCTGCTACAACGTTAGCCTTGCCTGGGTGATAATGTAGCTCTATCTCGAAATCTTTCATCAATTCAAGCCATCGATGTTGCCTCATATTTAATTCTTTCTGCGTGAAGACGTACTTAAGGCTTTTGTGGTCTGTATAGATCTTCACTCGTTCCCCGTATAAGTAATGTCTCCATAGCTTCAGAGCAAATATAACGGCTGCAAGTTCCAAGTCATGAGTTAGATAATTCTTCTCATGCACTCTTAATTGTTTAGATGCATATGCAATCACCTTACCATCCTGCATCAATACGCATCCCAAACTTTTCCCTGATGCGTCTGTAGATCACATAACCACCTGATCCTGATAGAATAGTTAATACTGGTACTGTGGTTAGTCGCTTCTTCAACTTCTCGAAAGCGGCTTGACACTCGTATGAATTCTTGATCCTTACAAGTCAACCGAGTCATACGTGCTGCTATCCATTCACGAGTCAATCAATTGTCCATCCAGGTAAAATCTATTTGGACCCCTGACAGCAAAATAATACATTCTTCATCGTAACACTTGAGTTCTGAACTTGAACAAGGTTACGAGGCAAAAAATTTACACTGCCATAGTGATGCATGTATCAGGAAAGTAATAAAATAAAATGTAGGTAGGTAGTGAAGGGTCATTCTAAAAGTAGCACAGTTTTAAACTGAAATCAAATCTAATAATAAAGTTTGGTAATTTTCTAAGAAACAAACATAAATGGCTACAAAAACAATACACTTTTCGTACTTATACTAAGCACGAGGTTTCGTCTTTCCGAAATAAGGGAAGACGGAAAACAATAATCAAGAGTTCAAGGGGGAGGTAATAGATTAGAAGTGTGGGGATCAAGGCATTTAAAGAATTCAAATGGGAATTATGAAGGCAGTTGTGGATTGAAATACTATTTTGGTAATCCCTATTCACATGTTCGTATCAATACAGTTATGTAGCTGATACGATATGCTCAGACATATCTAGAGGGCAAGTACATTCGTCTACTAATCACTATATATCTCAATCCACGTAAAGTAGTTATGCGAAGGGCGAACCAAGCGCACTATGGTTGATCAGACCGTAATACACTGATTCTGAAATGTATTAGTGTAGTACTCCAATAATACATATATCATGAACAAGCTTAATAAGAATAAGCTTACAAAACCAGGCTATAATAGCAGCATAAGTCAAAGTAGTACAATAATATAAGTATGCTAGATTATGATGAGAGAAATTACAAAATAATTCAATTTCACAAAAAGTTAAGACTCTACAATCTCTACAGTTATTATTCTAACTCCTTGTCTAAGTCGCTAGTCGACCAAATAGGGGTATAGGCCTCTAAGTTCTAAAGTCTTAATAAACACTATCGTCTTATGCTAGTATACAGTTAATGTCAATCAGTTACACTTCAATAATGAGTCAAGTGGACTATGTGTTACTAGGTTGTGAGGCATACTACCCAACTTAAAATAATAAACTAATACTGTAACTGCCTTAAAGAAGATCCTACAAAATAACCTGGTCCGGGTAAATAAAGTAGAACTCTTATTAGGGTACACGAGGAAAAGATCTTGGTATTCATTAAGGTCTCCTATTGCATTATATAGATAATGGTCATCTTAAGTCTTAGTCGTAGTGATTATAGAACAAGTGTCTATAGTAAGAAAGAAAAAGTTACCGGCCTCAAGGGAAAAGGAAATATAACTCGTATCGATGTATGGTACAAATCATGCGATTTAAAACTAAGGGATAATCATTAGGTCATAATCTACCAGAATAACTTAAACTATCAAGTTCTAACTACCAAGCACCTAATTTCAAAGTTCAAGATTATAACTATAATCCCAGTAAACTATATACCCTTAACATAAGATAAAATTACTTGGCCAAAAATCAGAAAGGTTAGGTGGCATGAATCGAAAGATGAGGAAAAGAAAAACATAATTTAGTCGTCGCACAAAAGTGAGCGCGAAGGGTTCAAAGGAACAAGTCATGAAATTAAAATAGAGGGACTCTAGGTAATGTCATAGTTTTTCTAAGGGGAAGGTGGTATGCTAATCTCTGTGTGTGAGGTATGATCAAGAAAATATTCTATCCATTCCTCTTGGCTTCCTAAGGCATTGTTCGGCTACTATAAGACAAGGTGCTAAAGTTGTAGCTCTCTAGTACTATCTCACCATGAAAAGCTAGGTTCAGTCCTAATGTTTAGCCTTGGATTCTATTGGTTCCTCAATACTTGGGTCAAACACTATGGTCAAATTTTAAACTAATCATATTAGTGTTTATATTACTCTCAAGTCATACCTAAATACATCAAGGGATAATGGTAAATTAATCAATATGTAAGTGATGCTAAGGTTCATTAGGTAATACGGAAGGCTAGGGTTCATTAAGTATCCTAAACTTAGTGATGTGTCAATGCCTTAGTTGTATTCTTAATAGGAATGTTACCCTAAGTGTCATCCTATCAACAGGGATTCCTCTATTCTAGCAGGGGCTATACTCAAGGAATTATTAGGGAAGCACATGAATCAAGCAAGATACGATTATTCAAATAGAATGGATTGGAAGGAAGATGAGTCAAAGTCAAATATGGATGAGATCCTATATTCTAATCCTAGGTGTAGGCTTGCTCGGTACAGTAACGTAACCGAGACAATATGCTCTGACCTGCATGGGCCACCACTAAAAATATGTCACGCCCCAGTCCCAAAATACGTAGGACTAGGACACATAAGTATGCCAGCCGCCTGTATATATGGAAACTCCAATATATAGAAACCATAATACATGTGTACGCTGTATAATGAACAATAATTCACAAGTGGTAAAAATCTCACAAGTCACAGGGTATAATCTAAATCTCATCCACAGAAATTAAGTATAAATGATAACCAATAACCATGTAACTAGATCTCAATATAAAGTATCTAAAGAATGACAGTCGGATGAAAACAAATCCACTGTCGAAATAGAATATAAAATGAACAAGATAAACCTCATATAAATACAACATCTAACCATCACGAGGCTCGAAGAGAAGACCTCCTCATAAATATAAGTAGCCTGTCCGGATTTGCGCTCCTGCGAATACTCATGAACATCTACACCTGGCAAGGGACTAGGTCCTCAGAGGGACATAGCAAGATACATAGAAGCATGCCATAAAGTAAATACTGAATAAATAAAGGGGGTGTGCTAACCATCTCAGTGAATGCAATTTGAGGACAACTTAGTACGTATGGGAAAGTGTAGGCTAGACATATGCTGACGTAATTCACCAATCGTCGTGACTGGCTAGTATATGCTACATATGCCCCTATTTGAGGGCACTCTGCAATCGTCCATCTCCGAGGAGCATGGTATCTGAAATAGTATAACGTCCAATGTTCTATAGAGTGTGGTATCTGCAAAAATAACAAGTGACGCCCAACACTCTAAAGAACACGGTATCTGCAATATATATATACGTCTGTATCACTCCGTCGAGTGCGGTATCTGTATAGAAGGAGTGGGTGTCCCATACGTCGACTAGTCGTCATCCCCGCCCAATGTAGATATACAAGTCGTGAACACGACGTGGACATCTCGTACTATGATGCAAGCCTCTAAAGAAATAAATAACTAACTAAATACCGTTACACGTGTTGCTCACATTGATGGCCAGTCGCGCATGAGGCACGCATCCCTACATGAACTTACTCTGTGACGTGTAATGATACGTGTCAAGGCCTGGGGAGTCATACCAATAACTCCACAACTTTAGATGGGTCTTCTAGACACTAGGTCATACACAAGTCCTAACGTCAACGCCTTCGTTGACTGCACCCGAGTCTTCTCGGACGCGCACATTTATATAATATTAAAATAAAAAAACATATAACTAAAAAAACTAAATTTAAACAGTACAACAATGCAAGGTGTACTTGCCTGGGAAGAGAGCTGCAAAATATAACGTCCAGATGTCAAATGCCAAAAGTCAGAAACTATGGCCTCAGAATAAACGTCTCCGGATGCTGAAATAAATATCACCAACGTTTCCAGAATAAGCAAAATAGCTAGAAAACATTATCCTTTCGTCCAATTTGGACACAGGGGCAAAACGATAATTTTGGTCAAATCGGGGTCCACCAGTGGCCCACTTTGCACCGAAAAGCATGCCAAGGGTAAAGGTATCTAAAAAGGACAAATTATAGATCAAACAAACTCTAAATGTCAGTATGAACTCAACGGTATGTCCAGATGTGGATTCCGATGAGCCAAACACAATTTCGCCCAAAAAGTCAACTGTGGGGCCCGCCAATTGGCGACTTGGTCAACTATCTCAGAATTGCATAAAAATTGGGTCACAGGACCGACGCGATACCACGAGTCCGGTGGCGCAAGTTTCTTCGCATTCTGACGAGTGTGCACAAAATGCGCATGACTTTTGTAAAAGTCGCGATATTGAAAATTTGTTGCGGATACCGGCTGATTCCGACGCGCACACGCGTCCAAATCAGTTTCTGTGAATTCCCACATATCCGGGTAAACTGCGCACACTTTTTTGTACACTTGGTATACAACGGGGAGGTCCCGTTTGGCGGGGCGTGCCCCGTTTCACAATTTTTGGAATTTGAAAAAAAGTAAGTTTTCAGGTTTTTCTACCTAATTTATTTTAACATATAGCAATAAATAAAATATTATATTTGACAGAAAGTAAACTAGGTTAGGTGGTCTTCGCATACCAATAAGAAAAACCGGATTCGGATCTCTGTGGTGGGAGATACGAACCCGAGAACAGGAGTGGTTGCAACATAATTTCTAAAATTTAGAAAGTGGTCATTTTTCTCGACTTGACGTCAATTTTTACCTAGGTTGGCACGCTGTTCGAGATAAACTAACATACAAATATGGAAGGGGGATAGGTGAGGATCATACCGATGAAGACGGGGTCGAGTTTGGTCGAGCGAGGAGACGGAAAACGGGACATGAATACAGTGTAGTGCCCCATTCTCCCGGTGCGGAGAGCGCGGCTAAGAAACACAAGACGGTATCGTTCGATCGGGATAGATTGAATTAAGAACTCGTCCTCGTTATGGATTTGTTTCTTCGGAATCGATTTCCATATTCAGTGGACTGCGCCCCAAGGATCGGCTTAGTGGCAGAGTCAGGAGGGACCTCTCCGCTGCTATCTTTTATTGCCTCGGTTTTCGATGTCGCTTGTTGCTTTTGTGCTTTTAGTTGGTTTTGGGATTTGCTTGTTTTCCTTGAACGGTTTCGATGGTTTTCATTATTTTCGTTCATTGAACTGCATTTCTATTCCGAGATTGGAAAGAGAGGAAGAAGTATTAATCGAGCTGTTCGTGTGCAGGTGAACGAGCAGTAGGCGGCTTGCGAGCGGAGTCGTGAAGCGCCTCTTTCCTTCTCCCTTCCTAAATCTAAGTGAGTGGCTACCAACACGATTAGCTAGCCCTTCTTCCAAGCTTCACATCTAATAAATCTATAAATCTCCTTTGTCCCGATCAAACGATACCAAGTAATAATAAAAGAAACCAAGATAAAAGAGAATAGACTTGGTTATTATGCTTGTCAATATAACTTCATGAACGGATACTAAATTACATGCTTGTTCATTCGGGAATAGATCATGAATGACTGCTTGTCTTGTTCTGTAAGCCCCCTGATTTTCAGTAATTACTAAATTGGATTTTTCTGGATTTTTCAGGAATTTTTTGATAATTAAAACCTAGGTGTTTGGTAATTAAATAATTTTTAATTATGGTTAATTCATAGTAAAATATTATAGAAATAATATTTTAGGGTGTAAAATGGAAAACCGGACATGGGGTAATTTTCTGCGAATTTATTGGACTCCGGAAACCCGTTTAAAGCCCTGAAAACCGAAGTACATTTAAACCGAATTTAACCCGTGCCAACGCCCGACATTCCCATGAGAGCCGAAGCCAAGCCCAAGGAGCGTTGACCCAGCCCAAAACCTAGGACAAACCCTAGTCCAATTCCTGTATGTATAAATACGTGATTCCCTAGGGTTTTCTCCACAAAAAGAAAACGAAAAAAAAAGAATTACTAAAAATCCCAAATCCCTAATTCCAAATCCTAAACCTAACCCTAACCCTAACCCTGGCCGCTCCCTCCGCCGACCAAGGCCACCCCCGCCGGAGCTGATCACTCCAGCCTGAACCCTAACCCCATCTCCTCTTCTCCTCCGCTCACAGCCGACCGAGCCCTAGCCTACTCCCCTCGTCGTCGAATTCTCCCCCAATCTCCCAGCCGTCGACCACCACCCTCCAGTCCCCGCTCGACGGAACCCTAACCACCCTCACAATCTTCCTCCGCCCAGAGCCCCGCCTCGCCGTGCCCAGACCCTTCTCCACCCCTTCCCCCATACTCGCCTGAGCAGACCACCGACCCGCTGCTGAACCGCCTGATCCCAGCCGCTCATCGCCTGGAGCCGTCCCCCGACCAGTCAACCTCGACCCGCCGCCTTCCTGCATCTCTCCGCCCATTGCCGCCTGGAGCACCACCACCAATCCCTCAGCAGTAGCCCCCTCAACAGCACCCTCAACTCCTCGACATCTTCCTCTCCCACGTCGACCTCGCCCACCAGTGCACACCACTCCGGCGCTGCATCTCTCTCTCCCCTCGTCGTCCTCCTCCCGAGCAGCCACTCCCCGGCCGCCCCAAGCACAGACACCCTCCGACGAGTCTCCGAAGCCCCAAACCCTAACCCTAACGCAGGACGGACACAGTGGACACGGACGCAGGACACGGAGTTGACGCTCGGACGCGTGAAAACTCAGATTCACGGAGCCCTGTTCAGGTACCGATTTCTCTCAACTTGCAACTCCGTTTTCGATTCTGTCAGTTTCAATGCGTAGACTGTATAACCCTCTCGGTGCCCGTGCAACCCGCTCGGTGCATCGCGTCCTGTGGTGATCGCACACCGTGATCCAAAAACAGGAAAAATGATGCCCCGTTTTATCCCGGAACTGAGTTCGCCCCGCCAAACGGGACGACTTGGTCTCACGCGGTCTTTACCGAACCATGCGCGACGTTGATACGGTCGTGTGGGATTTCGCAGAAGTCGATTCGGATGTGCGTGCACACCGGAATCAACGCGTATCCGCCGACACCGTCCCGTATCCGTCTGTTCTGGAATACGTCGTAACTTTGTGTACACACGTCGGATCGAGACGAAACTTGCGCCATCGGACGCGTAGCAATACGCTGGTCCTGTGACCAAAGTTTGGTTCGATTCTGAGAACGTTGACAAAATCGCGTATCGTGGGCCCCACAGGCTCCACTTGACGGGCGATTTTATAATCGGCTCATCGGAATCCAATTCTGGAAGTTCCATTGGGTTCGTATCATCGTTCCTGACTTGTTGACACTAAGTTTGGTAAATTTGGAGACCTTTGACCCTGACACGCTTTTCGGTACAAAGTGGCCCACATGTGGACCCCGCTTTGGCCCGGACATGTCAATTCTGTCCCTGTGTCCAAATTGGACTTAAGGACAGGCATTTCTAGCTATTTGATATTTTCTGAATCTAATGGTAATGTTTATTTCAGCAATCGGAGTAGTACCTGCAGATCACACTGAGACCAGAGCTACAGTTGGAGCCGGAACCGCAGGCAAGTGTACCTTGCCACACTCTACAGTATTGTTACATATTTTCCTTGTTTTATTATATTGCTGTGCATGCTTAACCTAGGACCGTGTGACGTACTTAGCGTCCGATTATTAGTCGGGTGCCAACACTGTACGCGGTGTTGTGTATTGTCATCTAGAGATGGACATTCGTGACCCCTTTGCATTCTCGTACTTGTCTTATCAAGTACATTATACCCAGGACACTTGACACTATTCATGGACATGATCTTTCTGAGATATTCATGGTGATTCTGTATAGGATGTAGGATTTGACATTGACATTATATTCCTAGATACTATATGACTTGTTGCATTAGATATGATTGTGCGTGACATGGACATGGTACATCGTGGACATGAGACGCGTGATTACATGGGGTGGGGAGAGACACACAGACTACAGGCTGATCATATATATATAAACCCCTATTATTGTGAGGCACAAGACTCTCGAGCAGAGCTTGGCCCATTACGTGTTATTACCGCTACCGGCTCCCCGACACAGAGCTTGTAGCGGCTCAGCCTGAGTACTAGTGATGCTCTCACTTGCATTTTCACATAGATGGTTATATAGCTTACCCTATTTATTTCATTCTCTGCTGCACTGCATTTATTTTGGCTTGTATTTTCTGTACCTTGCTGTCCCCTGAGGACCTGGATCCGGACTTTGTCCCCAGGACTAGCAGAGGAGATCCACCTAGAGTTATACAGTACAGGAGCATTATCAGGAGCAGAAGCAGGAACAGGAGCAGATACAGGAGCTGTACCGACATCTGAGGACGAGGTCATACCAGAGGACTTCTCCTGAGTATTGGCGTGAGATATTCATTTATTTCTATTTCTAGTTATTTTCTTTCCAGTCTATTTCATTGATGTATCAGGCTTATTCTCGAATTATTCTCCGAGACACCTTTATTGAGATATGCTAGTTTATTTCTATTTGCATTTATTCTGGCATTTGATCTGTGATTATCTGTTGTGGATGAGATTAGCATAGACTGTGACTTAAATCATTGGACCTACTTATTGTTACATTACAGCTTAAGCATGCCCCGATGGATCCATTAAATTGGGTTTGTCCATCGGTGTGTGCTGCTGGCCATTGCCGCGCATCCAGTCCCTCAGGCATTTTGGGACTGGGGCGTGACATAGTTTTTGTGGTGGCCCATGCAGGTCTTCGACTAAATTATTCGGTTTCAACTCAGGGACCGAACAGGCCTGCAATAAGAATAGGATAATTTTTAGGATCTCATCCACTTGCTTGAAACATTCTTGATGTCTATATCGGATTCAAAATTAATTCTTGACTCATATCCTGCCTTGATTCCTGTATGCCTTTTATTGTTTATTTTGGATGCAGAGTTATGGAATCCCGATCAAGCAACGAGACTCCTGCAAGATCACCACGAGATGCTGCGGTAGCCAACGAAGATGAAGTAACACCAGATGATGAAGGTCAAGCAGCTCAACAACGTAGTCAAGCAAGTCAGCATGCCTCGAGAATCCAGGAAGATGATATTCCACCATCGACGCAGTCTGCTCCACCGATGTCTACCGTTCTACAAGGGCAGGCTATGGACGAACAACAAATGTTTCGAATGTTCTACGCGATGATGCAAGCCCACCAGAAGGTTCAAGACGAAGCTTAGCAAAACCAAGCGGAGAAGTTCATCGACAGATTTAGTTCGGAGTTACGAAAGTTAATCAGCTCCGTTGCAACGGACGTTCTTACTACAACCCAGGCCATGGAGTGCAACACAAGGATAGAGTCCAGCCAGAAGCGGCCGTATACATCAGCACCAGACCGAGCACAACAGGAAAGAGTTGCAAAGCGACCACAGATGAATCCACCACCGAGAGCAGCATCAAGAGCCTTAGATATTCCTACTTGTCACTACTGTAGCAAAGTAGGCCATTTCGCTAAAGAATGCCGACGCAGATTGGGACTATGTTTAGCTTGCGGATCCAAAAAGCATTCGGTAAGGGATTGCCCTGAACGTCGAGAGAAAGCAGTGATGATTCATCAACCAGCCACATCAGCACCTGCCGGAGCACCACAGGAAGAAGTTGCAAAGAAGTCTTCCATGCAACAGCCACCAGAAGCACCTCCTCAAAAAATACCTGTCTGTCCATATTGTCGCAGGCAAGGCCATATAGAGAACGAGTGCAGACGTAAAAGAAAATTATGCTTAGCTTGCGGATCCAGTCAGCATTTAAAGAAGGAGTGCCCCGAACGTCGAGACAGAGCACCAATGAATAACCAACAAGCGTTACCAGCACCAAGGCCAGCCTTTCCAGCATTGGAAGTACCGCAAACGAGAGTTGAAGGAGTCAGACCACCAGCCCCAGGAGGGAATCAGCCGAGGCCACCCTTGGCACCACAAGCAACACTCTTCCAGCAGACTCAACAGCAGCAGAGGAATCAACTGCAAGAACGGGAATAAGCTCCAGCGATGACTTTGGAAGATGCACAGACCCATGGAGTAGCTAATGCGCGTAATTTCTCGTAGTTACCGGTTTATAGATTTGTTTTATCTCGTGCCTAGTGGTTCGTGACCTCAGCCTTAACCTATGTAATTTTGAACTTGCTATTAACCTAGTATATTTTTATAATTGATAACTGTAGAGATTATAGAGTCTTTTGTTATTGTGCTTATTTTGGGTTGTTTTGTGAACTTGAATTAAGTTGTACCTCCTTTCATCATCATCTAGCGTACTTATATTTGTTGTACTACCTTGACTTATGCTGTTAATGTGGCCTAGTTTTGCAAGCTTATCCTTTTATCGAGCTTGTTCATGACATATGTATTATTGGGTCGACACACTAATACAATTGTCTATTCAGAATCAGTGTATTACGGTCTGATCAACCTTAGTGCATTTTGGTTCGCTCTTCGCACGACTACTTCACGTGGATTGAGATATACAGTTGACTAGTATACTTGCCCTCTAGATATGTCTGAGCATATCGTATCAGTTACCTAACTATACTAATACGAGCATGCGAACAAAGGATTACCAAAATAGGATTTCAATCCACAATTGTCTTGACAAATCCCATTTGAATTCGTTAAACGCCTTGATCCTGATACTTCTATTCTATTACCTCACCCTTGAACTCTTTATTATTGATCTTCGTCTTCCCTTATTTCGGAAAGACGAAACCTCGTGCTTGGTATAGGTTTGATATATAGACAGTACTAGATATACCCCAGGCCGGTCGCATTGTTGATGACCCTTTATTTATGATTAAGAGAATATCATAGGTGATATATTTGGTGTTAAAGACTTGAGGATTCAATAATATGATTAAATAAGTTGGGGCATAGCTTTATTAGATGTATAGCCTTAGATGATAGATGGGTAAATTCTAAGTTGGGTAGAGACCGCAATGGTCACTTGAGAGGAATCCTTTAGACTGTAATCAAGTGAGAATGGATAGAGAGAACCCTACCATATTTAATTTCGAGGACGAAATTTTTATAAGTTTGGTAGATTGTAAGCCCCCTGATTTTCAGTAATTACTAAATTGGATTTTTCTGGATTTTTCAGGATTTTTCTGATGATTAAAACCTAGGTGTTTGATAATTAAATAATTTTTAATTATGGTTAATTCATATTAAAATATTATAGAAATAATATTTTAGGGTGTAAAATGGAAAACCGGACATGGGGTAATTTTCTGCGGATTTATTGGACTCCGGAAACCCGTTTAAAGCCCTGAAAACCGAAGTACATTTAAACCGAATTTAACCCGTGCCACCGCCCGACATTCCCATGAGAGCCGAAGCCAAGCCCAAGGAGCGTTGACCCAGCCCAAAACCTAGGACAAACCCTAGTCCAATTCCTTTATGTATAAATACGTGATTCCCTAGGTTTTTCTCCACAAAAAGAAAACGAAAAAAAAAAGAATTACTAAAAATCCCAAATCCCTAATTCCAAATCCTAAACCTAACCCTAACCCTAACCCTGGCCGCTCCCTCCGCCGACCAAGGCCACCCCCGCCGGAGCCGATCACTCCAGCCTGAACCCTAACCCCATCTCCTCTTCTCCCCCGCTCACAGCCGACCGAGCCCTAGCCTACTCCCCTCGTCGTCGAATTCTCCCCCAATCTCCCAGCCGTCGACCACCACCCTCCAGTCCCCGCTCGACGGAACCCTAACCACCCTCACAATCTTCCTCCGCCCAGAGCCCCGCCTCGCCATGCCCAGACCCTTCCCCACCCCTTCCCCCATACTCGCCGGAGCAGACCACCGACCCGCTGCTGAACCGCCTGATCCCAGCCGCTCATCGCCTGGAGCCGTCCCCCGACCAGTCGACCTCGACCCGCCGCCTTCCTGCATCTCTCCGCCCATCGCCGCCTGGAGCACCACCACCAACCCCTCAGCAGTAGCCCCCTCAACAGCACCCTCAACTCCTCGACATCTTCCTCTCCCACGTCGACCTCGCCCACCAGTGCATACGACTCCGGCGCTGCATCTCTCTCTCCCCTCGTCGTCCTCCTCCCGAGCAGCCACTCCCCGGCCGCCCCAAGCACAGACACCCTCCGACGAGTCTCCGAAGCCCCAAACCCTAACCCTAACACAGGACGGACACAGTGGACACGGACGCAGGACACGGAGTTGACGTTCGGACGCGTGAAAACTCAGATTCACGGAGCCCTGTTCAGGTACCGATTTCTCTCAACTCGCAACTCCGTTTTCGATTTCGTCAGTTTCTACGCGTAGACTGTATAACCCTCTCGGTGCCCGTGCAACCCGCTCGGTGCATCGCGTCCTGTGGTGATCGCACACCGCGATCCAAAAACAGGAAAAATGATGCCCCGTTTCACCCCGGAACTGAGTTCGCCCCGCCAAACGGGACGACTTGGTCGCACGCGGTCTTTACCGAACCGTGCGCGACGTTGATACGGTCGTGTGGGATTTTGCAGAAGTCGATTCGGATGTGCGTACACACCGGAATCAACGCGTATCCGCCGACACCGCCCCGTATCCGTCTGTTCTGAAATACGTCGTAACTTTGTGTACACACGTCGGATCGAGACGAAACTTGCACCATCGGACGCGTAGCAATACGCTGGTCCTGTGACCCAAGTTTGGTTCGATTCTGAGAACGTTGACGAAATCGCGTATCGTGGGCCCCACAGGCTCCACTTGACGGACGATTTTGTAATCGGCTCATCGGAATCCAATTCTGGAAGTTCCATTGGGTTCGTATCATCGTTCCTGACTTGTTGACACTAAGTTTGGCGAATTTGGAGACCTTTGACCCTGACACGCTTTTCGGTACAAAGTGGCCCACATGTGGACCCCGCTTTGGCCCGGACATGTCAATTCTGTCCCTGTGTCCAAATTGGACTTAAGGACAGGCGTTTCTAGCTATTTGATATTTTCTGAATCTAATGGTGATATTTATTTCACCAACAGTTAGAGCCGGAACCGCAGGAAAGTGTACCTTGCCACACTCTACAGTATTGTTACATATTTTCCTTGTTTCATTATATTGGTGTGCATGCTTAACCTAGGACCGTGTGACGTACTTAGCGTCCGATTATTAGTAGGGTGCCAACACTGTACGCGGTGTTATGTATTGTCATCTAGAGATGGACATTCGTGACCCCTTTGCATTCTCGTACTTGTCTTATCAAGTACATTATACCAAGGACACTTGATACTATTCATGGACAGGATCTTTCTGAGATATTCATGGTGATTCTGTATAGGATGTAGGATTTGACATTGACATTATATTCCTAGATACTATATGACTTGTTGCATTAGATATGATTGTGCGTGACATGGACATGGTGCATCGTGGACATGAGACGCGTGATTACATGGGGTGGGGAGAGACACACAGACTACAGGCTGATCATATATATATAAACCCCTATTATTGTGAGGCACAAGACTCTCGAGCAGATCTTGGCCCATTACGTGTTATTACCGCTACCGGCTCCCCGACACAGAGCTTGTAGCGGCTCAGCCTGAGTACTAGTGATGCTCTCACTTGCATTTTCACATAGATGGTCATATAGCTTACCTTATTTATTTCATTCTCTGCTGTACTGCATTTATTTTGGCTTGTATTTTCTGTACCTTGCTGTCCCCTGAGGACCTGGATCCGGACTTTGTCCCCAGGACTAGCAGAGGAGATCCACCTAGAGTTATACAGTACAGAAGCATTATCAGGAGCAGAAGCAGGAACAGGAGCAGATACAGGAGCTGTACCGACATTTGAGGATGAGGTCATACCAGAGGACTTCTTCTGAGTATTGGCGTGAGATATTCATTTATTTCTGTTTCTAGTTATTTTCTTTCCAGTCTATTTCATTGATGTATCAGGCTTATTCTCGGATTGTTCTCCGAGACACCTTTATTGAGATATGCTAGTTTATTTCTATTTGCATTTATTTTGGCATTTGATCTGTGATTATCTGTTGTGGATGAGATTAGCATAGACTGTGACTTAAATCATTGGACCTACTTATTGTTACATTACAGCTTAAGCATGCCCCGATGGATCCATTAAATTGGGTTTGTCCATCGGTGTGTGCTGCTGGCCATTGCCGCGCATCCAGTCCCTCAGGCATTTTGGGACTGGGGCTTGACATGTTCAGTGCTTGTCTTGTACTTGCTTGTCTTGTACTCGTGTTGCCTCGGCTGCTTGAATGGTTAACTTAGTAAACATATTGTTCGATCACGGACAACTTGTGCACAAGGGTATAGTTCTGCGGACGGTCGCTAGGGCATTGGCACCGATCCGGTCCGGGCGGTACTCTATTGTATAGTCCATTGTGCTGGATGGGGTGGCATGTAGCGCTCCTTGTTCATTCGCTGCATACCATTCCCGCCAGTGACTATTGTCCATTGTGGCATCACGCCAGTGATCTCTTGTATATTTAAACCTGTTGCAAACTAACTTGTGTCTTTGTGGCAGGGAAGTCATGGTAAGTATTGTGCAGGTGATTCAGACGGTCAGGTAAAATCTACCGAACGGTGGCACGTTCATTTCAGTAAATTCTATATGCTGCTTACTTGTAAATGAACTAAGGCAAGATAGAAACCCACAAATATGCATGCTTCATTAAAACAACGTGTTGATTGGTATAGTCAGGCTAGCTCGCCTTCACCAGCATGTTTTGATATGCTGACCCTGGTTGAAACAGGTTCTCCGCACCAAGGCGAACCGAGCGAGGAGCCGAAGTCGTCTTCCCGATCCAGTCCAGCTGTTGGCGCATCTTTACCGCGCCCCTTGAAGCCTTTTGAAGTCCGAAGCTGCAACTCTTCATACACAAATGCAGCTCCGTGGCAAAGCTATCCTCCAGCCTGGAGGTCTTTATCATTTCGAGTTTATAAAGGGATGTAATGTACAGGACTGCTATCTCATTTTGAGTCATCTCTTTTATAAGCCGTTCGGCATATTAGCTGACTCGTTCAGGAGTTTGTAATAGATGTTCATTATCAATAAAGAGAAATTTTCCATTTCAAATCTGTGTTTCAATTTATCTGCGTACTCTAAATATGTGCTTGCTATGCAAATCATTAAAGCCTTGTGCGGGCGCAACCCCAGGCCCGCACGGCGGTCACGATTCGGGGGACGCCTCAATTGATTCTACGGAATTGGGTCGTGACATAGTGGTATCAGAGCACAGATTCAAAGTTCCTTAGACTTCGTGCTGGAAAAGATCCTTTAACGATCAAATTCCTGTGCGAACTCTTGAACTCGCTAAGGCCAAAATGAGATACGTTCATGCAATAAGTCCATAATACATTATGATCCTAATATAATTTACCTTCTTTTGAAGGAATGGCTCCAGCGTAATCTGTAGCGCAAACACCGGACGAAATGCAAGGCCAAGGAAGTAGTTCGGGCACTTCGGAAAGTTCAGAGAGCCAGCGAGCCATGCCAAGCATCGATCCCGTCCAACGAATGTTGCAGATGTTGGAGGCAAACCAACAAAGGGACGAGGCTCGCTATGAACGGGCCGAGAAGCTGGCGGAAGAGAGTCAGCTCAAGTTTCAAGATAATATAGAAGCACGATTCTCAGCCCAACAGAAGCAGGTAGATACCCTGCAGCAGATCGTTCAGACTTTGGCATCCAACCAGTCCGCGGCAACGCCAGCGACTTCGGTGGAACAGCCCGTGCTTGAAGTAGAGACGCCACAAATTCCAAGGGCGAGGGACGTGACTGCCTTCGACTTTGGCCACTTCAAGAAAGTCTGCAACACCCCATTCAACGGGATTGAGGACCCAGTCGTAGCTCTAGATTGGTTGGCCGAACTTGAAGATCACTTCGCTCTGCTAGAGGTCCCCGAAGAGAAGCGCGTCGCCTGCCCGCAACTACAGCTCTGCCTCAACGCGCACGATTGGTGGGACGTGCATCGACGATCTCTCCAATTTGATCACGGAGAGGAGGCGATCTCGTGGGCCACTTTTCGTGCCGCGTTAAAGAGGAGTTTGTACCCCCTCCAGTACAACGTCAAATGGAAAATGAGTTCGTGCAGCTGCGGCAAGGCAGCATGACAGTTAAGGAGTACACCGCCGAATTCAACCGACTCTCCAAATTCGCTAGGGCCTATTTACTTGATATAGCGAGTCGAGCTAGAAGGTTTGAAGGTGGACTATGCCCTGTCATCCATTCGCACGTAGCCGTTCCTCAGTATCGTACAATGCGTGAAGTCATGAATCACGCCCTATCGCTCGAACCACACTATCCTCACGTTCCTGCCGGCGCTGTGCATACATCCAGTCACAAACGCCAAAGCAACGACAGAGGAAATACTGCTCTAAAGTGCCGAAACAACGGTGGTCCACAAAGAGGGAAACCAGGGCAACTGTGTTACTTCTGTAACAAGCCAGGGCATACGAAGGATAATTGTCGCCTGAAACTTGGTTTATGCCTAGCCTGTGGCGGATCAGACCATTCTGTTCGTGATTGTTCCTTGAGTCATGATCGCCGTCCCGAACGCAATAATCCCTAACGGTAGGTCCTATTCTTAAGTTTCGGGACAAAACTTCCAATTAGTTGGGTAGGATGTAGCGCCCCGTTCTCCCGGTGCGGAGAGCGCGGCTAAGAACATAAGACGGTATCGTTCGATCGGGATAGATTGAATTAAGAACTCGTCCTCGTTATGGATTTGTTTCTTCGAAATCGATTCCCATATTCAGTGGACTGCGTCCCAAGGATCGGCTTAGCGGCAGAGTCAGTAGGGACCTCTCCGCTGCTATCTTTTATTGCCTCGGTTTTCGATGTCGCTTGTTGCTTTCGTGCTTTGAGTTGGTTTTGGGATTTGCTTGTTTTTCTTGAACGGTTTCGATGGTTTTCATTGTTTTCGTTCATTGAACTGCATTTCTATTCCGAGATTGGAAAGAGAGGAAGAAGTATTAATCGAGCTGTTCGTGTGCAGGTGAACGAGCAGTAGGCGGCTTGCGAGCGGAGTCGTGAAGCGCCTCTTTCCTTCTCCCTTCCTAAATCTAAGTGAGTGGCTACCAACCCGATTAGCTAGCCCTGCTTCCAAGTTTCACATCTAATAAATCTGCAAATCTTCTTTGCCCCGATCAAACGATACCAAGTAATAATAAAAGAAACCAAGATAAAAGAGAATAGACTTGGTTATTATGCTTGTCAATATAACTTCATGAATGGATACTAAATTACATGCTTGTTCGTTCGGGAATAGATCATGAATGACTGCTTGTCTTGTTCAGTGCTTGTCTTGTACTTGCTTGTCTTGTACTCGTGTTGCCTCGGCTGCTTGAATGGTTAACTTAGTAAACATATTGTTCGATCACGGACAACTTGTGCACAAGGGTATAGTTCTGCGGACGGTCGCTAGGGCACTGGCACCGATCTGGTCCGGGCGAAACTCTATTGTATAGTCCATTATGCTGGACGGGGTGGCATGTAGCGCTCCTTGTTCATTCGCTGCATACCATTCCCGCCAGTGACTATTGTCCATTGTGGCATCACGCCAGTGATCTCTTGTATATTTAAACCTGTTGCAAACTAACTTGTGTCTTCGTGGCAGGGAAGGCATGGTAAGTATTGTGCAGGTGATTCAGACGGTCAGGTAAAATCCACCGAACGGTGGCACGTTCATTTTAGTAAATTCTATATGCTGCTTACTTGTAAATGAACTATGGCAAGATAGAAACCCACAAATATGCATGCTTCATTAAAACAACGTGTTGATTGGTATAGTCAGGCTAGCTCGCCTTCACCAGCATGTTTCGATATGCTGACCCTCGTTGAAACAGGTTTTCCGCACCAAGGCGAACCGAGCGAGGAGCCGAAGTCGTCTTCCCGATCCAGTCCAGCTGTTGGCGCATCTTCACCGCGCCCCTTGAAGCCTTTTGAAGTCCGAAGCTGCAACTCTTCATACACAAATGCAGCTCCGTGGCAAAGCTATCCTCCAGCCTGGAGGTCTTTATCATTTCGAGTTTATAAAGGGATGTAATGTACAGGACTGCTATCTCATTTTGAGTCATCTCTTTTGTAAGCCGTTCGGCATATTAGCTGACTCGTTCAGGAGTTTGTAATAGATGTTCATTATCAATAAAGAGAACTTTTCCATTTCAAATCTGTGTTTCAATTTATCTGCGTACTCTGAATATGTGCTTGCTATGCAAATCATTAAAGCCTTGTGCGGGCGCAACCCAGGCCCGCACGGCGGTCACGATTCGGGGGACGCCTCAATTGATTCTACGAAATTGGGTCGTGACACACAGGTACGCTGTTAGTCAGTTTCTGTCTCGCGCGCGCGGCATCGCGGCGTGCGGCCGGCGGCTCAGGCGCATGGCGGCGGGCCTGGGGCGGTCGGCGGCGGCCTCTCGTGGCGCGGCGGCGGCATCGAGGTGGAGAGGGAGGATTAGGGTTAGGGCTTTGGGGTTTTTAGGAATAGTATATATATAGAGAGAGAGAGGCGGTGGGGGGGGTCAAAACTGTGTGCGCGGGGGGGGGTCTTCCCAAACTGCTGCTTTCTGCTATTTTCTTATTCTCCTTTCTTCCTTCCTTTGTTAGTTTTGCTTTGGTTTGGTTTGGGGTGGGTTATAGGGTTTGGGTTTATGGGTTTGGGTTTGGATCCATTAAGGATCCAAACCCATTTCTTTTTTCTTTTTTCTTTTTCTTTTTCTTTTTCTTTCTCCTATTCTAATTATATATATATATATATATATATATATATATATATATATATATATATATATATATATATATATATATATACCTAGAAAATTTTGGAAAATTATATTTTTGCACACCATTAAGCTAGCAACAGCCCACATGGTCTCCTACATGAAATAAATTAGAGAAAATTTATAATGGCTCCAAAAATTCCCTAGATGCACAAACACCTTAAATAAAAATTAAATAAAAATTTATTTCCTCTATTTAGCCACAATTACTATAAATAAAATAATTAATTAATTAAAATAACTAATACGATTTATTAAAATTTTTGGGGTTTCACATGTTATTTTGTCCACCTTGAGAATCCATGCCCTAGCATAAAAGAAAAATAATGCGTAGAGTGAGATAGATGTGAGCACTGAATTAACTAAGGTTAATCTTTCATGTATAGGTAACATCCATTTACAACCAAGTAACCAATTTTTTAATTTTTTCAATAAGTGCTTACCAGCACCCATTTTTTAGTGATCATATCCTTAAAAGGGTGTCCCAAATTTGTATAGGAAAATATTTATTTTCTATAATTAAAACCATGTATATGCAAAAGAGCCCAATATTTTCCCACTCCTCCAATAGTTAAGAGAGTAGTTTTCTTATAGTTTTATCTTATAACCCGGATGACAATTCAAAATATGAAAAATGATGAATTTAATATTGATTATTTGAGAAATCAAAGGCTTACAAAAAATGAGTGTTATTCACATAGTGGAGACTAACAATATCATCATAATTTCAACCCATTCCTAATGGCAGATTCTCTCATCCTTTTATTTTGATAAAATCATGGATATGACATCTCTGACTAAAACAAAAAAGGGGATTGGAGGGGATTACCTTGTTTGAGGCATCTTCTGCATGTAATAAGCTTACCTTTGGCACCATTAAGTAAAATAGAGAAATAACTACCTTTCGGCGCATTATCAACCTTGTTGTAGTGTAGCTCAGTTTCAATGAGTGCGACGAGAGCCATTTGGTGATCAGAGAAGCTCATGAGGAATTAAAGACAAGTGGGGCTCAAGTTTAGAGCCAAATGGATACAACTAGAATATCAATTTTTTAGCAACTGTTGAGAACTAGTGTGCACATGGAATTGGAGTTCCAGTTTCTATACCTGAATTCTGGTTCTGAGCGGGTTCCGTGAATGGCTCAGATTCATTTACTTGTTTCAACAATTAAGATAGCTCGACTTTGGGATGTTATGAAGAGATATATTAGGGATTTTCTAACCTAATATTGGTGAGCAAGTGATAAGAAATAATATGGTGAATAGAGAGAAGAAAGAAGGATGCCTCGTAGGAAGAGTTCATACAATTATGTAAACCTTGTATGAATGTTTGAAGTATTCTTTCAATTATTCAATAAAGAACTTCCTCCCTTATCCCCATTAACATAGGCTAAATCTATTGACTGAACCATATATATTAGGGTTTTGTTTGTTTACTCGTCATATAAGAGAACTTGTTTTGCGTTAGAACCGGTATCAAAGAGTGAGAGAACTACATGTTCTTTAGTTTTTCGATCTAGGTTAATTGTAGGTGATGATATTGCTCTGCTTCCTATCTTCTTAGGTCATGATTCTAAACTTGTATGCTTCATAAAGATCTGAGGGAGATTTTCTACTTTAAGATAAATGATGACAAGTAACAAAGTCAAATGTTATAAAGTTCGAGGTAGAGAAGTTCAGCATAAAGGGGAACTTGTCGATGTGCCAGAGAATGACTAAAGCAAATTCTTATAAAATAGTGTTTGTTTATAGTCGTTAATTGTTGGCAAGGACACGAAATCTGCTGACATTGAAGATGATCTGTGGAAGACATGGATCATAAGACACAATGTATGTTAGATCTTTTTCTGACAGTCGAAGTAATCTACAACGTCGTGACATAAAATTTTATGGCTAGTTTATGGTTGAATCTGGAGAACTTGTTTATAACAAAGTCCTTGTTAAACAAGTTGTTAAACAAGTTGTATCTAAAGAAGCAAATCTATAGTTAAAACATGAAGGAAGGTACTAAATTATGTACCATCTGAACAACTTCAATTAAGTGGTCAGTGATCTTCTATATCTTAAGGTAAAGTTAGAAGAGGAGGACCAAACCCTTTTGTTCTTATCTTTGCTTCGAGTGTCGTATGACCACCTTGTAACAACAATCCTTTATAGGAAGGAGATTCTCAATATTGAGGAGATTTTACTATTATTCTCAACAATAAGATCACGAAGTATCCTTCGAAGAGCCATCATGGTTGATTACTATTAAAAGATAAAGGTCAAAGACTAGAGATGGAGGAAGGTTAGCCAGTAAAATTGAAATTATTTTGGCAAGATGGTGATGCATTCGATTTCTGCAAGAATGCAGGTCATAGAAAGAAGCAATGCCCAAAGTATGTATTGTGGTTATAAAAGATATATATGTTATACAGTGCAGCTTCTACCAACCTTGGACTATAGCCAAGTATATATTGCCTCATGTTTTACAGTACTTATATGCATATTTTATTTAGTACGGTTATTTGTGCGTGTGATTTTGTTTATAGATTTTTTGCCCCTATGACATGTTATTGTCCATTGACATGCACTAGGATTGTCCATAGTATATTTGTTAGAGCTGTTCTTGATTGTTATTATACATGGATACTTGATTGGTTATGGTTTTCGATATTGTCATGAGTACTTAATAGGACTGGATACTGATAGTTCATTGGGTGGGAATGATAGTTATTAGACACATGGGTTGTGTCAAAGGATATTTATTGTTAGACGACGGTCTCATGATAATTTACGGTTGTCAGTGTATTGTTAACCGGTAGTCTCGCGATGAGCCACGGAGTTATGAGTGAATTATTGTTAGCCAGAAGTGTCATTATGAGCTATGGATGCGAGTGTATTTACTGTTACCCCAAGTGTAGAATGGTGTCCTCAAGTTCCATTTCACATAGATTAGTTAGTAGTAGCGCACCCCATTACCTATTATATATCATTATGTTACTATTGTATTCATTTTGGTAAGTATATTATGTATCTTACTACATTCCTCTGAGGACTTGGTTTTCTTCTAGGTTAGCGGATCATGCATAGTTGATCTTTATGCATTTTTTCTGGTGGTTCGTTAATGATTATCGTTCTAATTCGTGTATTGGTTCTTCCATATTTTTTAAATTTTATGTCATGAGATTCCCTGATGTATAACCTGGTTTTATAGGTTCATATTGTTCTTTTGGGTATATTCGAACTTATATGATATTGGGCTGCAGACCATAAAATATATGGTTCATTCTTGATATTTACTCATATTGTGGATTGAGATGTATTAGTGATTATAGAGACATACAAATAGCTTGACCCGATTCTAGACATTGTATATGTATTCGAGATGGGCTGGAGTCGGTACATAGTTAGCCATTATTCCGTGTCCTTGTCCTACATATTTTGGGACTGGATGTGATAGCATCGCGGCTAGTAACGAATTTTGGATCTATGAAACCGAGGCATACCATAATGGTATCAGGTGCTGTTAACTTTCTTAGACTCTCAATTGATTCTCTTTAACTCTAAGTTGCTTCCGTATTCAAAATTCTTTTGACCCTCATTGATGTTCTACTAAAAGCTATATACAATAAGTTTATATATGTTTTGATTTCTAATGTGGGTATTTTGTTGGTTAGTGATAGCTTCGGAGAGCAACAACAAATAGTTTTAGAGGTTTGTAGAACATAATATTTGGAAAGGATAAATTAGATATTGGATGATCAATAAGATATCAATATGGGTACTGCAGTAAGTTATAAGTATTGTTATTGATCGACAGGAAGGAAGTGTGCCAAAACTTTAATGAATGAAAATTAGTTAAGTTGTTCAAGTAGAATTGTTACAATTTGATTTCAAGTGATTGTCAAGTGGTAGAGAAGTGGATGTTATATTTGTGGTCGTTGGGACTAGGTAAGAATTGTACGGAAGGGATTCCAACTCAGAGTATGGAGAAGGAATATTTGTGTGCTAATGGCTGAGTTCTCTGAGTAATATATTATTTATCCCTGCAGGTGTATGCATGATTTATGATGTTGACATCGATATCGATAAGCCTATTATTGTTGGACGGGGTAGTATGAGATATCAGTTGGGAGTTATGCCTGATTAGATAGAATTTGAATGTCTTTTGTTGAATTGATTTAGACGATAACAAATAATTTTTGGCAGATTAAGATGGATAAGAATTTGAATTATGAAATTGATGGATTTGTTGGGAAATCAATTATGTTATGTTGGGAATCCAGTCTGCTGAAGGGGGCAGAGTTCGGTCCGAACTTGGTGTGGTGTTCTAGTGTCACGACCCGCACCCAAAATAGGGGCACGAGTATGTGGGTACGTCCAGCCTATGCTGCAGCATCGGCGGTAGAACGTTGTCTATGTCACAATACTATCTAATCAATCTCACACGAATATCTAACTCCATAAGGAGACACATATATTACAATATAATATAAAAATACTCAACCATATAACTAAAGCACGATACAATATCAAAGAAAATAAACGAAATTCAACAAGTCTAAAGTAGTCTAACTCAAAAGCAATAACATCCAAGTCTCAAAGTATGCCGGAAACAAATCTGGTACCAATAATCTGCTAAAAGAAAAACTAACTGAAATACTAGTGATCCCGGCTAGACCTCCCGAAATCACACCTGAACTACAAGATCCAAGGCTGCAGCTACTCTCACTGTGGTCCATAATATGTCGGACACCAGTCCTCTAAGTCGCAGTCTGGAAAAATATTTTCAATCAGGATGGAGCGAAGTACATCTCAAATAACAGTTCCAGTTAATTGATAAGTACTATAAAACAATAAATAGATGATACTATATACTGAGAGAAGACAATAAATAAATACAATGACAAAATAAAGAGAACAAGCAATATAGGCAATATGGTACAGTCAGTGCATATATGAAATGAAGAGAAAGAGCTACAATATCATATACGGGTGATGTAGTATATGAACTAAAATAGAGAACTATAACTATTCTTATTGTTTGAAATAGTAGTTTTGAAATGTGATCAGCTTGGGAACTTGTTCGATAGCTACATGGCCTGGCTAATCATACGTGAGGTGTGTGATTAACACTTAGCAATATTTTACACTTGTACGATAGGAATTCGATCACATCTCTCACTAGCAATTTTCCCGCCCCCAACTAGTACTGTGGATCCAACCATGACACGTCACGATACACGATCAATGTCCAATATATCATGTACAATGTCTAATATTAATGTCTAATATCAATGTCATATACAATATCAATACGATAACCAATGTAACATCTCATGACTAAAGATCCAATCTATATACTAGTCCGTGTAGCACAGTGTCAAGAATCAGATGTAACATTTCTAAATACTGGAATTATAGAAATTATCAAATAACGAAAATTATCAGAGAATGTACTCGCCTGGGGTCCTGAGCGGGCAATACCAATGTCCTGCTCCTGTAGTCTCACAGAACAATCTAATGGTCCTATTTACATATAATATAACACAATACAACATCAGCCATTACACTAGCACACACAATAAAATTACGCTGAACTTAGCAGCTACACTAGGGTGACACTGGTCAACTAGGGTCAAGTGTGCGTCTAGTTGCACGTGTGTCACGTCTGTAATTGATGTACAAAATCAGACAGTCAAACTATACATGTCTTGCCAGTACGTCAGTGTACATAAGGCGGTCTTCTCATAATCACTTAGGTCACATGGTCAAAGCAATTATGGGATATCCGTAATTAACACTAGGGTCTCACAGTACATATACAATTATGTCCATAGTCCTAACTAGCATAGTATTTAATTACCACATAGTATATATACACCTACTTAATATATATATCTATATATACCAAGTTGAAGAATATATACATACTAAATATATATATATATATATATATATATATATATATATATATATATATATATATATATATATATATATATATATATATATACCAAATTGAATGATATACGCATACGCGTACGTATACAAATGCGAGTTGGGTTCACCGACACGGGGTCTGATGTCAACTAACTGTCATAAAGAAATATGCTAACCCTAATGGATACATAAACACATAAAATCATGAAGGGCAGTTCTAACTTGCGCGGGCACGCACGGGGTTGACGATGCCGATGATGACGACGATGATGGTGACGACGATGGCGATGACGACGATGATGATGAGGGTGATGATGATGGTTATGATGATGATGATAATGGTGATGAGGAGGAGGACGAAGTCGTGATGGTGGTGGTAGTCGAGTCTCAGGCGAGGAGGACGAAGGAGGGGGCTCAGGGAGGCTCGGTGGTCGGGTGGAGGAGGTGTTCAGGCGATGGGAGTCGAGAAGATCGGTGGTCTGTCGGGAACGACAAGGTGCTGGGGATAAAGTCCGGCGGGTGGCGGACTGTGGGTCAGGCGGAGGACGTGATCGGCTTCAGGCAGGTCGGGTCGAGTCGTTCGGTCGAGGGAAGGCTCGGGCAGGTGATCACCGGAGAAGAAGGGAAGAGGACGTCGGCGGTGCAGGCGTGTGATGGGGAGGAGAGGTTCAGTGGGATGGTCGGGTTCCAGGCTTCAGGCGAATGATGGAGGTCGTGCAGGCGGGATCAGTCGTTGGTGAGTTCAGGCGGGTGGCAGCATTCAGCGGTCGGCTCCGGCGGGTGCGAGATGGTCGGGATAGCGTCGTGTGCTCGGGTGCAGCGGTTGGTTGAGGGCAGTGGGTGATTGTGTTTGATAATAAACAAAAGAAATGAAACTAGGTTTATACGAAACCCTTTCTTTGGTTTACAAACAAGAAAAAGAAGTACAATTAATCCTATACGAGGATGTTAAGTACAAAAATTTGATTCTGGAGAAATATTACTATAGGAATCTGATATGCGGTCGATCACTTTGTCCCTTGGACCATACGATGACGAAGAAGTGTTGTAGAAGACGAAAAAGAAGCTTCAAAGACTACAGGAGGGATTGAACTCTCGTTGCCAAAGCCCTCTATAGGCGCTTTCTTGACCTTGACCTTTATCTGTGACTCCTGAATTCTCTCTATCTTGGATTCGACCTTTCGACCTTGGACCTCCGTGGCCGGAGGTCTCTATTTATAGAGTTCAGCTACAGTCGGCGTAGAAACCGAACAGCGGAGAGAGCTGCACCTTTTATGCGGTGGTTATAATAACTGCTACCCACGTATGAATGATCTCTTGAATTGGCGTGTGACGCGTATCCCATTATAAGGTAATGCATATAATCGCCTATCGAAGATCACGACATGCAAGCCACGTAGATAACTGTCACTTGCATAGAGATGGTTGGCATACAGGTCAAATAACTGTCTCGTAGGCGTAAAAGCCAAATAGCTGTTCTGATGGCGTGAAAGCCGAGTAGCTGTCATGTTGGCATAGAAGCCAAGTAGGCGTAGAAGCCAAGTAGGCATAGAAGCCAAGTAGGTGTAGAAACCAAGTAGGCGTAGAAGCCGAGTAGGCATAGAAGCCTGATGCTGCATGGATAGGTAGCCAGCGTAAGGATAGCCGATTTATCCTTCTTTGACTGAGATTTTGAGCGCATCCTGAGCCAAATAGCCTTATCATGCACCTTTGCAAATATAGCCTGAGTTGGCGTATTTCGAGGAGATAGCATACGACGTACTCCTATAGTTGAAAATAGCCAGGTCGGCGTAATTCAAGGAGATAGCGTACAACGTGCTCCTATAGCTGAAAATAGCCTGATGGCGTAATATGCATGGGGTGGTGATGTGGACATATTAGCCATAATTATGGCTCACCCAGTCGTTAAAAGTAGAACCAAATCTCGTGCATTAAATGCAGAGATCGGCCCCCATCTCGCGCATTGACTGCAGAGACGTGCCTCGAGTTCTGTACGAAGAGCTGCTTTTGACGTGGCGGTTCGTTTTGTCTCTTCCTGAGCGTAGAAAGCTCGTCTATGCCTGTGTAAAATAGGCAGCTTATTCCTTGAATGCGTAAACAACGTCTTATATCAAGGGTTATGTCACTAGACGACAGTCTGGGGCTCTGTGCAGAATCATCATTACAGCCGTCCTCTCGATCGCTGTGCAGTACTCTTTGTCAGAAGCCAGGTTCACTGCATGATCTGACAGGTTCATTCGAGAAATACGAAGAGTTCCTCGTACAACTTCCTACTGCATTAAAAGCAGACGAATTTTACGCCAAAGTGGCGATGTAGTAACCTTTTTACGCCGAAGCAGTCTGGAAATACTGCATTACGCGGGTTGTTCTGGAGCTATATTTTATGTTGAATAGCGTTGAAGCTCTGTTGTTCGCCAATGGCTCGAAAGTCATGTCTTATGCCACCCAGTGCTGGAGCTCTATTTTACGCGTCTTCCTGCATGTTGAGGGTTTTACGCATATAATTTCTCAGTGTATTTTTCATGCTTCTACAAGACCCCCTTCAAAGTTTTCAAATTTCTCATAATTTGAAACACTTTGAATGAAGCATGAAACGGTCAAATTTGACTCGTTTTGCGAGGCTGATTTCTCGGCAAATATTTAGGAATTTGTTGGGATTTGATGTGATCTCCTCTGCCTATATAAAGGCTAATGGGTTAACATATTCTCCCCATACTTCCTTCACCACAGAAGAAATGGTTGCCGATGTTCGTCTTACTGACTTGAGGAAGAAGAAGATCATGTTCTTCCAGCATGTGAGGAGCCGTAAAAAGAGGCATCTTCGAGCAAATGTCATCTACAACGATGGATCATGGAAGGATATCATATCTTCCTTTGCTCGGGATAATCGGCAATTTCATATGGCGATTCGTCCAAGAGAGAGGAATGGTCGTATTGGACCACACAGCTTGTAAGCTGTATTCTCTCCCAACATGGCGCTGGACAAAGGCAGACATCTTGGCCCTGTCTTCCAGTATTGAGTTGGGTCTGAACCCCCAACATAAATCTAGGGAATGCCTGCCATGGCGTATGGAGGATAGGCTTGCAAAATTGATACATGCCCAGTTTTGTATCCTCCCGCCATTAATCATTTTCTTGTTCATCGGCCGCGGAAGCCGATGAAGTGCCGTAGAAGACGAAAAAGATCTACACCAATATGATAACCTGGCAGAACAGATTCTCGGTGTGATCTTAAATGAGAAACCCTTTGTAGAAAAAGGATTTCAATCATATGTAATCATGAAGATGAAAAACCCTTTGTAGACTGGATTTCCATCATATGTAATCATGATTAATAAAATTATCTTCTTTTATGCATCTGATGATTTGCCATATTTGCTGTGAGGAAGTCTGAATAGTGTGCAGCTTCGATATGTCTGAATAATTTTATGCCGACTCTGATAAAAGAATATCTGATCACGTCTTATCTTTTACACGTAACAGAAGATGCGTAGAAAGCTGCTTAGCATTTAAGTCGAATATCTGAACTGTCATGCTATTTTGAACGAGGAGTCGCGTAGAATTTCTGAACTGTCACTTCTCTGATGCGAAAAATTCTTGTTCAGACTATCATCTTCAAGAATGATTTCCCGAAAATCTCTTGAAATAGGGCAAGAAATGGCCGTCAAAACGGGCCATACTTGAACTTTTGAGAAAGGATTCTGACTGGACTTTGGATGAACTTCCAATCGACCCAAGAAGAAGAGTCATCTTCAATGCTGAACTCTGTATGTTTTGGGTACTTGGAGTATTCTGTAGCAAAAAAACGGAGCATCTTCTGCGTAAACCCTTGTAATTGGCCGTCTGTAGCTTTCGAGCGTAGAATCGTAGATTTGTAGCTTCTGAGCGTAAAAAGTTTCTGAGCGTGAAATCATAGATTTGTAGCCTCTGAGCGTAAAACCGTAGGTTTGTAGCCTCTCGAGAGTAAAAATAGCTGAGCATAAAAGCATCCGTGCGTAAAACCATAGATTTATAGCCTCTGAGCGTAAAACCGTAGATTTGTAGCCTCTTGAGCGTAAAATCATAGATCTGCTCTGTGCGTAAATTCTGGATCCACTAACTGTCCGTCTTTTTTTTTCAAATGATAGGCTGACGTGGTCCCCAAATCATAACCGAATATTAAATATCAGATTTGGTTAGGAATTCGAAGAGTTATCCGAACTCTATAAATAATCCAAAGTTCAGAGAGAGAAAACTTTTATCTGTCTTCCCAAAAACCCTAGCTTTTCAAGAACCCTTCTTCTTTATTTCTTCTTTGAGAACTCAGAATCGCCATGGCCCCTAAATAAGCTTCCACTGCTAAGGGAAATAAGGTTTCTTCCTCTTCTCGATCCTCTGCTCAAGCGCGAGTAACTCCCGTTAGACTTAACGAGTCTCTATCGGAACGCAGTGCCCCTCCGTCGAGCCGTGCTCCGGATGTCATAGGTAAAAAGGACTTCGAGGGAGAATAGAAGACTTTCCGCACACGTTGTACGTGTATGCGAACCAATACGCCCATATTTCTAATGTGTCAGCGTAAAACCATATTTTCGTAGTCTGGCGTAAAAAGCTCAGGCTGTCGAAATTTGGCGTATACTACAAACTTTGATTTTTACACGCTGGATGAGAATTCCGGCGTAAAAACTTAAATTTTGGCAGTCTGGCGTAAAATTACAGACTGTTAAGTTTTGACGTATACTGCCAACCTTGAATTTTACGCCTCGAAAATAGGTTCCGGCGTAAAAGCTCAAGTTTTTGCAGTCTTGGCGTAAAAGCACCGGCTGGTAATCTTCGGAGCAAACTGTAAGAGTGTAATATCTAGTGTAGAAACTGACTTGTTCTCTTGCATTTTGTAGTGGACTTGCATATCCCTTTTTTGGCTGAGGTGATGGGCTCTGCTGCCGGGATGCTGAACTCGAATTATTTGGAGGATTTGTCGCATATGACATTCTCCATTTCTGGAGTCAATTACCCTGAAGAGAGGGGAACCCTGATATCGTCCCAAGGAGAGCGCATGCTGCTAAGTATGATCAGTGGGGAGTCCCTGACATACATAGATGGGATGGAGTATAAGAAATCGGGTTTCTTATTTGGGGATGTTATTGACAAGCAATCCCAGACCAAGCCCAAGAAGGAGGACTGGGTATTCACTGCTGAGGGCACGGTCATGTATTTGCTGAAGATGCCCAGGGATTACCCCATCTCAGCCTTCTTTCATGCCACACATCCTAGGAAGATGATATGGGTGCTGACTCCCGAACTTCACGGCCGACCGGGGAAAATCTTATACAACAAGGAATACTACGGGGGGGCCTATATGAGTCGTCCCTCGGGCCCTGTTATGCCCTTTAGGGGATTACTGCCGGGTAGTATTCCGAGTGAGGACACTTCGCTGATCTAGCCGGTTCAGATATCGACCTTCTACAATGACTTTATGGGGCAGGAAGGAATGTACCCCAGAGTCAACCCTCGGACCAGTGGATGGCTTAGCCCGGGGAATCTCCGATGGGCCAGTTTGACTGCCTGGCCCCTGAAGCACTTCCAGGTAGAGCTGGAAAGTATTGGCTTGTTCGCGGCCGTGAGTGCCATAAGTGTTGGGTTGCCTGTCAACCCTAACTTGTTCTTAGCCTTGATGGAGCGATACAATTCGCTCACTAGGACTTTTGCCACTCCGCTGGGGGAGTTGGGCTTAGCCCTTCATGAGATGGCAGAGATTTTAAGGCTGCCACTGGGGGACGTTCCTTATGAAGAGTACGTCCCTACAAATAGGGAGTTGAGGGATACAAACCCTTGGGCGGTGGTAGTATATCAGGAGCTGATGAGCCACTACCTTGCTTGCACCACTTTCTACAAGGAGCAGTCTGATTTGGCTCACATCAACAAGTGGGCAACATACCTCTTCTTCCACCAGGCCAGAAATGTTAAGCCGGACAAGGTGGTAGATAGCCAAGATAGGCCCTTGAACCTCCTGAGCATGTTCAATGCTGACACGGTCGATGACCTCATTGAAGATGTAGGGGCTCCGGATCATATTTTTGACAAGGGGATAGGGGGTTACCCTGCAGGCACAAAAGCCTTCAGTTATATGATGCATTGTCGGAAGCCTTTGTCAAAGGAAGCTCAATTGGCTGGCTTTCTCTCCGTCTGGCTACGCCGCTGGGTAGTGCCGGGCATCGTGTCTGCAGATCGCATCCATCGCAACACCTTGTGGCCTACAGTGTGTTTAGTGTTCGGAGCAAGACTGGGCCTGCTTCTTGCTATGGTATGTAGAATACAAGCAGGTCTGAGGGCCTTTACTGATGGGTTGCTCGCTGATGAGACGCAGCGTGAAAGCTTTCCTATGGTGGAATTACCATTCCTATACTTGATGGGATGGTTAATTCTTCACAATGCCCGGGTGATGTCTCCCGGTTCCGCCAGCAGTTCAAGAAATAATTTCTTGCTGAATTACAAGAATTCCTCTTGGAACGTGGCGACCGTCACAGATTGCCGGCGGGCGTTAAACGTAGCCCACAGCTGGAAGATCTTCTGTTTCGTTCCCCCTATACACATCAATCAACAGGGGAGGAAACTCAAGGATGAAGGTCATGGGAGAACCATTCTTTCTCCTGAAGCCTTCTATTGGTTGGTCTGTTAGACCTTCCCACTTGCTATACAGGAGTGAAGATCATTGCTTCTTGGAGGCCTATCTGCCCAGTCAGTTCGCTAGACAGTTTGGGTATGACCAATTGTATGTAGGAAATGCCATTACCAGCTTCAAGTCCAGAGGTAGACTTATTGATGGAGCCAGAGGGTGGCGGTACTTCATCGCGGGCTGCACTGGTGCAACTTTTGCGGTGCCCGCGACTTCTCTTTCTATGGAGATGTGCATGCTTCACTCGTACGTGCAGTTCTATGCGTCCATCAATACCTTCCATCACGATTTTGATATGCGTGAAAGTTTTAGAATGCCCTCCCATAGGTCTACTGGAAGGGAGGATGTTCCGTCTGTTTCCTCGGATGAGAATGAAGACACCACCGGGGTAGACGAATTCATGACGACAATACCGAGAGGCGAACTAGCTCCGCCTGCAGAGCCTCTCGTTATCCCCCATAAAAGGAAGGCTTCTGCTCCGAAAGAACCTTCTCCCCGCAAGAAGAGGATTGCCAGAGGTCCGAAAAGGGCTTCTACTAGGGAGGCTTCTAGGAGCGAGCCTGTTGTTTTCCCGGTTGGGGATGATTTGTTGATTAGAGGTCCTTCGCCTTTTAGAGAGGGAACCTCCGCAGTTCCGGCCGGCAGTGCCGGAGATTCTTTGCTCGAGATTGCTGCTGCTACTACTGCTTCAGGAAGTGCTACGAGATCGCCTCTGAGGCCGAGCATAATAAGATTGCATATACCTTTATCCAGACCAATAATGGGAGTAACCCCTACTTCGTTTGTAAGTATTTCTAGCGAGATTCCACCCGATGAGCCTCGAGTGGATCTTGGTGACGACTGGGAAAACTATCCTCCAACGTCAGTTGGTGCACCCTCTTCCCCAGGTATGACAGCTCGCTTAGCCTCATTAAGAACTGATTTAGCTGTACTGGCTGCGGACGCGACATATATACCATCGGCCATGGATAAATATCGTTTTTTATGCCTCCTTTAGGAAAATTAACATCGAGTTGATATTAACATTCTCTTGTCTTCTTTTCAGGGGAAGACATCTCAGGGGAGGGCGGTGTCGACGCAACCTTTTACTTTGTTGTGGCTCCTGCCGATGAAACGGCGGTGTTCGACTTTGGAGAGGCAACATTTTCGGGTGCTGTCTCGCCAACAACAGTCCAGATATCATCAGAGGAGGATGAACCCATCATAGCGATTGTGCCTCCTTCGTCGAGTACGCCAGCAACTTCAACCGTTGCCGGTGTTAATTCATTTGTAGCGCCATCTGTAGAGGCAACGACCGTGACAACATTCTCTGTAGTCATTCCTGGAGGGAGATTTACCGATATCGCAGCCACTCCCAGCGTCCATTCGAATTTCGCCATGCTAGTTGAGCAGTATACTAGCATTTTCTACATCATTTTGAAAATGCTGATATCAATGGTGCTGGAGAAGAATCTAGTCTTCGAGGCTCTGAAGATGTCCTCCCAGCTTGCGATAGCGCCGATCAGAAATTTCAACGACGCTGGGAGAGCTGATGCGCTGGAGCAAATAGTTAATGGTTTAGAATAACCCATTAACGAATATTTGCAATTATCTCGAGGCAACTTCGATGATATGATTCAGGCCGAGTACGATTCCTTGACTGTGCAGCTTGCTGAACAGATAGAATGTTTGAATAAATCCATCCAGACACAGCGGCAGGAGATGGATGAAGGGAAAGCCGTCTTGGAGGAGGTTATTCCTCTTCAAACAAAGTGCAAGACCGAACATGAGGGAAATAAAGCGAGGGTCCGCAAACTGGAAGCCAGACTCGCTCAGGAAAATGAGTGGGCTCTCCAGTCATTGGCAGCTCTAGATGTGGTGAATGGCCGACTGGATACAGCTCAACAGAACTTGGCACGTGCAGGAGTCACCTGCACCAGTTTTGTTCATGCTTTGTCCGAACTATCTTCCTTGAACAATGAGGAGGCAAGGCTGGAGCGGGCTAATGCTAACGTCTTGAACTCTAGGAATGAGAGGATGGCCTCCTTGGCGCAGCAGATTCGTGATTTGACTGCTCCTCCCCAATGATGGACTTTTTGCTTCTTTATGTAATTTTGCTCTTCCCGGAGATAATAAAGAGACTTTATCTGACTTTGTGGACCCATCATTTTTGAATAAAAATGATAGGCTAGGGTGAAAGTAATATCAGAGGTAATATGGACGTGATATACTTTCGGTAAGCTTCAGCTGGATATATCTATTCAGAGGTTATATGGACATGATAGAATATGATCCAACTAAATTTGTATACAAAACACTATCAGAGGTAATATTGACGTGATATGTTTTGAAGTTCCAAATTAGTTTAAACATATCTATTCAGAGGTTATATGGACATGATAGAATATGCTCCAACTAGTCTTTGTACGTAGTATCGTCAGAATGAGATCTTCACCATACTCCATTTAAACAAGGGAGACAAAGCGTAGTACTTCTTTAGAAATTTGCCGTTGATAGGAGCCATTATCAGATCTCCATTAGGCTTGGCTAATCTGTATGCGCCGTTCGAAAATATCGTTTCAATCACATAAGGGCCCTCCCATTTGGGCTGGAATTTACCCTTACTTTTGTGGGTCATGATAATAGGCCTCTTCACAGCTAGAACTAGCTCGCCAACTTTGAACACTCTCTCCTTCACTTTTCGGTTAAAAGTTCTGGAAATACGTGCCTGGTAGAACGCAATACGCTGCTGAGCTTGAAGGCGTTTCTCGTCTAATCCTTCTAGCTCTTGAAGCCGTAGTCGATCATTATTTTCCTGAGTCAACTCATTAGCCACTGTTATTCTGAGTGATGGAATTTGGATTTCAATGGGGAGAACTGCTTCACACCCGTAGACTAATGAGAATGGGGTAAAACCCGTCGGTGCTTGTACCGTTGTACGGTATGCCCAGAGGCACTCTCCGAGCTTCTCATTCCAATCTCTTTTGTTCGTAGAGACAAACTTCTTCAAGAATTTGATAATGGTTTTGTTGAAGGCTTCCGCCAAACCATTAGCAGCTGGATTATATGTCGTATAGGCCATATTTTGTATCCGGTTCTTATCGCAAAATTGGTAAAATGCTTGGCTGATGAATTAAGGCCCATTGTCATGAATTATCCTTTGGGGTATCCCAAAGCGATAAATGACATGGTGTTTGATAAAGCTGATCACGTTGGATGTCTTTACCTCAGCAAGGGGGATCGCCTCCGCCTATTTAGAGAAATAATCGGTGATAGCCAATATGAACCGATGTCCTCTAGAAGATGACGGGTGAATATGACCAATGATGTCCATACCCCATGCTTCGAAGGGCCATGATGCAATGGTAGGATGTAGATACTCAGAAGGCTGATGTATAAAATCCGCATGAACTTGACAGGCTTTGCATTATTTTGCATATTTCACTGCATCTGCGATCATAGTAGGCCAGTAGTAGCCCATCCTCCTAATATGATCATGTAGTTTAGGATCGGGTTGATGTGCTCCACATACACCATCGTGAGCTTCACAGATAACCTATTTTGCATCATCGTCGGAGAGACATCGTAATAGCAGTCCATCGTATGTTCGGCGATATAGACATTGTGAAGAAGCATCAAAATGGAAACGTAATGATCGTCTTTTGATAGACGCTGCCTCTTTAGGATCCTCTGGTAAGAACCCGTATGCCACGAAATCTATAAAGGGACTTCTCCAGTCTCTCTCAGGAGGAACCGTGTTTATAGCGTAGCTGCGTTCTATGTGAAAATTATTTTTCACACAGAACAGATCTCTATTGAGAAGAATCATTGAATTCTGCCTCCTTATAGGAATAGCTAGATCTGCAGCTAGACTGGCCAGAGCATCAGCTTACAAATTTTGAGATCGAGGCACATGCTCTAGGAAGAATCATTTGAACGACATTGCAATCTTGATCATTGCTTGGTGGTAAGGAATGAGGTCTGGATTACAGACTTCATATATTCCTCTGACCTGATTGACGATTAGCAGAGAATCACCAAAAGCTTCCAGGTACCCCACATCCAATTCTTTAGCGACTTGGAGCCCGATTAGTAGAGCATTATACTCTGCCACATTATTAGAGCATGGTTTGCTAAGAGAATATGCTCGATAGATGACGAGTTTATTAGGAGTGACTAGGACAATTCCTACTCCTGAAACCACGTTTCCCCTGGGACTAGTCCTGGAGGCATCGTCGAAGAATAGCTGCCATGTAACACTTTCCATTACGGAATTATATTCTGCAACTTCGTCGGGAATGTCCTCGTATAGTTTAGAGGTTTCCGAAATCGGATGAGCAGCTAAGAAATTAGCCAAGGCCTGACCCTTTATGGACTTCTGCGGGACGTACACCATATCATACGGTGTTAATAACATCGCCCAAGTCGCGAGTCGGGAATTGAGAACACTCGGCTTGTTCATCAATACCCGAAGAGGATTGATTCTAGATATGATATGAATAGTTTGGCCTATGACGTAATGTCGTATCTTCTGAATGGCGAACATTAATGCCAAGCATTTTTTTCCACTAGATTGTACCGGTGTTCAGCTCCGACCATCATCCTGCTTAAATAGTAGATAGCCTGTTCATGACCTTCATTGTTCTTCTGTGCGAGGAGAGCTCCCAAAGAATGATTCATTGCTCGAACATACAGCAAAAATGGTCTTCTTATGACGGGAGACACCAGAACTGGAGGATTAGTGGGGTAGCGTTTGATATCATTAAACGCTTGCTGACAGGATTTATCCCATACGAAGGACACACCTTTCTTCATCAGGCGAGAAAAAGGTTGACATCTTCCAGAGAGGTTGGATATGAATCTCCTGATATAAGACAGACGACCTTGGAATCCCCTGAGTTCCCTCAGATTATGGGGTGGTCGCATTTCTAAGATAGCCTTCACTTTATCAGGGTCCACTTGAATGCCTTTAGCGGTAATGACAAATCCTAGGAATTTGCCACTGGATACACCAAGAAAGGACTTTGTAGGATTCATTTTGAGTTAATGTTGGCGCATCAACTCGAATACTGTCTTCAAGTCTTGGATGTGATTATCCTTGAGGCGGCTTTTGACAGCAATATCGTTTACGTAACATTCTACTGTTTTGCGTAAATGTTCATGGAATATGTTACTCATAGCTCGCTGATATGTAGCCCCGGCATTCTTCAATCCAAAAGGCATGACCGTGTAGCAGTATACCCCCAGTGGTGTACGAAAGGCAGTATGCTTCTCGTCTTCAGGATGCATCTTGATCTGATTGTATCCTGAGAATCCGTCTATGAAGGACATGCGTTCAAAACCGCATGTATTGTCGATCATGACGTCTGTGATGGGAAGAGGGAACTCATCCTTGGGGCACGCCGTATTGAGATCTCGGAAGTCGATACTAATGTAAACTTTTTCACTTTTCTTCATGACCGGGACAACATTGGTGACCCAATCAGGATGTTGTTCTTCCTGGATGAACCCTTAGGCTATCAACTTCTTGATTTCAGCTTCGATGGCATCCATCATATTTGAAGCATTGATGTAGAGTCGAAGGAACAATGTTGTGATCGTGGATCCATGGTCTGCCCAGCAGAATGTTGTAGGATATCTCTGAATCAATGACGTAGCATGTAGCCACTGATCTAAGATCTCCTATCTGGATCCTCAGCCGAATCTTCCCCAACGGCTTACTTTTTCTGGCGTTGAAGCCCACGATTGTAGTGGTGGTGTAAGCCAGTTCGCTTGTAGAAATCCTCAGCGGTCTGAGCAGACTATGAGGGATAATGCTGATCGACGATCCCGGATCTATGTGAATCCGGTCTACCTCTATGGAATCGACGTATCCGGTATAATAGAGGGGTCTGTCATGCCAGTTATGTTTCAACAACATGTCATCTTGAGTGAAAGTGATATTAGGGACCACTTCCATCACACTATGGCATTGAGGACATGCCACAGGTTCTTTATCGGAGGACTTGAGCTGAGTCAAGCATACATCCGTCTGCATTAACGCTTCACTCAAGTCTTGACGAGTGCCTTTGGACAGCCTTAGGAGCTCAAAAATGGACAATCCGGGTGGTGTATTAGCCAACTGGGCCAGGATATCGAAGTTATATGGCTTCTCCAAACCTTTGTTTTGAATATTCTTCAAAGGTTTATCAAAGCGCACTTCTTTTTGCTTGCCCTTGTCCACCGAAGTTGGTCTAGAAGGACCTGCCTCTGGTATGACAGGTTCAGGCTCTGAAAGTTTGGCAGCTGAAGTGTCTGCCGTTGCATCTTTCTGTTTTCCTCCATAGTCCTTGAGGTAGGCTTTCCCTGAACGGGTTCCGGTAGCTAAAGCCTCTTCTTCTTATGTCGGGGATATTGCAACCATATGGCATGGTTTACGTCTTGAGTTCTTTTTAGACTTGGCTTTAGCAGCTTGAGTCTCTTCCTTAATCTCTGACACCAGATCAGGATGAACCCACATAATCTCACCACGCTGGGTAGTTAGGGGTACCAGGTCATGATTTTGACCCCTGGCCAAAGGAAGATTAACGATGTTCATCATTGTCCGGATAATAGGTACAACACCATCCGAAACTTCTTGAGGAGGCAGATTGCCGAATTGGAGGGAGATCATATTGGCGGTGACCGTCTTCTCGCTATTGCGCAGAGTGATGGCCTTGGCGTCGATTAACTCCTGGATTTTCCTCTTTAGTACATAACACGCCTTTGTAGGGTGATGTATGTACCTATGGAAAATGCAGTACTTAGGATTATTGGTACTGCCAACTTCATTAGGCCGCTCTACCTCGGGGAGGGTAAGCTGTAAACCCCCTCACCAAAAATAGATATTTTGTGTGTATTTTATATTATTATATTTATTATAGATATTAAATTTCTTTAGAGTATTCTCTTAGTTAATTAGAAAATAAATTTCTTGATATATTTACTTATATAAATATTTATTTAGAATTATTTTAGGTTATTTTAGATTTTTGGAGATTTTTCTAGAATTTTTGGTAATTAAAACTTAGGAAACATAAATTTCTAGAACTTCTATGATTTACTATACGACCATACTTGCATGTTGTTCCTACCAAATATTTATTTTAGTTTAAAATATTTAATTATATTTTTTTATAATTTATTTAGAATTTTAAGAAATTTATTTAGATTTTTAAAATTATTTAAGATTTATTTGGATATATATAGTCTTAATATTAGATAGATGCTAATTTAGTGTTAATAGATATTAATAAGATTTTATAAATTATTTGTATTATCTTTAATTATATTTAAGATTATAAAGATAAATTCAAAATCTATTTTAAATTAATTCAAATCCTGAACCTACTAGGAAAGCAACTTCATGCATATCCTATCCTTATTTAAATTTATCATAATCCTATCCAAATTAACCAATCATAGTCGTATTTAATTAAGTAGTGTCCACCATTATAAATACCCCATCCTTCATATTTTTTTTTTCCAAATTCCACTCTTTTTCGTCAAAAAATAGTCAAAATTCGTCATAAATTCAGCCTCATTTTCTAGTAGTTATGACGACTTAAAAAGACGATATCTCCTAGCTCCGGACTCCAAACGCGCTCCAGTTTTTTTTTGTTAGAACTATATTAAGGTTAGTTTTATAATTATATAATTTATTTTACTAATTTATGAACCTATTCTTCCAAAAAATTCTAAAAGTGCCAGTTGTCCGAAATCAGACGCGTTTTGGTATTTTTGAGATTTCGGGAGATCCCGAACTCGGAATTATGAACCGTTTAAAGTTTCGGAAAGCTGACATGATGAAATTCCAGAAAAGTATTTTTCCAGAATTTAAAATATAATTTTATTCTACTGTAAAATTTGTGCAACGTATACGTAAATAGAAAACCACTAAAAATTGTCATCTGTGCGCCCTTGTGGCCATAACTCTTTACCGACTTATGATTTTATAAAATTATCGATTCCAGTGTTCACGTAGCATTGAAATATATAGGATTCCACACAGAAATCTAGGATTTGAGTTAGTTGACTTTTTGGTCAACGAATTGCCTCGATTTGCGTGCCACGGATCACAAATCCTTAAAGTTGACTTTCTTTGGACCAAAATTAGGGTTTAATAATAAAATTAGATTATAATAAGATTCAAACACTATTTTAGATTATTTTATTCAGAATTAAAATATATTAAAATGGAGGAACCTATTCACCCACTTTTGTAATCTAACTTATTTAATTTATGTGACGGGTAGATCGGACGACGCCTTGAGTTGGGACTTCATCCTTTTCAAACCAGGCAAGATACCTTGCCAAATTGCTTACAATATTTTGCATGCTTAGTATATTTTTGTATATTTATTGTATTTTTGTTTATTTATTGCATGTGTAGTTCCTTTCAGTCATTACTATATATTAGATATGTTGACACACACTTGACACTTAGTATCATGAGAGGACAATCATTAGGCGTATAGGCTTTTAACCACTCTGGTAAACCGTAGTATATAGCTCGCACTACGGGCGTGTGTCGCGCTGGTCGCTACCCCCGCGGTATGTCGATTTCTGATATCCACTGACGTGTGTGTGAGTTGTGAGGTAGATCGAGTAGCATACCCTTGCCCATACGTTAAAAAGTTGTCCTCATTTGCATTCATATAGATTGTCTTGTACAGCATACTTATTTATTTTTAAATTATATGCATGTTTACTGTATTCAAATTGGCTCACTTTTCTGTATCTTGTTACGTCCCTCTGAGGACCTGGTCCTCTGCCAGGTGTATCTGTTCTTGAGTATTTGTAGGAGCGCAGATCTGGATGGTTATATAAGTTTTGAGGATGTCTTCTCTTCGAGCCCGTGGCTGTTAGCTGGTATTCTCACATTGTGTTTATTGTGTTGTACTTTTCTATTTGAGTTGGTAGTGGATTTATTTCCATCCAACTATCATCCTTAGATACTTACTTTGAGATCTAGTTTCATAGACACTGGTTATTCATTTATATTGATTTTTGTGGATGAGATTTAGATTGTACCCTGTGACTTGTGATACATTTTATACCACTTGTGGATTGATATTCATATTACAGCGTACGTATGGGATATGGTTTCCATAAATTGGAGTTGTCATATCCATGCGGCTGGCATGCTTACGTATTCCTAGTCCTACGTATTTTGGGACTGGGCGTGACATAAGCTTGCCACTTTTGACTAGACAGTCGAATATGCTCGGAATATCGTCGTCGTCAAAAGAATATTCTTCAATGGGCCTGGAAGTCCCAGGTTTCGTCTGTGTGGTTGCCGGAGTATTTTGCCTGGACGTATTGATCGCCAGAGCTTCTTTTTCTTTGGAACCACGAGGATGGTCGCTATTGGAGGATGACCTCTTCCCTCTATCAGAGGTAGAGATCATGATTCCATGGTCACGCGCTTTCCGACTGTTGTCTTCAACGGCTACCGCTGAGATGATAAACGAGGGCCAATCATGGAACTGATATGGTCCTGTGAACACCGAGATTAGTGGAAAAAGGTTCTTCCTACAAATGTCCACCAAGGCTGAATCCAGAACTCCGGGAGGCATTTGCAAAGTGGCCTGACAAAAACGTTCGATGAAAGTGCGAACGTTCTCTTTCTCCTTCTGTTTTACTTCGATGAGCGAGGACATAGACATGTCCATCCCTCCTTCGTAGAATCGCGCGAAGAACAGAGTCTTGAAATCTTCAAAGAAAGTAATGCAGTTGTCCGCAAGACTACGATACTACTGATAGGCTACTCCAGACAGACAGCCTTTAAACACTCGAGTAAGAAGGGCATCATTCCCTTGCAACAACACCGTCATCATGCTAAAGTAGTTCATGTACTGGCTCGGTGACGTCTTTCCCTCAAACAAAGCCATAGCCTATAGTTTGTATTTTGGAGGGAAAGGAATCTCATCCCAGATAGCTGGGTAAGGTTGGTTGATTCCCAACTTCTTGAGCTGATCCTTATGCTTCAAGGCATCAAATTGGGCTTACAATTCTCGCACTGCCTGCATCGGGTCTTCAGCTGGTAAAGGGACCGCAGAGTGGTGAGAGATTGGTTGTATCGTAACTCCAACATGAGGCAATATATTCTCCGAGTTAGGAAGTGGAGGAGCTGCTGACTCTTGATTTAGAACAGGCTCCTGGTTCACATTGGATGGTGGTAGGTCCACCCCCACATGTATTTGAGTCGGAGGAACCGATGCTGGAGCTATAGCAGCTGTATGTTGAGTCAGCATCATCTGGTGCATATTCTCTATCATGGAATGCATCTCTTTCAGTAATGTCTCCAATACAGCGATGCGTTGCTCAGTACTTCCTGATGGGGAAGCCTCTTCGCGTTCATCTTCAATGGCATAGACTCTCATTTCTCTGGATGCTATGGAAGGATCAGTATAGAGCTCTGGAGAGATTGAATCTATACTTTCAGCATCCAATTCGGGAAATTGGTGACCCCCAGTGTCAGAATCAGAAGAATATGAAGTCGGTTGTCGTGACCTCGAACGGATATTTTGGAATACACCAGCTTCAATATTCTCAAGGAGTCTGTTGAATCTCCTTTGGCTTGGAGTTCTAGAGGGATGACGTCTTGAATTTGACCTTCCTTTTGGAACGTGTGAAGCCATGTTCACTGATGTGAATGTAGGCTCTTCTTCCTGTAAGGACAAAGAGTAGTTCAACCGGTCAAAAACTGACCATTTTGCTTTAGAACAGCAGTAATTAACTACAACTTTATGACTATTACAACAGTGCTCCCTATGAGGTGTAATAGACATGTTAGAAGGTCCCCTATCTTTGCGCTTCTGGATTAGGAGTTTACGCAAGTCAGGAGGATTAACAGAAGAAGAAGAAGAAGGATTATTCTGCCTTTTTATATCAGTTGGAGTGCGGATATTGGGAATCATAAGTCTCTCCCTGCCATATGAATACAGCAGTTCAGCCATGTGAGTAGAACATGATCCATCAGGAGCGTATCTATCCACAAACTGGGCCTTCTTTACGCTGAAGGGCTTGTCCTGGCGTAATCTGAAACTTTGCACAGGTTGGCATAAAACTGAGGAAGTCCTCAATCAGCCGTCGGCATTCCGCGTAATCTGAAGAGCTGACAGATTCTTCTTTTGATGGCGTAAAGGCCGAGAGGTCGGGAAATCCGCCACTTATTTTCCCTTGCGGTGATTACAAGGACCATCTGCCTCTTTACAGAGGGAAGATATATTTTTACGCGCGGAGCGCGTTTGGAATTTCTGAGTTGGCATTGAGGCATTATCAGAATTTTTGTCTGCCACGTCACAGACGGGAGACTGAATTTTACCCGCGGGGCACGGAGTAGACTTCTGGGTTGTCACTAAGGCATTGCCAGAAGTTTTGTCTACCACGTCACAGACGGGAGACGGAGTTTTACGCGCAAGGCATGGAGGTTGCGATGCTACAACCTTGTTGGTCGGAGTGAGAGAGTCCGCAGGAAGGGTAGAGGATGTCTTAGGCATCCATACTTTACGTAATTTCCTGCTGTCGTGGACAGAGAGGGAATGAGAGCTACCCCCTGCTCGAAGCATGTCTTCGTAAGCTGATTGGTCGAATTGGACGACCAAGGTCTTCTTCGTTGATCCCACGGATACATCATCGTGTTGAGCAATGGCTTTCTCGTCAGATGAGAAAGTAGTCCCCGGCAGAGTCGCCATCTCGTGTTTGATAATAAACGAAAGAAATGAAACTAGGTTTATACGAAACCCTTTCTTTGGTTTACAAACAAGAAAAAGAAGTACAATTAATCCTATATGAGGATGTTAAGTACAAAAATTTAATTCTGGGGAAATATTGCTATAGGAGTCTGATCTGTGGTCGATCATTTTGTCCCTTGGACCACACGATTGCTAAAGAAGTGTGGTAGAAGACGAAAAAAGAAGCTTCAAAGACTGCATGAGAGATTGAACTCTCGTTGCCAAAGCTCTCTATAGGTGCTTTCTTGACCTTGACCTATGTCTGTGACTCCTGAATTCTCTCTATCTTGGATTCGACCTTTCGACCTTGGACCTCTGTGGCCGGAGGTCTCTATTTATAGAGTTCAGCTACAGTCGGCGTAGAAACCGAACAGTGGAGAGAGCTGCACCTTTTACGCGGCGGTTATAATAACTGCTACCCACGTATGAATGATCTCTTAAATTGGCGTGTAACGCGTGTCCCATTATGAGGTAATGCGTATAATCGCCTATCGAAGATCATGGCATGCAAGCCACATTGATAACTACCCGTTGCGTAGAGATGGTTGGCATAAAGGCCAAATAACTGTCTCGTAGGCGTAAAAGCCAAATAGCTGTTCTGATGGCGTGAAAGCCGAGTAGCTGTCATGTTGGCGTAGAAGCCAAGTAGGCGTAGAAGCCGAGTAGGCGTAGAAGCCTGATGCTGCTTGGATAGGTAGCCAGCGTAAGGATAGCTGATTTATCCTTCTTTGACTGAGATTTTGAGCGCATCCTGAGCCAAATAGCCTTATCACGCACCTTTGCAAATATAGCCTGAGTTGGCATATTTCGAGAAGATAGCATACGGCGTACTCCTATAGTTGAAAATAGCCAGGTCAACGTAATTCAAGGAGATAGCGTACATCGTGCTCCTATAGCTGAAAATAGCCTGATGGCGTAATATGCATGGGTGGTGATGTGGATTAGCCATAATTATGGCTCACCCAGTCGTTAAAAGTAGAACCAAATCTCGTGCATTAAATGCAGAGATCTGCCCCCATCTCGCGCATTGACTGCAGAGACGTGCCTCGAGTTCTGTACGAAGAGCAGCTTTTGACGTGGCGGTTCATTTCGTCTCTTCCTGAGCATAGAAAGCTCATCTTTGCCTGTGTAAAATAGGCAGCGTATTCCTTGAATGCGTAAACAACGTCTTATATCAAGGGTTATGTCACTAGACGACGGTCTGGGGCTCTGTGCAGAATCATCATTACAGTCGTCCTCTCGATCGCTGTGCAGTACTCTTTGTCAGGAGCCAGGTTCATTGCATGATCTGACAGGTTTATTCGAGAAATACGAAGAGTTCCTTATACAACTTTCCGCTGCATTAAAAGCAGACGAGTTTTACGCCAAAGTGGCGATGTAGTAACATTTTTACGCCGAAGCAGTCTGGAAATACTGCATTACGCGGGTTGTTCTGGAGCTATATTTTACGTTGAATAGCATTGAAGCTCTGTTGTTCGCCAATGGCTCTGAAGTCATGTCTTACGCCACCCAGTACTGGAGCTCTGTTTTACGCCGCTTCCTGCATGTTGAGGGTTTTACGCGTATAATTCCTCAGCGTATTTTTCATGCTTCTACAGTGATGGCGAGGCGGGTTGGGTCATTCGCCGTGGTGAAGGAGAGGCGGGTGGTGTGCTGGGTTCACGACGGGTTAACTCCGGCGAGGGGGTTTCGTTCCGGCGGTGGTTCAACAGGGAGGGGATGATGGGTGAACATGAGATGGTTAGGGGGAAGAGTCGGCTGTGCTATTAGTTTAGGTTGAAAAGAAATAAAGAAAGATGATATATATATATATATATATATATATATATATATATATATATATATATATATATATATATATATACAAAAGGGGGGTGTTTGACCTAGAAAAAGGGCTTGGTCAACACTTGGAAAAAGGCCTTGGCTTGTCTTGTAGAATTTTAAGGGCTAGGATTACATAGATTCAAAATTTGGAGGGCTATGGTTTAAGGAGGTTGATGTTGAGTTTCACACACTCTAAAATTATGGAAAAATTTACATGAAGGTGAAATGGGTTTCCTTATGTGTCGTGTCCAATGGGGTAGACACCTTAATACACTTTTGCATAAAAGTGTCCAACAATTAGAAAATTGCACAAAGTTGGATTTATGGTTTAATTTAGTTAATATAATTGGTGTTCTAAAATTAATTAGAAGTACATGGGGCTAAAATTAGGTGGGACACAAGTGTCATGAATGAAGAAGACCCAGAATAAAATATTACCCTAATTTGGGTTGTACAAAATGGGTCAAGATTGTGTCTCCAATTTCGATTGGAACGCACAAGGATACAAAGTTAGATTTATTTAGAATTAAATAAAAACGTCTGTGATGAATATTGTGCGACTAAAATGAAGCACAAGAGAGCATATTCATGAGTTACACAAATGTCAGAATGAAAGGCGGGCACGTCTAGGACAAGGTTGTAAAATTTTTTGGAGGGCAAAAGCTAGTGTAGCGCTCTAAATATCGAAGCCACAGTAAGGCACAACAATTAAATAAAATCACGTTAATAAATCTCAACCTCAATAATTAAAATCCCAAAAATGCTAATTAAAATACATGATCCTATATTTCGGTTAGGGGTTCATCTAGTGGGCTTCTAGGTCTAGTCTACTAACTCACGCATTAAGGAACACTATATATAATATAAATATATATACACATATCATGTAATTATTTAAAATAATACACGCAATACTTATAATAAACAAAAAGTCAAAAATACCCCTATTTTCAGGATGTGGTAGTGACATCCATAACCTCAAAACCAAACTCGGTCCGAGTTTGGTGTCGGCAGAGGTTGCTCGAATTTTAGAGTTTTTAGGTTATATTTTGGACCATTGGATGCTAGTGGACGGTTGTATCTTATGGTTGGCTATTATTAGGGTTTTCTAACCCTAAAATATATTTCTCATCCTATAAATAGGAACAAGGGTGGAGGCACAAAGAAAAATCATAAATTGGAGATTCGGGGGGCTCGTCCACAGAAAATCTAAGAGAAAGTCCGTGCTTTGCTCTTAGGACTTCGCCATCCAAGACAGAAGGAAGAAGGAGATCTAATCGAGGAGTTGTCAACTTCGTTAGGGAGATTGCTACAGGTTGGTGAGTGATTTCAATTATAATCTTCTGCTTTTCTTCTTGAGTGTGGTGAGGGGGTTAAACTTATTAGGAAAAAGAGTTTCAACATTAGTTTTTGTAATCTTTTAATTTTATTTAAGTTATAAAGGTTAGGATTTATCCAGCTGACGTAGTCACCGCCATATACTTGTCTTCATCTGTGCTTGGTGTTCATAGAATGGTTGGTTATCTCAGGTGGGTTGGCAAAGCGCTTCTTTTGTCGTACGACAAACACGTGCTATCAGAGCCAGGTTCTTTTCGAGATGGAAGGTGCAACTATGTCTACGGAGCAGATGAGCACTCGTATGATCACCCTCATAGGGGGAACTGGACAATTTGGAAGCCAATGATGGAGGATCTATTCAGGTGCAAGGACTTGCAAGGTTCGTTGGAGGCGATAGCACAAAGCCTACGAACAAAGGTGCTGATGACTGGAAACGACTGGATCAGAAGGCTGTTGGATTCATCCGCCAATGGCCAGGCGACTCAATGTTTCACCACTTGTCCATGGAGAATTCTGTAAAAGTATTATGGGAGAAGTTGCATTCATTGTATGAAAGAAAGACGGCTGGCAACAAGGCATTTCTGATTCGCCAACTCGTCAACTCGAAGTACACGGAGGGTGCACCGGTGGCACAATATCTGAATGAGGTTCAGGGCATCATCAATAAGCTGTCTGCGATGAAGATGGTGATTGAGGATGAGCTTCAGGCCCTTCTAATTTTGAGTTCTCTGACAGAAAGCTGGAAGACATTGGTGGTGTCGGTGAGCAACTCCGCTCATGATGGAGTTGTCACGATGGAGGCAGTCAAAAGCAGCTTGTTGAACAAGGAGATCTGGCATAAGCAAGTAGAATCGTCACATGAGTCCGCTCTGGTGGCTTCCTACTGGAAAGGAAGACCCAAGTTACAGGCGAGGACATGAGGGAGTTCTCGGGATCTTGCGATTGTGGACCGCAAGAAGGATTGTTATCACTATGGCAAAAGGGGTCATATCAAGAGAAACAGTATGAAGCTCAAAGATGAGAAGACCAAATGCAAGGATGATTAAGATAATCTCACAGCTATGAGAGATCTCATCATCGTAGCAACCGACGCAGAGGAACCTTGTGGCATGTGTCATGATGACGATTGGGTTATGGACACGGGGGCGTCGTATCACGCCACTCCATATAGGAGGATCTTTACGTCATACCACGATGACAAGTTTGGACGTGCGAAGATGGGCAACAAGGGGACGGCTGCAGTTATAGGCATCTGTGATGTGCACTTGACAACAGAGCTTGGTGAGAAGCTCATTCTCAAGGATGTACGACATGTATCAAGTTTGCGCTATAACTTAGTTTCGATAGGGAGGCTGGCGGATGATGGCTGTCGCAGTTTGTTTGGGGACAAAGATTGGATGCTTACGAAGGGTTCACAACATCTGGCTCGAGAAGATTTGTGTTGTGGCATGTACAGGCTCAAGCTGCTGAGGTGTATATGCATGACACAAACACCGGATGGAGGCTCGAGGGGTATTCGACAAGAGATGGATCATCGAAAACTTATCTTGGAGGAGCTTCGAGATACTTTGAGGGATACAGAGGATTCGGTTCATCGAGACAAAGCGACGAATGGTGATGAGTCAAATATTGAGGGTCAGTCTGTCGGTCCTATGACAGTTAGTCGATCTCCAGGTGGGGGTTATTCCACAGATCCGGTTTTGGCGACTGGTGGTTTGCCAAATCTTCACGGAGCGACATTAGTTTCAGTAGTTCGAGGCCAATGGGGAGATCAAGGTTTGTAACAAACTCAATCTGAGACAGAAGAATCATTATTCACACAGTTCAGGGAAACTGTAGATCATCGATGGCATGCACAGTGCATGACGTTCTGCTCGAGGATGTATGTGTATGGGGGAGCTTCAGGTTCGGATACGAATGTAGGCAGATTCATGAGTTCAAATCTCGGAAGAATTGTACCATCCGCTTGGTTGGGCCAACCAAGGGTGAAGAAGCTCGTCGGAACGTTAATACATTTCGGTAGAAAACGGAAGTCGGGGACATGAAGCCATGACTCACGGTAAGGCTGATCTTCAGGGACTTCAGTCTTGGCCGTGTTATTGATATCGACATGATTCCAGTGGTGTAGAAGGTTTTACGCATGGCAGCTAGCGTCGACGTGATGGTCGAGAAGATGGAGATGACAGAAGATGCAAAACAACTCGGAGGGATCGAAGATCGGTGGCATGGGAGAGCAGAACTTCTGTCGCGGGGCGACATGCATGGAGTCTAGTTGAGGAGCCATGGAGCCAACACCTCTCATCAGACTGGAGGCGAAGATTGTTGGGAATCAAGTCTGCTAAAGGGGGCAGAGTTTGGTCCGAACTCGGTCCCTGGCCGAGTTTGGGCCGAACTCGGTGTGGTATTCCAGAACCTCAAAATCGAACTCGGTCCGAGTTCGGTGTCGACGGCGGCTGCTCGAGTTTTGGAGTTTTTAGGTTATATTTTGGACCATTGGATGCTAGTGGAATATTGGATCTTATGGTTGGCTATTTTTAGGGTTTTCTAACCCTAAAATATGTTTCTTATCCTATAAATAGGGAGGAGGGTGAAGGCACAAAGAAAAAGCACAAATTGGAGATTCAGGGTGCTCGTCTACAGGAAATCTAAGAGAAAGCCCGTGCTTTGATTTTAGGACTTTGCCATCAAAGACAAAAGGAAGAAGAAGATCTAATCAAGGAGTCGTCAACTTCGGTTAGGGAGATTACTATGGGTTGGTGAGTGAATTCAATTGTAATCTTCTGCTTTTCTTCTTGAGTGTGGTGAGGGGGTTGAACCTATTAGGGCAAAAGGTTTCAATATTAGTTTTACAATCTTGTAATTTTATCTGGGTTATAAAGGTTAGGATTTGTCCAGGTGACGTAGTCACCACCATATACTTGTCTTCATCCGTGCTTGGTGTTCATAGATTGATTGGTTATCTCAGGTGGGTTAGAAAAATGCTTCTTCCGCTGCACGACCAACATGTTATGTGTATTAAATTGTGGGTTGAATCGATTCGAATCAATTTAAGTAGAGTACAAAGACTTGATGGTATAGTTGGAAGTTCAGTTGTAGCATATGATGATGACCCTAAGGATTTAGGAATTTTATTGCTCGATGACCTAAGATACTACAAAGACTTGATGGTAAAGTTGAAAGTTCAGTTGTAGCATATGATGATGACCCTAAGGATTTAGGAATTTTATTGCTCGATAACCTAAGATATCTGCGCTAATTTTACTAAGATACTCTAAGTTGCTCTTATATCTATTTTGATAGATAATATTGGTTGAATTAAATTTTTTTTTTAGTTTAGCGAATTAATGTTTTCCTACTTATACATATATTTGTTGGGCCTGAGGTGTATCGAATATCGACAAATGTTGACTCATGGATATTGTTGCTGGATTAACGAAGACTCTGTAGAATTGAATCGTTGAATTATATTGTCTTGCTGGATTTTAGCTAGATAGACTATAGATGGATTGACTAGTAGAGTTTCCTATAACTTGATTATATAACCCTGAGCGTGGCATGAATGTATATATATATATATATATATATATATATATATATATATATATATATATATATATGAATGTATATATATATATATATATATATATATATATATATATATATATATATATATTAAATTTGAAAATCGATACGGGTACGACACGTTTGACTACCTTAGTATTAACACGTGCCTTCCGTAGTCCTTCATTATTTGATTTTTTTTAATTATTTCTTTTTTATATTATTTAATGATATGTTTATTAGTTTTAAATTTTTTATGGCATATACGCGTGTCGTATTTGTATTCAGACATGCTAGATATTCGTAGCCTATTCTCTTTTAATCGTGATCTTTTTTATCCTTTTATGTTTTGACGAGAAATACCACTTCATTTTATTATATAATTTTTTTCATATGGTTTTTCAATTTTCTAACAAATTTTTGATGGAGCAAAATATCATTTTTATTTTGTTTGTGCCTTTTGATCAAAGTTGCAAAGTATTAAGCCATAAGTTTTTTGCATATTGTTTGAAAAATGGTCCAAAAAACTATTTTGTCACGCTCCAATCCCTAAATATGTTGGACCGACTTCATGGTAATCTCCAACTAATGTCATGTCCCGGTTCCGTAGAACCAAATATCGTTGTTGGACACGATGTCGTACTAAATTTTACTTGTACAAGACTTGAACATGTATAGTTGATAAAATATCTCAAAATCAAAATTGTTGTGGCAGAAAAAAACAGAAAAAGTTGATAGACACAAGATATGAAAATGATTCATTTTATTGATAGTTTGCAGCATAAGTATAATGACTCTTAGGCCAAAAGAACAACTCGACTACAAACAATCGATCTTATTACTATGGACGATGTTATATGGCTTACAATCAGTGAAACCAATACAATCAACAATGTCCCATACATTATGTCACTTATAAACAAAAGATAACGTCTTATAGAAGAATAACTTAAAGTTGCCAAACGAACTTCAAACGCCTCAGAACGTCCAAGTGACTTTCGCACATATGGATGAGGGGTTAGCACATGGAGGAATGCACTGTGAGCGGTCTCAATCCGATTCACTTAAACCAACACAGTAATCATCTGAGAACAAGTAAAATTATTATGTGATATTTCTACTTTCTCTAGTGTCGATGGATCGTATGATGGAGCGGGCCTTCGGATTGAGTGTGGGCTTCTGGACTGGGATATGGCATTCAGGCCGAGATGTGTCCTTCAGGCCGGGATGTAGCATTCGAACTGAGTTTGTAGGCATTCATACCAGTAATAAAATTACCTTCTTCATATATATATATGGAAAAACGGGATATGAGCCATAGGCTCATATTCCTACATGAGCCAATGCACATGTGGACCAATATTAATGAAGTGTACTAGTGCACATGGGATGCAGGAATCCATTCCTATTGGTCCACATGTGCATGGCTCATATAGGAATATGAGCGTATGACATATCCCGTTTACCCTATATATATATATTTATATATATATATATATATATATATTTTGAACTTTGTTACAACCGTTGTATTTTGATTGCAAGGCTGAGATTATACCTGTATCTTTTAAATAGATACTCTCACCTTCTAATCTCAACCAAATGATATAATTTTCAAAAAATATATATGCAAATGATGTACATAATAATTCAAACATTAATCATTAAAGTTTAAGGATATTTCGAGTCATTGTCATTTGTATTAAAGTTATTTGTATTTAAACACCCACCCCCCATCACAAAAAAAAAAACCTAATTTTTTTTACTACTACCCCTATTCCTTAAAAGTTAGGCATTGAAAGATTTTTTATTACTGCTACCCCTCAAAAAAAATACAATTAGAAATATGGTAAATGAAATATGAGCCATATGTTCATATTTCTACACGAGTCATGCACATGTGGACCAATAGAAATGGTCTCTTACATCCCATGTGCATAAATATGTACCCGTACACTAAATTTCTATTGATACACATGTGCATTGGCTCCTGTAGAAATATGAGTCTATGACTCATATTCGATTTATCCTTACAAATAACACACTATGAAGGAATGTGGGGTAGTATTAATTTAAAAAATGTGGGATAGAGGAAACATAGTTAACAATTAGGATTGAAAAATAAATACAAATACCTATTTATATTAATACTTAAAATAAAACTTAAATATTTTTATAAATGTTCATCAAAATTCTAGCATCTATATCACTACAAATCAGTGTTGAGCGTCTCAAGATCAATAGAAAGATTATGAATGATCCTTCTATTGTCTTATTAATTTTTTTTTATAAATTTATTTGCAGAATTTTAAGAATAAACTTACGTATCGAAACAACAAGCATCGTACATTGTAAAATTCAGTACAGTTGATCGATATCTATCGAAAAATCCTAAAATAGAATACGTATTGGAAATGGTACCGTACGAAAATGACAACCATGAACAAGTATAAAAAAGAGGGAAAAATGGTGCCAACCCACCAAACTTTCGCTTTCACTTTGGAATAAGAAAGGAAAAGGCTTGGGTACAATTACTAACCAGCCCCGTTCACTAGATATGAACGAGGCCCTGATAAAGCCAGCGCACCGAAAACGCAAACACCATAAAATTCAAAATAAATAAATAAAAATAAATCCCAACGGCATTCTCGTAATAAACCCCCAACTCGCAGCCCCTTCACTGCAGAATATGCTCCACCACCATCCCCTCGTGGGCCCACCTCCTCTTTTGTTCCTTTATCTCCTTTTTTTTCCACTTCATTCTCTTCACTCTGCTCTGCTGTCTGCTCTGCTCTGCTCTGCTCCGCTCCACAAGCTCGCTTCAAGAATCTAGGGTTTGTACGAAATCTAGGGTTCCGGTCTCCACTTCGCCATTGATGCTCCTATCTCCGATCCGAAGCTCCAGGTACTGGCGGCTCCTTCCGATCTTCTCGTTAGGGCTTCGAAGCGCGCCATTCTGATTTTTTTTTTCTGGTGTAGGTTGGGGATTTGTTGAGAGAGGGGAAGGAGGAGAGATGTCTTCTTCGTCGGAGCAGCAGCAGCCGCCGCGGCGGCGGCTGCTGCGGACGCAGACGACGGGGAACCTCGGGGAGTCGATGTTCGACAGCGAGGTCGTGCCATCGTCGCTCGTCGATATCGCACCCATCCTCCGTGTCGCCAACGAGGTCGAGTCGACCAATCCGAGGGTCGCTTATCTATGTAAGTACAAAAAGAAGAGAATAAATTTGTTTTAGGTGGAGTATTTATTGTAGTACTTTTTTTTTTTTCAGCTTAGGGGGTTCTTTTTATTTTTTACTTATAATTGTGCGTCTGATTGCATGGTGGAAAATAAATTAATTCTGCGGAATTATTTTCATAGGAAAAAAAATTCATGGAATTTTAAAAATTTCTCATGGAAAATTTAATTTGGTGTTTGATTTATGGGTTGGACAAGTTTTATTTTCCACCATTTTGGAGAAAAATATGAAAAATGTTAGATTTTTGGAAAATGATTCCATGGAAAATATAAGCTATCAAAGACTACGATTGGTGGAAAATTTGTGATAGAAATATTTGCCATTGAAAAAAAAGTTGAATCAAACACAACCCAAGTGAATTTCACTTATTCTGTGTGGGACCTCACTTGAATTTGGTCCCAATAAGGGGCGTTCGTTTTTCGCATTTATTAGTGGCTCCAAATTCATAAGTGATTTTTTTCACTTATTGGGTACTTATTTGATCCGAAAAGTCTATTATGTCACTGTACAAACTTAAAAATTCCTTCACTTGCCCAAATTCTAATAGAAACTGGTAATAAACCTAATCACCCCTTCCTCTTTCCTTTTCCTTCCTAACAACTAAGAATCTTCTCTTTTCCGTCCAAAATAGCCCCAAAATTCGGTTAAAAAATAATCTCGTTTTTCAGCATTTATCGTGACTTTGCGGGACCATATCTCCTAGCTTCGACGTTCGAATCGCTTCCATTTTTTGGTTGGAATTGTCTCGTGTTAAACCTTTCTGAATCTATATTTAATTAGCAAAATTCAAACTCATTAATTATGTAGATTAATTTTAGTATTAGTTGTCCTAATCACATACGCATCTCAATGATTTGGAGATTCAGGGAGATCCATAACTCCGGATCACGATCCGTTTAGTTTTTAGAAAGCTAATACGACAACCTATGACATACTAAAATTTGAGAATTTTTGTATTTTGTTTGATATAATAAATATTATGTAGAAGTTATTTTCATCTAGTAATTTCTACCGAAAATCTAGTTTTCAACCTAGAAACTAAATCTGTTGTATCTCCCAACGAAACAAGCTTTTTTTTGAGTTGTCGATTCCAACACTAATTTGATTGATTTTTTGTATATGTAGTTTAGTTAAAAATTAGCTAATGGAGCAACATAGCCAATCAGAGAAGGATAAGAAGAGAGTTTGGTTGCAAACTCCTAATTTAGTAAGAGATCTCGTAGATAAATGCTTAGAAGAAATAGCCTCAACTGGTTATCAAGGAACATCCTTGAAAGCAAGGTTGTAAAAAGCGCTAGGCGCTAGTCGTCCGTCCGACTAGCACCTAGTCCACCTAGGCGGATGCCTAGGCGGCCGTCTAGATGTAGGCGGTTCAAAAGAAAAAAAAAATCAAAAAACCTAATAAAAATGGCATAAAAGTCCATAAATTTTCATAACATGCATAGTCGGACGTCGGGGGGACTAGGCGGACGCCTAGGCGGGCATCGGGCGGACACCAGCCGCCTAGCGCCTAGGCGGCCGCCTTTTATAATAGTGTTTGAAAGCCCAGTCATGGACTCGCATAGGCGATACTTTGTCTGCAAAGTAGACAAAGTATCAAAAAATTTCTTTTATTCAAAAGTTACTGAAAATCATTTGGGATGCTTTTAAGAAAAAATACACTGCTTGGCGCTATCTCAAAACCATTATGCGTAAGATGAACTTCGAATTATGTATAATTTTTGTGTAAGACAAACTTCGAATTATGGAACATATTATATGTGTATTTGTGTTGAAGTAAACATTTTGGTATTTGTAGTACAATATTTTGGCATGCATATTTTTGGATTGTCATCTATTATCCATGTTTTGTATGAGATATCATAATGGTAAAATAACACTTATAAGTGTCCAAAAAAAGAACAGCAAAATCACTTATAAGTGAAAAAAATCACTATTAAGTGGAAAAAAAAACATTTTATTAGCCCACTTATAAGTGAAATGGAGTAAGTGGCACTTATAAGTGACCCTCACTTGTAAGTGAAAAAAAGAACACCCCCTTAGTTGTTCTCTAAAGTAGAATACACTTGTTTAGCTTAAAAGTTTTTCGAAAGTTTGAGAAATTATTCAGTGGGACGGGTTCATTATGTGGCAGTGGTGAGTCCGTCCAATGGTGTAATGACACATGGTAATATCTTACTATTTTTTGTAATGCTATATTAATGATATTTGGCAATTGTTTAATGTCACGTCCCAGTCCCAAAATACCGAGGGACTAGCCACGTAGCAATGGCCAACAACACAACTCTAATGGACAAACCCAATTTAATGGACCCGTTAGAGTGCACTTAAGCTGTAAAACAAACACAATGGTCTACGATACATGTCACAGTCTAATTCTAATCTCATCCACATAAAGTAAGCATAATTAATTATGATAGACTAATCAAGATAAAAGATAAAAAGAAATATAGTCCATCAACAAGTCCAAATAAATAGTGTCTCGGGGAACAACCCGATAATAAGTTAATACGTAAATCCAAGAGTCAAGATATGAAATAACTGGAAGCAGAAATAACTGAGTATGTAACAAAATACTCAGGAGAAATCCTCTGGCACAACCTCGTCCTATGGTGCCAGTACTGCTCCAGTGTCAGCTCCTGTCCCGTATATCTCGGGGTAAACCTCCTCTGCTGTACCTGGGGACATAATTCGGATCCAGGTCCTGAGGGGACATAGCAAGGTACACGAATAACTCAAGCCAAATGAAATGCAGTATATAAAAAAATAGATCATCAGGGCAAGCTATGTAACCAGCTATGTGAAATACAAGTTGAGAGCATCACTAGTACTCAGGCTGAAACCACTACAAGCTCTGTGTCGGGGAGCCGGTAGCAGTAATATCACGTAATGGGCCAAGCTCTGGAACAGAGACTAAAGCACCGCAATAATAAAATATATATGTATGTAATCAGCCTGTAGCCTGCGTCTCTCCCCACCCAATGTAATCACACGTCTCATGTTCACGACGTCTCATGTCCATAACACGCAAGATCATGACCTCTAGTTAGTACGAGTCATAATGATATCTATGTATATGCAAGTCTTATGTCACGAATCTTGTAAGCCTATACAGAACCACCATAAATAACTCAGAAAATATTCTTATATGAATAGTGTCAAGTGTCCTATGGTATAACGTATTTGGTAAAGCAAGCACGTAAAAATATAGGATCGTGGTATCAACTCTCTAAGTGACGTTACACGACTTCGCGTACGACGTCGACACCCGAATCTTGTTCGGACGTTAAGCAACGTCTCACGGTCCTACGTTAAACATGTACATCACAGAAAATAACTCAAGCAAATAATATCAAAGGAACTACTGCAAGTTTGGCAAGATACACTTGTCTGGGTTCTGAGCTCCTTCAGTTGCTCCTGTAAAAGTGAAATCTCTTTTCTTCCAAGAGCCAATGCGACCAGAAATATTTTTAAAAAAGAAAAAGAAAATGAATAAATATTCGAATGTAGACCGGATACGCCTCCGGATGCTGAAACAAACATTACCATCACTCTCAGAATACATGAAATAGTTAGGATTGACTATCCATAAGTCCAATTTGGACACAGGGACAGAATTGACAGTTTCTGGTGAAAGCGTGGTCTACATGGCCCACTTTGCACCGAAAAATGTGCCAGAGATAAAGTTTTTCAAATTTGTCGAACTTAGTGTCTAGAAGTCCAGAACGATGATACGAACCCAACGGAATGTCCAAAACTGGATTTCGATGAGCCGATCACAAAATCGTCCGTCAAGTGGAACCGTAGGGACCACGAAAACGGATTTCGTCAACGTTCTCAGAATTGAATCAAACTTGGGTCACATGACCAACATAACGCTACGAATTCGATGGCGCAAGTTTCGTTGCGAAACGATAAGCACACACGAAATTATGATGAGTGTCAGAACAGGCTGATACGGGATTTTTCGGCGGATATGCGTTGATTCCGGTGTGCACGCACATCCAAATCAACTTCCGTGAACTCCCACATGTCCGTGTTGACGATACGCGCTTTTCGATGCAATTCGCACACTACGAAGTCGTCTCGTTTAGTGGGATGCACCCCGATTCAGAAAGTTTCGGGTTTGTAAAATCAAGTTTTTGGTCAACTTCAACCACGAATAAAATATAACATACAACAAATTGAAATAAACTAATTTAAGGGATTAAAATCCGGTTATGTTGTCTAATTTACTGTTCAAGTGGAATTTAAAAATATTAATTAGGTTGGAGAAAAAACGGCCATGAACATGGGTTTTGGGACAGTTTTCTGAACTTCAATTTGGGTATTTTTTTCTGTTTTACGTCGCAAATTGCGACCGACACAGGGCACGATACACGAAACTAATTCCATAGGGTTCAAGAGGGTCATGTAGTCTTCGCATAGGATTCGACATATCGATATTTGGATTAATGTGCAGAGAGATACATGGGTGGGAAGTAGCATACTTTACTGCTTTGCTGTTGCTCGAAAATGGGCGACTTGCGGCGGTAGTTTGCGGCGGTGTGCGGCGGCGTTCCGGCGATTGTCGGTGGCTGAGGTTGGTCGGGGTCGAAGAGGAGTTGATGGTGGTGGTGGTCGGCTAGGCTAGGGTTTAAATAGGGGTGAGGGGAGGGAGTTACAAGGAGGGGAAGCGAGAATGGTTTGAGTCACAGTACGCGGAGCCATCACGTACAAAGCTTGTAGAGGTGGTATCCAACTTCCGGATTAATTGGAACAATCTTGAAATCGAACACTAGCCTATTATGACTCTGGATTCTTCCTTCTGTCTTTTCGTTGATTTCGGGGAGTAGGAGGGGACGTGCGGGGTTTTTTACGTGGGTTACTATAGATGGGGGGTTGGGTTGTGGGTTAACGGGTTAGTGGGTCTTCGGGTACGGGTGTGGGTTTGGGTCCGGTTGGTCTAGTTTGGTCTGGGTTGGTTCGGTTAGGTTGGTTTGGGTTGGTTTAGGTTGGTTTATGCATATTTGGCCATAAACAAATAGTTTTAGACCCCAATAAATTCTAGAAAAATTACACAATATTCTGTTATTAATTATACACTCAAAAATATAATTTTTGCACTATTTTAATAATTAATTTAATACACAAAAATATAAATTCATGAAGATCATTTATTAAAAAATAATAAAAATTTCTACAATAATAATTAATGAAAATTTTAAATTAAATCTAAAAATCAGGGTGTTTACAATCTACCCACCTTAAAAGAATTGCGTCCTCGCAATTAAGAAAACGAAACGTAACCGATCAAGAAAATGTTTGCTCCAGAATAGATAACACGGTTGCAAGACAGGTTTGTTGAAGCACGACACAAATTATAGGAACCACGAACAAGGAGAAATCGAGAGGAAGGGTGAGGGTTTTGTTCAAGCAGAACACGTAGGGAAATGAAAACTTGGGTAGCACTGACATATTACTAATCTAGACTAACAAGTTCATGCTAGCATAATACTAGGTATAGGCTAGGGAATGGAATTAACAGGCACATGCTAAAGTATTACTAGGTTTATTCGCTACTATAGCTAGCTGTGATAAAACTAAGTCTTACTCATATTTGCTACTCCTCGAGTCTGTGCCTCCTCCACTGTCATCGCAAAAGCCTGTTCACGTCCCTGTGGCGGTGCCCTCTGCTGTTGCTGGGCTTGCTGGAAGAGTGCTGCCTGTGGTGCCAAGGGTGGCCTCGGCTGATATCCTCCCGGTGCTGGTAAAGCTTGTCGGTTTACCATTGGTGCTCTCTCTCGACGCTCAGGGCAATACTTGGCTGAATGTTGGTTGGATCCGCAAATCAAGCATAATCCCAACTTGCGTCTGCACTTGCTCTCGTAATGACCTCGCTTGTCACAATATTGACATGGAGGCAGTGTCTGCGGAGCTGCTCTGGGTGGCTGGTGCATGTGAGGTCTCTTTGCAGCTTCTCCTTGTGGTGCTCTGGCTGGTGCTGACGTGAACGGCCATTTCTGGCTGGACTCTCTCCTGGTGACGCGCTCCATGCGTCGGGCTGCAGCAAGGACGTCCGTATAAGTAGGTATAACGGAGCCGATTAATCTCTGTAGCTCAAAGCTAAGTCCGTCAAAGAACTTCTCCGCCTTCTCTTCTGTCGGAATCAGAGTAGGGGCAAAGCGACTCAAACGGATGAACTCTGCATTGTACTCTTCTACTGTCATGTTGCCTTGAATGAGGCGGTTAAACTTATCCCTAAGTTCCGCTCTGGCAATGACTGGAATATACATCTCCTGGAAGAGTCTAGAGAACTCCTCCCAAGTGACTCGGTCCGGTCCGAGCCGTCTCTCCTCAGATAGCCACCAATGATGTGCATTGTCCGTCAACTACATCCTGACGGCAGTCATCCAACGCTCTCTCGGAAGCTCAGTTGCTTCCAACTGGTGTTGAGTGTTTGTGAGCCACTCATGAACTTCAGTGGGCTCCTCCTTGCCAGAAAAGATACGGGGCTTCAGCTGGCGGAAATCAGTGATAGATCCCGTCGATGGTCGCCTAGCTGGTGGATTTGACTGCTCCAGTGCGGTTACTAGGCTGTTCCTCAAGTTCTCTGCCTCGTAACGCTGAGCCTCTTGATGAACCTGCTGTTGGGCTTGCATCATTGCGTAGAACATTTGGAACATCTGCTGTCCGTCCAAAGGCTGTCCTGGTGGAAAAACTGGCATCGGTGGAGTGAATTGCGGCGGTGGTGGAATATCGTCTCGCCGGAACCTCGAGGCGTGCTGATTTGCTTGATTGCTTTGTTGAGTAGATAGATCTTCACCCAATGGTGTCACCCCATCGTCATAAGTGATCACAGCACCTTGTGGTGTACCCGCGGGAGTCTCGTCGCTTGCTCGTGTATTCATTACTCTGCATACAAAGTAAACTATAAGAGGCACACAGAGGAATCAAGGCAGGATGCAAGTCAAGAAATTATTTTGAAGTCGATATAGAGGTCAAGAACAGATCAACAAGTGGATGAGATCCTATAATTATCCTAATCGCAGGCTTGCTCGGTTCCTTAGTTGAAACCGAAGTAATATAGTTGTAGGACCTGCATGGACCACCACAAAAATCATGTCACGTCCTAGTCCCAAAATACCGAGGGATTAGCCACGTGGCAATGGCCAGCAGCACAACTCCAATGGGCAAACCCAATTTAATTGACCCGTTAGAGTGCACTTAAGCTGTAAAACAAACACAAACACAATGGTCTACGATACATGTCAAAGTCTAATTCTAATCTAATCCACAGAAAGTAAACACAATTAATTATGATAGACTAATCAAGATAAAAGATAAAAAGAAATATAGTCCATCAACAAGTCTAAATAAATAGTGTCTCGGGAAACAATCCGATAATAAGTTAATACATAAATCCAAGAGTCAGGATATGAAATAACTGGAAGCAGAAATAACCGAGTATGTAACAGAATACTCAGGATAAATCCTCTGGCACAACCTCGTCCTCTGGTGCCAGTACTGTCCCAGCATCAGCTCCTGTACCGTATATCTCGGGGTAAACCTCCTCTGCTGTACCTGGGGACATAATCCGGATCTAGGTCCTCAGGGGACATAGCAAGGTACAAGAATAACTCAAGCCAAATGAAATACATTATATAAAAAAATAGATCATCAGGACGAGCTATATAACCAGCTATGTGAAATGCAAGTTGAGAGTATCACTAGTACTCAGGCGAAACCACTACAAGCTCTGTGTCGGGGAGCCGGTAGCAGTAATATCACGTAATGAGCCAAGCTCTGGAACAGAGACTAAAGCACCGCAATAATAAAATATATATGTATGTAATCAGCCTGTAGTCTGTGTCTCTCTTCCCACCCAATGTAATCACACGTCTCATGTCCACGACGTCTCATGTCAATAACACGCAAGATCATGACCTCTAGCTAGTACAACTAGTCATAATGATATCTATGTATATGCAAGTCTTATGTCACGAATCTTGTATGCCTATACATAATCACCATGAATAATTCAAGAAAGATTCTGTCATGAATAGTGTTAAGTGTCCTATGGTATGACGTACTTGGTAAATCAAGCATATAAAAATATAGGATCGTGGTATCAACTCTCTAATGACGTTACACGACTCTGCGTACGGTGTCAGACACCCGAATCTTGTTCGGATGTTAAGCAACGTCTCACGGTCCTAGGTTAAACAGGTACATCACAGAAAATAACTCAAGCAAATAATATCAAATGGACTGCTGCAAGTTTGGCAAGGTACACTTGTCTGGGTTCTGAACTCATTCAGTTGCTCCTGTAAAAGTGAAATCTTCAGGTACGTCGCCGGATGCTGAAACAAACATTACCATCACTCTCAGAATACATGAAATAGCTAGGATTTCGATGAGCCGATCCATAAGTCCAATTTGGACACAGGGGCAGAATTGACAGTTTCTGGTCAAAACGGGGTCCACATGTGGCCTACTTTGCACCGAAAAACGTGCCAGTGATAAAATTTTCCAAATTCGTCAAACTTAGTGTCTACAAGTTCAGAACGATGATACAAACCCAACGGAATGTCCATAACTGGATTTCGATAAGCCGATCACAAAATCGTCCGTCAAGTGGAACCGTGGGGCCAACGAAATCGGGTTTCGTCGACGTTCTCAGGGGTCACAGGACCAGCGTAACGCTACGAATCCGATGGCGCAAGTTTCGTTGCGAAACGACAAGCACACACGAAATTATGACGAGTGTCAGAACAGGCCGATACGGGGCTTTTCGGCGGATACACGTTGATTCCGGTGTGCACGCACATCCAAATCAACTTTCGCGAACTCCCACATGTCTGTGTTGGCGATGTGCCTTTCGATGCAATTCGCACACGACGAAGTCGCCTCGTTTAGTGGGATGCACCCCGTTTCGAAAAATTTCGGGTTTATAAAACTAAGTTTTTGGTCAACTTCAACCACGAATAAAACATAGCATACAACAAATTAAAATAAACTAATTTAATGAATTAAAATTCGGTTATGTTGTCTAATTTACTGTTCAAGTAAAATTTAAAAATATTAACTAGGTTGGAGGAATAACGGTCATGAACATGGGTGTTTGGGACAGTTTTCTGAACTTCAATTTGGGTCTTTTTTCTGTTTTGCGTCGCAAATTGCGACCGACACAGGACACGATACACCAAACTAATTCCACAGGGTTCAAGAGTGTCATGTAATCTTCGCATAGGATTCGACAGATCGACATTTGGATTAATGTGCATGGAGATACAAGGGTGAGAAGTATCATACCTTACTGATTTGCTGCTGCTCGAAAATGGGCGACTTGCGGCGGTGGTTTGCGGCGGCGGTCCGGCGATCGTCGGCGGCTGAGGTTGGTCGGGGTGGAAGAGGAGTTCATGGTGGTGGTCATCTAGGCTAGGGTTTAAATAGGGGTGAGGGGAGTTACAATGAGGGGAATGAGGGGTTCGGCCGTTGATTTCGGGGAGTGGGAGAGGGGACGTGCGGGGTTTTTTACGTGGGTTAATGTAGATGGTGGGTTAGGTTGTGGGTTAACGGGTTAGTGGGTCTGCGGGTACGGGTGCGGGTGCGGGTTTGGGTCCGGTTGGTCTAGTTTGGTCTGGGTTGGTTCGGTTTATGTTGGTTTGGGTTGGTTTAGGTTGGTTTATGCATATATGGCCATGAAAAAATAGTTCTAGACCCCAATAAATTCCAAAAAATTACACAATATTCTATTATTAATTATACACCAAAAAATATAATTTTTGTACTATTTTAATAATTAATTTAATACACAAAAATATAAATTCATGAAGAACATTTATTAAAAAATAATAAAAATTTCTACAATAATAATTAATTAAAATTTAAATTAAATCTAAAATTCAGGGTGTTTACATTTAATTAGTTTCTTTTTTGACTTCTGATATTACCATGTGTTATTATACCATTTGGACAGGGTCACTAGAGCCCGTCCCACTGAATACTTTCTAAGTTGAAGAAATTGGTCCTTTATAATGTACTGAAGGAGTGTTTCTAGTTACTAAGGGGACATGAACACTCGAAAGTCATTGCCGTGTGACCGTGTCCAGGTCTTGTCATTTTGGACATGACATGCATTCCAAAATACTCTAGGACATGCGGCAATATGCTTGTAGCCGTGTGCATATTGTGTTGTGTCGTGCCGTCTTTGCGTATTTGATATGGGAGAAAAGGAATTGGTGATTTTCCTTTAAATTTTACTTAGTTTAGACCATGGTAGTCAAAGGCGTGCCTCGCAGCAAGGCGCAACATCTGCGCCAACTCACTAGGCGAGGCTTCTTTCTTCGGGTGCACCCAAGGCGTGCCTTAGGTGCGCCTTTCAGCAAGGCACACCCAAGAAAAGGCACGCCTAGGTGCGTCTTATGTATTTAAAAAAAAAAACTTGCCCTAGTCCTTACCTCATACAAGTAGGAAGGAGGTAGCCTTTTCCACAGTTACCAAAGTTTGCTACAGTTGAACTTGAAAAACTAATATTTACTAAAAGCGTGATAGGAAGAATATAAATTCTTGTTAGTTCTGTTAAGTGCTATTGTTGTTCTGCTAGTTCACTCTGTTATGTTTTAACATATTTTTCTTGGTTTTAGTATGTTATTTAGTTTTATTTCTAACATTGCTAATTCATTTATTTATTTATGTATATTTTTATTATTTTTTATTTTGCGTCTCACTTTGTTCGGGCACACGCCTTAAGTGCGCCTTACGTCTCATGCGATATGGACCCTTTGCGCCTCGAGTGCATCTTGCGTCTTTGATTACTTTGGTTTAGACTACAGAGTGGGAAGAGTTGATTCGAGGACCTCGAAGAGAGTTGCATCTCAGGATTTCTCTGTGACTTTTTGGATATTTAATTGTTTGCTTTTTCTCTATTCATCTTTTGTATTAAGTATGCATTTGTTTTCTTTTGGATTTCATGCATTGGTTGTGAAAGGAAATTGCAGCCCTTTAATCTTCTAAAGTTAGTACCTTTGTATTTTATCAAGTGATAATTGAAAGAACTAGTGGAAGATGAAACTGGAGAGGAAGATTTGATGGTTCTTTTGAATTCTCACTTCATATATTGTGGGGAGAGTTGATTTGGGGACTTGGAAGGAAGTTACAGGCTTGCAGTAGGAAATTGTAGTGATTTTTGAATATTTAATTGTTCATGACGTTGGTTGGAAGATGTACTTGTTTTCTTTTGTAAATACGGTGTTGCCAAGGGAAGCTAGTGCTCAAGGTATTTCCTCAAGTTAGTACCTTTATAGTTAGTTTACAGTGACACTTCAAAGAACTAGTGGACAAATAAGGGGGAGAAGAAGATTTGATAGGTCTGTTGAAATTTGGCTTCCTTTATTGTGGAAGGGTTAGTTGAGGACCTGGACAAAGGTTGCAACTTGAACTTCGAGACATCTTCATTTGTTATTCCTATAGTAGTATTTCTTACTTTTATGTTGGATTATTTTCTTGGAAACTCTCCAAGTGCAATCTTTTATATGATGTTCGTTTAGACTTTATTACAAAGGTTGTTTCTTGACGTATATACGGGAAAATCTTTTTACAAGCTTGACCATCTTGAACTTGAACTTTGAGACATCTTCATTTGTTATAAGCGACCTCGTAAACATTATTACATGTCAATTTCTGCAAATTGCAAAACAATAAATTTAGTTGCATGTGTAATAGGAACATGATTATCTTATTTACTTTAAGACACTGTTTCAAATTGATATTGCACTATTATATTTTTGGAAGAAAGAACAACAGAAAGAAAAAGAACACGTAGTTCTTACTTTATATAAGAGTACAGATTTGGTAATAGAATAATTTGTGAGTGAGGAGTTCGGAAATAATTCTTCACATGTTATGTCACGTTTGATTCCGCAGAATCAATCTAGTGATGTCGTACAAGTCTAAATTGTAATTGTACAAGACAAGAACGTGCACATGTGATAAATCATTTGAACATAAGGTTGAAATAATATAGCAGCAGAAAATTGAAGATATTATATGGGAAGAAAATAACTTTTTATTAATAGTTCGCACCTGGGTACAAAGATCTGAAATCAATTGAAATATCGTCTCGGCTTACATTCCATAAAATAAACAAAATGACTGACAAACTGTCATGAAATAATATTTTCGTTTCATACATCATGCCTTTCTATTACATTGAAATCAAAATACCTTCAAAAGAAACGAGCTTCAAAATACTTTGAGTATAATACATTGAAAAATGCACTGGTGAGCGATACAATCCAACTCATCTAAACCGATATAGTAATCATGTGAAGCATATAATTTATTAATGATCTTAGTATTAGGGGCTACGTCTATTGGCAATTCATAATCAAGAATATAAAGTGAAAACATGAAACATATAATCATATTACTTATCATTGATTTCTTGTCCATAGCCGATTTGTCCGTCCCTGCATAGAACAAGGATCATCACTTACCTCCCCTGCAGAAATATTCATTAGCATGTTGCATGTCTATAATCTATATGAAGGTTATTGGTGAATCCGACACCATAAATGACTATACATGGTATTGCGACGCGTCCTTCCAGTCTAGATATGGTCTCGCGATACCTCGTGTGTGAAGCACGTTCGATATAATTTTTTTTTCTATGCCGAATCGGTCCCGGCGTTTCGGATACCGTTTCGAGGAAAGTCAAACCTTGTGCACAAGTTGTCCATGACCGTGCAAATGCATGAACAACTTAACTATAAAATATATTATACATGGTACAAAAACTAAAATACAGGAATGCAATTATCTACTTGTACAACAATTCATTCTCGTCATATCTCAATTCCCATTCAGTGTTATTCCGATTGGTGACACATTGGTCCCAAACTATCCCAACTATTCCGAGAAAAAAAGGACCAGAACCATCCACCGATTAGAGAATTCACCAAGAGAAGGAGAATCATTTTGCAACGATCAAACTTCAGTTATTCGTCCTCACGTGTCCTCCTGCAATAGTACCAATTCGTATCAATAGGCTTCTTCTATCTTTCCTTTCTCTCTTAGAATTCTCAGAATGTATAAAGAAATCGATGGAAGCGGACTATAAAAACAATTATCGAAAATGACAGCGAAAGTGCATTTATCAAAACTAAGCAACGAAAATGTCCAATGAAAACTACAATGAAAAGGTATGATAAGACTTTTATATATAGTTTCATTCGTCAAGACACAATTCACTACATTTTGGGCTTATTCCAACAAAAGTCAATCCATGAACAGGAAAAGTTCTCGATGCATTCGTTCCGATTGATTAGACGTCGAATGGTTTCCCCAATTGACCCAATTTCGACTGGGTCCTACTAGCCACAAGCCCGCCTGCGTAGTGCACCGCTGGGAGCGAGGCACTACATGCTATACCCAAGCCCATAACAAAGGTCATGATTGTTAAAAATAGTGTTGAAGTGTCATTCTACACTTGATATCCTTATGCTTCTCTGCTACTTGTCATGTCATGATCATTTGTCTATCATTGTTAGCTATTGTACAGTTGCCCACTTTTTTCATTCTTTTCCTATATATAGTTGGCCATGAGTCTAATTGAAACAATCTCAATATTTTTAAAGTGTTACCTCTAACATGGAATAAGAGAATGATTAATCGTGACCCTTGGCTCTCCATCCTTCACCATCTTAGCTATCCATTCATCTTGCTCTTCTACACTAGTCCTAGCCTCCATTTCTTTACTCTTCCAAAACCTCGTTCTCGTGACACCCTCGAGGAACCACCGAAGTGGCTCCCATTGACAAGTCCAGTCTACCTGATTCCTTATACCTGCTTCTGTCCATCAGTCCCCAAAATCTGCTTTCGCTGATCAGTTTGGACGGCAAGTCTCAACGAATTGTCTCTGTCTACCAATTGTCTTTGTATTTTAGATCTATATCCAAACCATTTAATCTATTAGATCTTATTATAAACTTTGGATTCAAATTTAGATTAGGTTTTTAAAGTTATCAATATCCATTCTGGTCTTTAGATGCTGTTGTTTCAATGGTCTGTAGTTCATCTTCAACTTTGATTCTTGTGCATTCTTTTTCATGATTCTGATCCAAGTGACGAGCTTAACTTTTTGCACTGTTTTGCTTAGTTTCAACAGTCACATAAGCTTGATTTTGCATTTTAGAAGAATGGTTCAGTTGTAAACTTAATTAACATCGGTCTAGTTATTGTATATTTTTTTGACAATAATTAGAGGGTTTTTTTTTATAATATTTTTTAGAATTATTAGGGTATATTGAATGCTTTTGCAAGTCAAGTCCTTATGAAAAAAGTAGACTAAAAGTAACTTCACCAAAGCCCTTCTCTACTTGTATGGCAACCATGGGGGTAATTTTGAAGTGGTTTTACCCTTGCTGCCAGACATCTACTTCACCATTCTTTCTGTTTTGCCATTATCTTTGTAGAGACTGTAGATTCGTATGCTGTGCATATAACTGTTTTATCATATTATTTATCTTTTGTTTGATGTGAAGATGACAATAACTTTCTGATGGGGTAGGTCGATTCTACGCTTTTGAGAAAGCTCACAGACTAGATCCAACCTCAAGTGGGCGCGGTGTTCGACAATTCAAGACTTCACTGCTACAACGCCTAGAAAGGGTTTGTTTTTAATAATATGAATTGTATTCATTTTATTTTGGTGTATTTTGGAAGCCAAAATATGTGTGGACACAGAATGGACACAGACTCCACTCCATTTGTTTGCGTGAATATGCCTTTCTCTCAACATTCTATTTGTTGTCCATTTTCAGCAACTCTTCAAATGTACATGATTTTTGCTACCCATCTGGCTTTCAACTTTCTATTTTGTTGCCCATTTGTGTGAATATGCCCATCTTTCTTTCAACATTCGATTTGTTGCCCATTTTCAATTTTCAGTAACTCTTCAAATTTACATGATTTTTTTGGTCACACAATCTCCATCTTCAAATACCTGTATACTTAAGCTAATAGAATTTAAAGATATATATATATATATATATATTATATGTATATAGATATGTATTCATGTGTATATATAACAATATCCATGCCGTACCTATATCCTAATTTTTTTATAAAAAAATATGTATTACAAATTTGTTCAATGTCCGTATCTGAACTTTTGTACGTGTTTATGCAACCTAGACGGACATGAGTATGACACAACACAATAGAGATAAAGGTTGTGAAAAGCGCTAGGTGCTAGTCGGACGGGTACCGCTGCCTAGTGCCTAGCCAGCCTAGGCGGCCGCCTAGATGTAGGCGGTTCAAAAGATATAAAAGAAATTCAAAAAATCTAATGAAAATTGTATAAAAAGTCCATAAAATTCCCATAACATGCATAGTAGGGCGTTGGGAGGATTAGGCGGGCGCCTAGGTGGCCATCGTACGGACACCATCCGCCTAGCGCCTAGGCGGCTCATCTTTTAGAACAGTGATAGGGAATCAGGAATACACTGACACGAATGCAACATCCATTTCAGTTTGTCTCTGTATGTTGAGTTGTTCGAATTGTGTCTGACATAGGGCTACTAGTGAACAGAGTAGCTCGATAAAGCTCGACTCGGCTCGACTCGACTCGATTCCATAGACGAGCCAAGCTTTAACATGATGAGGTTGTGTGCCTTAACTACCGTGCTAGAAGATAGGATGCTTGGCTCTCGAGCTCGTGAACAAGCTTGGTTCGGGAGCTCAAGAACAAGTTTGGCTTATGAAGCTCGGCAAGTACTCGGCTCCGCTCGACCTTTTTTTGGCTCGGCTATGGCTCATGACTCAGCACTAGTTTGCATGTATATAATAATCTAATTGTCTAGATTTAGATGTCAAACTGTCAAGAAACTTATTACATAGCATAACTGTTAGGCCCACATTGGTTGGGAACTAATTTGTCCATACTTATCATGGATAGAATTCAAAAGGCCAAGTCCAATGAAACCCAAGACACGAGCTCGACTTGTGCTTGAACAACTTGTAAGCAACCCTAGAGGGGGTGAATAGGGTGAAGACAATAATTACCAATAAAAAGTAATGCAAATACCAATAAAAACTTAGCAAGTAAATAATGAAAAGAAATAGAGTGCAAGAAATCAAACACACCGATATATCCTGGTATCCTTCTGCAAAGGCACTATAGTCCCGGAAACTCTTGTTTAGCTTTAATCCAGTATTTGAAAAATAGCAATAAAACCACGAGCTTTGATCCGAAGGACTGACCGACTTCTTACAACCGCGAACTTTGATCTGAAGGGCTGATCGACTTCTTACATCTACGGACTTTGATTCGAAGGGCTTGTCGACTTCTTACAAACACGAGCTTTGATCCGAAGGGCTCGTCGACTTCAAACAACGAATGAGAAAAACTTGAAAATCCAAGCTTTATAACTCTCGTAGACTTCTAATCGAACCACACTTGGCACTAGAAGGCTAGGGAGTTTGTTCTTGGTGATGGAAAAGTTTAGAGCTTAGAGTAATATAAATAGCAAGTTTTGAGTTGTCGACAACACATGAGAAATTGAGTTCTATTTATAGATTTTAGAAAAAACTCCGCTGACCGAATTCAGTCCAACGGATATAAATATAGTTGTCGAACGTTGGAGCAGTTTTCTGAAAATCAGCTGGGCCAGGAATGAATTCGGTCCGAATTCTGTCTATTTGAAACAAAAAATTTTTGGTTTTGAAAACCGAGTTTGGTCCGAGTTTGGTTTATTTCAAACAGAATATTTCTGGAAATTACAAACCAAATTCGGTCCGAGTTCGGTTGGCTGGGAGATTTTGGCCTTTAAAGTTTTGCTTCCTAGTGCCAAATACAAACTCGATTTACATTTTATCATATAAAAATAAGATAAAAATCCAGAAGAAAGAATAAAACCAAGCAACATGTAGATGACGATTGTATCATGCAGATAAACATATATGAAATCTGTATTTCTTTCGGGTGATGGCATTGCTTGGTTTGTCTTCTTCCTTCCTTTGTACGATGATGCCTTTTTTCCTTGACGGCAGTTGTCCAATGATAAATAGATCACGAAATCTGTATATCTTTCGTGGGCTTCGTTTCCGAACTCCCATAGGGGGTGTTGCCCCCTCGACCCCCGTCCACTGACATGACAGCGGAACCTCGGAGTTCGTTGTCCCGGAGATGTCGTGGGTGGTTCAGAGAAATCTTGTGGAATGGCATCATCTTTGGCCCATCATAATTTTTTTTTATTGCATATGTTCATGTTTGATATTGGTTATTGCTTTTTTGCAAATACATGTTAGACGAACAAAACAATATACGTAGTAGCAGGTATGAAAAATTTAGTACACATTAGGACAATGCTAAGTTTAAGTATCAACATTATAGTGATTGTATGATTATTAGTGATATCATAATGCTAAACTTAAGCGATTAACCACAATAAAAAAATATAGTTACAACATTGGACTAACATAACTTGCGAGCAGCTTGATTTGGCTCGCTAGCAAAGCCAGCCGAGCTTGAACATCTTTTTACAAGCTCGAGCATAACACGATATGGACTAAAATCCTAAACGAGCAAGTAAAGCGGTGCCCCTCTAGTCTGACATGACAAGATAGGGATAACGGCACCGCTGATTTTTTAAGTGTCCGTGCTTACTAGTGGAGAAGTATCCATAGTTTGTTAGGCAAGTATTTTGGGGAGAGGAATCTAGTGTGTCAAGTGCATACACAGATGTCTAAGAGGCATCTGATGTGAACACCAATAATCCCAATTTGTTTGTTCATCATAACACATCCTAGTTAGTTTCTTTTACGTATGCTTATACTCAAACTTTTTTTGAGCGATCCTTTTGCAAAAAATACTCTTGGTTAACTGTTGAACTCTTTCTGAAATATCGTTTTGCAAAAAACTACTGTTGGTTAAAAGATACTTATCCTTATCTTCATGGATGATCTTCGTGGGAAAAAATATGGTTTTGTAAAATAAAAATGTGATAATAGTTTTAAACCTAGATTGATATGATATACTTATCTAATTGTAATATAATTTTGAAAATTTTAAGCAAATCTAATTTAGATGAATCTAAATCTAATCCCATCTATAATTTTAAATATAATAAGTTATCCAATTTTATCCATAAGAAATTAGCTTCCCCGTAAAATATGAGATTATAAAAGGCCACATAAGAGGCCATGGAGATAATGTTGATCCTATATGTTCCTGTTATACATTCTTCAAACTTATGCACCAGTTTTGCATCTTATTACAATTTCCTTTTAGACATTTAGTCTGTGTATCTTATTTCTTTATTTTTTTTCCTCTGTCCATGTAGTTGCATTCCAAACTGGTTGAAATATTTTATGAAAGAATCTGTCCGTTCATCTGGTTGACTATTTCTTTGTTAATTTTCCTTTGCACACTTTCAGGATAATGAGCCCACTTTGAGGGAAAGGAAGAGGAGCAGTGATGCACAAGAAATGCGGAGCTTCTATAAGGATTACTACAAAGAATATATCCAAGCACTACAGAACGCTGCTGATAAAGCTGATCGGTGAGTATTTATTAATATTTATAGGAGGTTATCACAGTTGGAGTTGTAGAAGTTCTTAGCCCTTGGTTAGTTTGATCTTTTCTGTTTCTCCCTAATTTTTCTTAATTTTTCAGTGCTCGACTTACCAAAGCATACCAAACAGCTGCAGTCTTATTTGAGGTTTTAAGGGCTGTCAACTTGACTCAAGCTGTGGAAGTTGATAATGAGGTAAATTTTGCGTGCCTGCTTCATCCTAACCTATGTTGCATGGACGCTGGAAAATGGTGTCCGTAAGGTGTCTGTGCCCCTGTTGTGCAACATAGGTTACTGCTTATTATACCTATGTGAAAATGTTTGTTGTGGCTCCGTTTCATGTCCTTTTTTGTATCCCTGTTCCTATTCATGCAACATAGATCCTAACCATGTTGATTAATGGTGCATTTGAACTCTTATCTTATTTGTGTAGCACCTCTGGTAATCTGAAATGTATGGCCAATCAGAATTCTCTATCATTTCTAACCAAGAGATTGGATATTCAGCTGCAATCAGGGTATTGAATATGTTTCTTGTGTAGATTTTGGAAACACACAACAAGGTTGAGGAGAAGACAAAAATATTAGTGCCATACAATATTCTCCCTCTTGATCCTGATAGTGCAAATCAGGCTATCATGCGCTATCCTGAGGTTCGTCTCATAACTTTCTTGTAGGGAAACGCTATTCTTGAACCTTTTCTTCTAAAAAAAGGAAATCTTTCTGATTGCCAGAGGGAAAACAAAATCTCACGGAAGTATCTGTTTACATATTTTGCTGTGACCTGCAGATTCAAGCTGCTGTTAGTGCTCTTCGCAATACCCGGGGATTACCATGGCCTAAGGATCATATAAAGAAGGTTGATGAAGATCTTCTTGACTGGTTGCAAACAATGTTTGGATTTCAGGTAAGAAGCTACTGCTTAATGCATCTTTGGTTATTGTGTGATCTTTTAATCTCTAAGTTGCAGCTGTTGAATAATGTAACACAACATTTGATGTCTAAATACGCAGAAGGATAATGTGTCTAATCAAAGAGAGCATTTGATTTTGTTGCTAGCTAATGTACATATACGTCAGTTTCCGAAGCCTGACCAGCAACCAAGGGTAACTTATTCTTTTAATTGTTTAAGATGAAGACAACTTGATGTTCTATATATATTTTAATGTGCTTGATTTAATTGAGATATTGCCTCAGTTGGACGAACGTGCATTAACTGAAGTCATGAAGAAACTATTTAGGAACTACAAGAAGTGGTGCAAATACTTAGGTCGTAAGAGTAGCCTATGGTGAGAATTCTAAAGATTGTATTTATTACATTGTTTTTCCACTGGGTGGTTCTTCCTTTTATTTACAGTTATTTATTTTTCTTGTGTTATATACACTCAATTTTGTCATTAGATGGATCTTAACTTTCCTATTAATTGTCTATTCGTCATTTTTACCATCTTTGTTGTCTGGTTGAAATTTTAGGTTGCCGACCGTTCAGCAGGAAGTGCAACAAAGGAAACTTTTGTATATGGGCCTCTATCTTCTAATATGGGGAGAAGCTGCAAACTTGCGATTCATGCCTGAATGCCTTTGCTACATCTACCACCACGTTTGTCACTAAATACAACATATTCTGCATTTACATATAATTGTTTTTTCCCCTATATGTGAATGCGTTCGTCTCCCTCCTTCCTCTCTCTCTCTCTCTCTCTCTCTCTCTATATATATATATATATATATATATATATATAGAACTGGTAATTTTTTTTACAATTAATGATCACCTAATGGTCCACAACCCGGTCCGAAGGCCTACAAACCCGGCCCTAGGCCACCAACCCGACCGAAGGCCACTAACTCGGCCCGAAGGCCCACACATTGGCCCACACCACCACCCGACTGCTCACTTAATTCCCGCCAGGATATGGGGAATTAGGTGCTTCCCCCAATGTTTGAACCCGAGATCTTTTTTTTTTTTTTTGTGTGGGGGGGGGGGGGGGGGGAGGGGCGCGTGGATGCCTCCCACTCCTACCACTTGGGGGTACGAGTGCTTGGATATATATATATATATATGGAAGGGTCTATTGTGGCCATTGTTTCTCTATTAATGTTAGGGACCATTTTGTAAATAAACTTGACTTCTATGAGTCGAGAGAGAGAGAGAGAGAGATTGAATGCTTATCACTCATAAAAATCTCTTGAAGTTTGTGTTTCCCACTCAAAATTTTGAAGATTTAATGAGGGATGAGCGTTAAATCTCAATATGCCTTATATAGAGTCAGTATTGGTCTAAAATCTGCAATACATTAGAAAGTGTATTCAATATATATCATTGAAGTATATGGATAGAACATGCCCCTTGAAGTATCCGCATTATTTAGCCATTTTCAGTGCAAAGGTGGTGTCCAAATCCCATTCGGGAAAAGAAGACAGATATTACATTACACACTTGTATAACTCTCCTTTCTATAGTCTAGAAATACTGAACTGGATGACTACCCTTACGTGGTAGCTTTCCTGCCAAAGTGATATAAAGTGATACCATTGACTCCTATTTAGATTTACATTCAGATACTTGGTTTTTTGCCTTTATGGGCTTTGTTTTGCCAGCTTCATGAAGAGTATGCTGGTAGGTTATTAAAGAAGCTCGGAAGCATTTTTCTTTTCTTTCTTACCTTGGTTTAGGCTGATGCCCCAGATGCTCAATCTTATCTAGTGACTTATGACAAGGACTGATAATTAGGCAGGCATATGCACAAAGGCGACTTGGGAGTTCGGGATACTTACCTAATTTTTTGAGTATTTTGTAGGACTTATTCAGATACATTTTGAGTATTTAATGAGATATATTGAGATTTTATGTGTACATTATTGTAGAATGAGAGAAAAGGAGAGACTAACGAAATGCTTTATTGAGGGGGGTATGGATCTCTATTTATGTGATGAGGATTGAGGCCCCATGTTAAGAAATAATAAAAAGAGACTGCTTAGTAAAGAAATAAAATAATAGAAAGAGACAATAATAATCTCTTGCAGTAGTCAGTAGAAGCCCCAAAAATGCCAACCACTTCTTGTTAATATGAATGCCACCTACCCAAAAGTTCTATAAACACAATCACCTTCAAGTAGATTACCTAAGAAAATTGGATACACTAATAAACCTGTGTACTATAGGTTATTGTGTAAACTGAGGGTTTTGGGACAGATAGGTTAAGTTGTGTTTTATCCCATTGATTTTATATTCCTAGTTGTTATATATATATATATATATATATATATATATATATATATATATATATATATATATATATTACTGTTGTTGCAATGTTCTCTCAGTTTTTTCCCTTCCTTACCAGATGGCATATGAACTGTATGGTATGCTAGCTGGGAAGGTGAGCTCAAATACTGGTGAGAATATAAGGCCAGCCTATGGGGGTGATGAGGAAGCTTTTTTAAGAAAAGTTGTAACCCCTATTTACCAGACTATAGCGAAGGTGCTTGCGCTATGCTTTCTGTGATCTGAGTATAGATTTCTTGTTTAAATTATCAGTTATTTTTCTTCGTTACTGATAAAATGTTTTATATAGGAAGCTGAAAGGAGCAAGAGAGAAAAATCCAAACACTCCCAATGGAGAAACTATGATGATTTAAATGAATACTTTTGGTAGTAATATATTGGATCTTTAGTTTGCAAAATGTATGGCTGGCATATTTTTAGTAGGTTAGATGAACTTGTTCTTCATAAATTGCAGGTCAGTTGACTGTTTCCGCCTAAGTTGGCCAATGCGAGCAGATGCTGATTTTTTTTCTCCTCCAAATTCAACATCGAGAGAGAAAAATGATGTAGGTTATTATCTTGGACAATATTTTGTTATTTATATTCTCTCTCTTGTTGCTTAACTTGTTGTGTGCCCTATAAGTTTCAGGTTGAACACGTCGTAGATTTGTAGGTAAATTTGATGTTGGCATATATTATAGGTTTACATCAGCTATTTATTGTTTGCACTTGATTATAGTATGGAGGTACGAAATATCACACACTTCCAATAATATTGTCCCCTTCTTGTGGTCAGAGATACAATTGGACATTTTCTTACTATTGTTTCTTATATTACGTTTTAATATTTTTATATCATATTCATTTGTGAATTGCCTTAGTAATTACTACTGTTCTTGTAATTAATTGGGAGACCGAGTAAGTAGAGTTCCCAAGTGGCCATGCAATTGCGATTACTCTGCTACATAACTTAATTAATCTGTGAAACTGCTCAATGTAACATTTCAATAAACTATAACACCCCCAAAACACACACGCACATCCAACTCGTTCTTCTTTGAAAATCTTTCTTTTTAAATTTTCCTTTTAAATGTTGTTTTATAATAACCTCAAAAGTGAAATACTGTAATATCTCTGTTTCGATTGTTTCTACTCCTAGTTTGAATGCCGTGTGAAATAGATATCCTCTCTTGTCAAATTTACGTCTCAGTTATTTTAATTGAATGGAGAAATCTGACCATACATGTGTTTTTGTTAATATAAGTTGGCATAACATATATTTGAATAAACTCACCCCCCTGTTAGTTGTTCCAATTGTTATCATGGTTTTTGGAGTTCTAGAAATTATTTGTTTCTTGTACCTTGACAATATAAAATATACATTTAACCTAAGTTACATTATGTAAGATCCTTCGTAACCTGATATTTTTCGTCCTGCATATTGGTCGAGGTTCAATTGGAGGACTACTTCTAGAACACACTAGTGTTGTGTGGATAAATTTGGGGGTTCCTTTGATATTCCTTGGATATTCCATTCCCTTCTAGATGGTCTAGATGTTTCTAGCTATGTAAATATTACCATGATAGCCTTGTAAATATCAGTGCCTAGAGAGTTCTAGCTGTTAGATGGTGGACAAGTGACATAATACTAGCCCTTGTTAAGGCGCTTGGGGCTATAAAAGGGAGGGATGGCTGATTTTCTCCTCACCACCCAAATTGTAAGTTCTCTTGCTATAGTGAATGTTGGGGCACAACAGAAATAAACCCAAGAAATCAAAGAACACCTCAGAGAAAATTTATAACCGCAAAGACAAGAATTTAATGCGGTTTGGCCAAGATGTCTACATCCACGGGGGAAGGTGATTCAGTTCCATTATGAATAAGAAAATGAATTACAATAGCTCTTTCAATCTTTATGCTCTCAAGAACTCTCTATCACAAATATAATGAAGAAGTAAAAACTCGCTCTCAAACTCTTGTGTTGAACTAATTCAAGAACTTTTGTTGAGCACACATTGAGATTTCTCGAGAACATCTTCCAATATATGGTCAAAGTCAAAGATATAGAAATCCAATTATATATAGGCTTACTATATATTAGAAATCCATTTATGGAAGTCCAATATATGAAAATCCAATTATATATATATATATATATATATATATATATATATATATATATATATATATATATGTAGTCATATATATAGGCTTACCATATATTGGAAGTCCAATATAACCAATTATATATATATATATATATATCAAGTCAAAGTCAAAGATATGGTCAAAATTAAAAAAAGGTCATAGGACTTTTTGTTTGACATATTTCATATATCCACCTCGACAAGGTTTTGCCACAAAATCGAGCCGACATACTTCTCCACTGCACAACTTCACCAAATTAACCACTCGTGAATCTCGTCCCGGAGGGCTCTCAAGCAATAGGAAGGACTTGGAGCAAGTCCAAGCAATGTTGGAACTTTACTCGAGGAACGACCTTAACATATCAATGGAGTAGTCCTTGGTATGCACCTTTTCAAGTGCAATGTTAACGTCTTCTACAACATCCCGTATGAAGTGGTAGCGACATCAATATGCTTGGTCCTCGCATGATGTACTTGACTCTTTGCCAAGTGGATAGCACTCATACTGTCACAATGCACATCAACTACATCCTGCTTTACCCCCAAGTCATCAATCAAGCCGTGAAGTCGTATCCCTTTTTTACTGTCTCTGTCAGTGTCATATATTCTGCTTATGTAGTTGAAAAGGCAACCGTAGCCTGCAACATCGACATCCAACTGCCTGACACACCATGTAGAACAAACAAACACGTATCCAGTAGTTGACCTGTGTCTATCCGGATCACCACCATAGTCCGAATACACATACCCACTGACATGACTAAAGTGTCCACAAAAGTGTAATCGTACGTCAATGGTGTCCTTCAAGTACTTAGAATATCAACTTCACAGCCTCCCAGTATTTCTTCTCCGGATTAGCCATAAAACGGCTAACCACACTTACGGCCTGTATAATGTCTGGTCGAGTGCACACCATAGCATAAACCAAGTTGCCAACTGCACTCGCATAAGGAACTCGAGCCATGTGCTCCTTCTCCTCATCTGTGGTAGGGGATAATTTGGCTGAGAGCCTAAAGTGACTAGCCAAGGAAGTAGAAACAGACTTTGCATCTTCCATACCAAAACGAGCAATGATCTTCTCAATGTAGGACTTCGAGACAATCAATTTTCGTTTCTTCCTCTCCTTTTTAATCTCCATTCCCAAAATCTTCTTGGCTCTACCAAGTCCTTCATCTCAAACTCTGAGCTAAGTTGAGACTTCAGTTTATCTACCTCTACTATGTTTTTTGAAGCAATAAGCACTGCATAAAGCAATAGATAGATATAACCTCCACCACGAAGTTTATGAAAGTAAACGCAAGTCATACTTACTTCGGGTGAAATCATGTCGTGAAGGTGTCGAACCGCTTGTACGACCGTCGAGGCGATTACTTCAACCCATACAACGATTTTTTCAACAAACATATTTTTTCTTGCCAACCACCTTGAAGCCTTTTAGCTGATGCATATTAATCTCTTCGTCAAGGTCGCCATGCAAGAATGCCATATTCACATTAAGTTGCTCCAACTCGAGATCATGATGAGCTACCGAGCTCAACAATACACGAATAGAAGTGTGCTTGACCACCGGAGAAAAGATCTCATTGTAGTCCATCTCCTCCTGTATGAAGTCCTTTGCCACTAATCTTGCCTTGAACAGAGTACCACCCGACTCTGGAGAAGCCTCATTCTTGTACACCCACTTGCAGCCTATAGCTCGCTTGTCCTTGGGTAATGGAACCAAATTTCATGTTCAGTTCTTGTGGAGAGGCTCAATCTCTTCATGTATAGCTACCATCTAGCTCTCACTGCTAATATCTTTGACAACCTGTCTGAAGGAGATAGGCTCGCCATCCTCCACAGGCAGTGCATATGCTACCACATTCAACTGTTCATAGTGCTTGACCGATTTATCAAATCCATATATGTGTACTGGCTTGACCGGTCTCCTTGGCCTAGTAGTAGCCAGCGATTATTGCTGCTGGTGCTGCTCGTCCTCTGGTTCTTGTGAGGCTTGATAAACATCTTCAGAAACGTCCATCTCATCTGATGCATCCCCAGACTACTCATCTTAACAGTTTGATATTTGCTAGATTCATTACCATCCTGATCGGACTCACTCTTCTTGTTTGAAATTAATACTGAAGACTCATCAAAGGTGACATCTCTGCTGATCAAGAACTTCTTATCCTCCAGGCAGTAAAGACGATATCCGTTCACCCCTTGTGCATATCCTAAGAAAATAACTTTCTTAGCTCTCGGATCCAACTTACTCTTATTGACATGGTAGTAAGCTTTGCATCCAAACATGTGCAAGTGTTGTAATCTACTGGTTTACCGGTTATCTTCTTATATGGAGTCTTACAGTCTGTAGTTGGAGTTGATGATCTATTAACCAAGTACCGTGCCATGTGTATAGCATCCGTCCACCATTCCTTGTCTAAATCGGCATTGGAGAGCATACATCTTGCTTTCTTAAGCAAGATTCGGTTCATCCTCTCTGCAAACGTATTATGCTACGACATGTTCCTGACAGTTCAATGTTGCACGATGCCTTCTTGAGCACAAAAATCTTTGAAAGGTCCATAGGTATATTCAGTACCATTGTCAGACCTCAATGCCTTTACCTTTTTGTTCGTTTTGTTCTCCACCATTGCTTTCCACTTTTCGAACACTTGTTCCTTGGTTTTGATGAAATACATCCAAATATAACGTGCTCCCTTCTTGGAAGGAATCCTGCTAGGTCCCCAAACATCTGTATGCACATAGTCGAAAATACCTTCTGTCTTTTGCTTGCTTGTACTGAATGTCACACTGTGCTGCTTGCCATAAACACAATGATCACAAAAATCCATGCTTGGCTTCTTCTTCTTGTTCCCACTGTAATCTTTTCCTATTCCCTTTCCCTTTTCCGCTGATTAAGTCTGGTATCAGAGCCAGGTTGTTTTGTGAATAAAGCTTTCTAGTTCAGTGTGCATAACTACTGGTACGTGTTTTTTTTAATGTTAGCTTAAATATTAGTTCTTGAATATGTAACAATACTTGATAAATATTCTATAAATATCTGGTGTTTCAATTATTACGCATGGGGTAGGAAACGAACCATTGTTGTGCTCTAATTCTGTGAAGCAATAGCTTAAGCTTGTGGTCTTGTTCGAAGTCTAACCCCCATAAATCCACGAGAGATCATCAACTAAAGGTCTTGATGATATGGGGAAGCTATGATCAGCCGTAGAATTATGGGTCAAAGTTAATTGAACATAGTTATTTTTGGAATATTTTCTTGTTATCGATACATATTCAAGAACGATCATCTTATCAGATGAACGAAATCAATCCTCTCGCAGTAAATTCTTATATTTATGCTGACACACACCAGTGTCATTATAAATTAGATAAATCACATGATCACATTATTCATCTTCCCACTAATGATAAAATTGATAATGGTATAATAACTATATGGTTGATGTTCTTCAACAAATCCCCTGCTTGCTTAGTAAGGACAAGCCCTTCTCATTCATATGTCCAAGCCGTATATGTCAAAGACGCGTGCTATCAGACGAATTAGATGTACTGGCTGCTAAAGTCCCAGTCTGCTAAAGTCCCAGTCCCAGTGCTTTCTAATAAGATATAAAGGTTACCATGTCGGTGACCTTTCATCACCACCAAAGAGCCACGAACCCGCAATACTCCACCCTCGAAAACAAATTTGTTACCATTCGCACAATTCCATCATACATCTTTATCTTGATAGACCTAATTCCAACAGTCCGACATGCGTTATTGTTGTCCATCAACATAGAATCACCATATGTCGCCTTGTAGGAAAAAAAATTACTCCCTCGTTGGACACATATGGTAGGAACATTCAGAATCGAGAATCCAATGGTCACTCAAGTTGTCATGTGCCACCGAAAAACAAACTCCATCATTGTCGACTTCTGAAGCGTAGTTTGCTTCATCACCTTCTCTTTCTATATTATTCTCCTTTTTGTTGTTCTTTTTTGGACGAGGACACTTATTTGCATAATGTCCTTTCTCATTGCAGTTGAAGCACTTCACCTTCTCAATAGGTGTCTTGGACTTGGATCTTGATCTTCTGCTGGAAAATATTTTATCGTTTGTCCTCCCTCTTGCTATCAAACCTTGGGTCTGGTCTTCACAGTTTCCGCCATTACAAGCCAACCTCCGCGCCTCATTAGACAATAAGCGACTGTAGCTTCTTCTACGCAAATTGAGTTATTCCCGTATAGTAATGTTTGAATAAGATTCTCATAAGAATCGGACAAAGAAAACAATAGGATTAGCGCCAAACGATCATAATCTTCATGTATGTCAATATCCTTCAAGTTAGAAACAATTCGATTGAATTTTGAAATATGATCTCGAATTGATGTAACTTCTTCCATCACTAATCTGTAGAGCCACTTTAACATATAAAGTCGGTTGGTAAAAGTCTTCGTCATATAGAGTGATTCCAACTTCATCCAGAGTCTAGTGGCGGTGGTTTCGTCCTTCACAGAGTACATGACATCTCTTTCTAAACACATGCGAATGACGACACATGCTTCGAGATCCATGTTGTCTCAGTCATCATCGGTCATGTCAACGGGCTTCTTGGACTTTTTTCGTAAAGCCTTGTGAAGCTTTTGAGATATATGATAACATCATTCATCTGGCTTTTCCAAAAACCAAAATTATTCTTCCCATTGAACTTCTCAATTTTGTACTTTCCATCCTTGCTTGATGGCACCATCTCAAAAATCTATCCAATTAACTTTTTCTGATTACTTTGTCGGATACCTTGCTAGAATCCCAAAGCTCTAATGCAACACAACGAAAATAAACCCAAGAAATCAAAGAACACCTCAAAGAAAATTCATAACCGCAAAGACAATAATTTACTGTGGTTCGGTCAAGATGTCTACATCCATGGACGATGGTGATTCAGTTCCACTATGAAGCAGAAAAGGAATTACAATAGCTCTCTCCACACTTCTTTCCTTGCTTTCAAGAACTCTCTATAAAGAAGAAAACATTCGCTCTCAAACTCTTGTGTTGAACTTATTCAAGAACTTTTGTTGAGCACACATTGAGTTTTCTCAAGGGGAACCTTTTCCAATATATTGTCAAAATCAAAAAAAGTCATGGGCCTATTTTTGTTTGACATATTTCTTCTTATAGTATGTCAAACAAAAATAGGCGCATGACCTTTTTCGTTTGACATATTTCTTCAGTGAACCATTCCAACTTCCCACCTCTCTCATTGCTCCACCATTCTCTTTGACACTTACATTCTAGCTAATAAGGCCCTTCGAGGAAGGCTTGCACTTACATTGCGCCGCTCGGGTCGAACCGTAGGAAAAAAGTACTTAGTCTGTGACACATTGGACAAGATATTCCATGGGACACATATTGGACAAGATACTTCATGGGACATATATTGGGCGTGCGCCGCTTGGGTTTGCACGAATACTTTATGGGAGGACCGTATCCGACACATATTAGACAAGATACTTCTTTACAGTCCTATTATATATGGCTGATCTATGTTTAGGCTCCAAAGTTGCACAAAACATAGTGGACATGCTCGTGATCGTGACAGATGTAATTGAGATATGAGATATCAACATTAATCCTTTCTAGAACTATTGGGAAACTAGTTACTATCCAAAACTTGCTTAAATATAGATATTATTATGATCTAATGTATATACCATGTATATAAATATGTTTTCATATTTATATAAGTATCCCGAATATGCACTATGTCCGAACCTAGATCTTCTACAAACTAGATCTTCTACCAGCAATGTAATTGTACTTTCTTTAATCCTTTTTTATAATTAATTTCTATCTAGAATTTGTCCATTATTTTTCTATATGTGGTTTCTTCAATTCATATATAATTGAATTCTAATATGTGAGGGTTGCAATGTATATCAACATATGCCACCTAAGCATGGACACTTGGATGTTTGGCTTCCATAACGTTTGTCCAAATAAACATTTTGGTTAAATGTGGTGAAATGAACTCTTTGTTTTACTTTTATTGTGTTTATGTCGATTATTTTAATAAGGATCTTCTATTGCTATCGTAAAGTTCATCAAGTATACTCTTTGTATGAAATTTGCTTCCTTAATTTATTTGAAAATATTGCTGTTTCTGACTTGCATGATCTTGATTTTAGGAAAACAAATTGACTCATAGGGGTCACTGGTTTGGGAAGACTAGTTTTGTTGAGATACGCTCATTTTGGCATATTTTTCGTAGCTTTGATCGAATGTGGAGCTTCTTTATCTTATCCCTACAGGTGCTCTCTCTCTCTCTCTCACACACACACACACACACACACACACACACAAAATTAACATTTGTATCATCTTATTTTACTTATGCACCCAATTTTTAAAAAGGTCATGATTATCCTAGCGTGGAATGGTGGCTCACCAAGTGATATCTTTGATGATGGAGTGTTTAAGAAAGTGTTGAGCATCTTCATTACTGCTGCTGTACTTAAGCTAGGACAAGGTAGTATACAACTGTGTTGGTTTTATGGTTTTTATTTTTTTATTTTTTTACTTCTTTGTCAAACTCAGTTTATAAATTGTATGACCAACACCTAATTTAAACAATCTCTAGAGAAAAGTAGCCTTGTTGTATAAATAGTTTTTTTTCCATTCAGCTTTGTTAAGGGTCATGTCCTCTGTAACACTAACAAAAACCATATCTTTCTTTAAAACTTCAATCCATGTTCGTTTTGGCCTACCTCTACTCTAGGTTTTTCTTTTACTATCTTATTGCTCCTACCGAAGCATTGCTCCTCCCGGAGCACTGCTCCGTGTTGCACATGTTCAACCACCTAAAATGATATTTCTCTAACTTCCTATGCAGATGCTCATTTCTGCTATACTAATTTCCGGATATGTAATAAAGAATCTTGTGGGATTAACATTTCTATCTATTACCAATAAACTTGATTTTGGTTCCTGTTAAAAAAAGTATTCATTGAAATTGAAAGTGCTTGAATTCAGTTGAAGAAATGTATGAACACTAGTTTCTTTATGGATAACAGTAGTACTTTCATAGGAGCTTTTTAGTTTAGAAAACAATTCCTTATAGTGATTTTAACATTTAAAATTGAGAATATCATGCGATATCTAGTTGTAAGCAATTGCTGTTTTCATTTATACCTCGTGGTTCCCTCGTAAATGTACTTTCTTTGATTGCGTATAAACTTGAGAAGTATATCAAGATCACATTCTCAAATTTTTGCATATTATCTCGTTGGCGTTAATTTTCGAATTCAAGGCGGGGAAATAAGACCTTGCTCAAGGGGATTTTGAATGGTTTTCCCTCTTCGATTCTCCTTCTCTGCATTTTCAGCTGTAACCATATCGGCCTAATCTTTATATATTTGGTTTATCTGCAGCTACCCTTGATATAATTCTTAGCTGGAAAGCGAGAATGAGCATGTCTTATGCAGTTAAGCTGAGATATATTTTGAAGCTCATTTCAGCTGCTGCATGGGCAATCGTTTTACCAGTATTGTATGCATATACATGGGAAAATCCTACTGGACTTGCAAGGACCATCAAAAGCTGGGTGGGAGGTGGTAAACATCAACCTTCACTATACATTTTGGCAGTGGTTATATACTTGTCACCAAATATTCTTTCTGCTATGCTGTTCCTTTTTCCCTTCCTGAGACGGTTTTTGGAAAGGTCAAACTATAAAATTGTAATGCTCATGATGTGGTGGTCTCAGGTATCCCAATATTTGTTTTTGTTTATTATCTGTTTTTTCCTATCATTTATTTGGTCTGGTATTTCTTGTTCACTATATGCTTTGCCGGTTAATGCTTATCTTGAGTCTAAAATGTGGCAGACTCGTCTTTATGTTGGAAGGGGAATGCATGAAAGTTCTTTTTCGCTTTTCATGTAAGACGGATCACTTAAATTGTTTTCCATGTATCTTAATATGCCTGTTACATGAGATCATATGTATTCAGAACTATAACACATTACTTGTCCAATTTCAAGGTACACATTGTTCTGGGTTCTTCTATTAGCTACCAAGTTGACAGTTAGTTACTATATTGAGGTACTTATTGCTGCTTATTTCTAAAGGTTTCAATAGTTTCATTTTCTGTTCTTATTGCCTTGAGTAAATACTTTTAAGAGAATTTCTAGAGTTACGAGTGTTCTATACGGAACAATACTGTTTGTATGTTTTGTAGTTTAGCATGAGAAAAGTTTTGTTTCGTGCTATCTTCTGAGAATCTGAGATTAGTCCATATTATTGATATTAATACTTTGGAGACTTGAAACGATATCTTGTGCGAAGTTCAATTTTTATCATTTATAACTGTCGGCACTTGTTATAACAACTCCAAATTCTAAAATATGATTGGTGTTTCCTTAAGGAAATGAAAGGTCCTTCAAGAAGTAGCTTTGTGTAATTATAGAAGTACACACGAGTCCTGAACTGACTCAAGTTTATTTAAAGTTATCTGCTACTTGCTTGCCATATTGAGTTATTTCTTTTCCTTCTGGTACTACTTAATGTAGTTCTGCAGGTCGGAAACTCTAAACCTTCCCTGTTAGGATATTATTGCTTACAGTTAATCATAATGCAGATTAAGCCTCTTGTTGGTCCGACAAAGGATATCATGCGAATACCTATTACGACTTTTCAATGGCATGAGTTTTTCCCCAAAGGTAACTGCATGAAATGCTTTTGGGCTTGCTTTTTCATTCGTATCTGAAAAACTTAACAAATTGTTTCTTTGCAGCCAAGAACAACATTGGCGTTGTAATTGCACTTTGGTCCCCAATCATTCTTGTATGCCTATTTCTTTACTACGAATTTTGATATTAACCTTCTTTTGTTTGGTCAATTTTATGAATTGTTCCATGATTTCACAGGTTTATTTCATGGATACTCAGATCTGGTATGCAATTTTCTCCACATTGTTTGGTGGTATTTATGGTGCCTATCGTCGTCTCGGTGAGGTTGGTGATGCATCTACATTGAACTAGTTTCCCTGAATATATTTAGACATTTTTGACAAGTTTTGGAGATGCACATGTTGTTCATCTGCCCTTGGGTCTTGTAACACTAACATGCTACAATATTGAATCTTGATAGTAATTTCATTGATTACTTGAACATTGAAATCCAAAGAGAACTTTAATTTGTTGATGTGAATAAAACTTGAGAATCTTTGGTATATTTATAGAGAATCTTTGGTATATTTATAGGATCAAGTCACGACATTCTCCTTTAGCCCAAGCGATGTGGGATTAAAGTGAGTTATACAATAAGAGTTAACTGACCCTTCACAAGCTGGAGCATATGTATCAATTATTCCAAACTTGGATAACATCCGAGCTAACAAAGGTCGAGGCGGTGGTTTGGTGGGGATATTTGCCAGCTGAGTTGAAGAAGATACGTATTATAGGACGACTTTCTTTTCTGTCATTTTCTCTCGAAAAAGTGAGTTTATTTTGATGTGCTTAGTCCTTTCATGAAAGACTGGATTGTCAACAATAAGGATCGAAGCCTTATTGTCACAGTACAGAGCAACTCGAGAAGATGGCGACTCCAAGATATGTAAGGAGCGACTTGAGCCAAATCTACTCAGAGATGGCTTGTACCTTGGTTCTATATTCGGTCTCAGGAGAAGAACGAGCAACTACATTGTGCTTCTTACTCCATGTAACCAAATTATCTCATAGGAAGATAAGGTAGTCACTGGTAGATCGACGATCATCAACCGATCCAATAAAGTCCGCATCTGCAAAGGCCGTAAGCGACAGTGTAGAAGGTCTATAGAGAATGTCATGTCCATGAATTCCCTTTATGTAGCGTATAATTCTTTCAACAGCCTGAAGATGAGAGGTCAAAGGATTCTACATATACTGGCTCATTGTACTCACAGTGTATACAATGTTTGGACAACTGACAATAACATAAATTAGTTTCCCAACCAGTCGTCTATAACATTCTAGGTCAGATAGAGAAGGAACTGATGAAGATATGTCTGGACATGGACCAGGCCGAGGCCAAATTTGATGGACCTGGACCGGTCCCGTTAGTTGGCGGGGCGGGACAGGTTGGGGCTAAAAAATATTGGAATCGGACCAGACTCGCCCCGTTCGAAACGTGTCCGAACCGAACGCTGCGGGTCCAAACAGTTCCCCAAAAAAGTATAAAATGTCTAGAAAAATTCCAAAATTAATATAACACTGTAACAGTTAAACGATACAAAATAGAGGTTGGGTTGGACTATGTTACATGCTTCTAATCCAACTGCAAACTTCCGGGAGACTTTTATGCTGGGACAAAGCATAACACCACCACCAACTTGATTAGTTGCCAGATCAATAACAATTTTGTACATATACAGGCCTGTGCGACCATTTTACTAGCTTAATTCATGATCAAAATGCACCATAATGAAGTTGAATGATATTGCCAGGTATCATCAATCACTATTTAACACCACCTGTATAGGAATCAAATAGCTGAGACACATTTGAGAGGAGCAAATGTACATGGAATAGATAATGATAGAGCACCCATTTTATCTTGCTATTGCTCGGGATGGGCGGGAGAGGTTTTGGTCATGGTTATTATGAATACGAGTACTTTGCATGAAGGAACACATGTACTAAAAGGCAGCTATCAAGCAAGAAAAAGAGTGAAAACATGTACTAGAAGACAGCGTCAGGCTACAGGATTTGTGACAAAGATGAAGAGGAGAGATGAGAGAGAGTTAGAATTTTAGAGCCAGATGCTGCGATGTGGTAATCAGGCATAATTATAAAATTTAAGTTTTTTCAAAATAAACGGGCCGGATCGGGGTGCCGTTTAATTTGGAAACACAATCCGTCCCGTCCCGTTTACTTTACACAACATGTTCCGACCCGGCCCGTTTAACTATGAAAATTTAAGAACATGGTTTGTTTGGGCAATATACGGTTCGGGCCGGATAGGAAGTGTGGGTCCTGGACCTGTAAGTCCAGTCCTAGACTATGCAGTTAAAAACCGTTATATATCGGATATATCACCGATATATAACGGTATCGGTGATGAACCGATATTTTTTCTGGAAAAAAATGATTTTATATCGGAACCGATAAAATCGGCCGATATTACCGATATATCGTAAAATATCGGTTTTAAAAAAAACCGATATTTCACAGTTACTTTTTTTATTTTTTGGTTGTTGTATAACAGGGACTGATGAGAGAGAAAGAGGGAAAAAAAACAACAGAGGCGGCTCTAAGGAGAAGAGGAAAAGAAAAAAAAAAACCTGGTACTTAAAGCTTCTTCTCCGTCTCGTTCTTCTTCGTCCTCTTCTTCTTCTCCTTCTGTGTTTTTTTTTTCTTCTACTTCCTCTGCCTGCGTCCTCTTCTTCTTCTGTTTTTTTTTTCTTCTTCTTCCTCTGCGTCCTCTTCTTCCTCTTCTGTTTTTTTTTTCTTCTTCTTCCTCTGCGTCCTCTTCTTCTCGTTGAGTCGTTCTGTTGGTTTTTTTCTTCTTCTTCTTCTTCCTCTGCGTCCTCTTCTTCTTCTTCTGTTTTTTTTTCTTCTTCTTCTTCCTCTGCGTCCTCTTCTTCTTGTTCTGTTGCTTTTAGTGAAGTTTGGAGATGGAGAGGAGAAGGAGAAGGAGAAGGAGAAGTAGGAGAAGAGAGAATATGAGAAAGGAGATTGCAAGGGCCTAAAACCCTAGGTTGCATCTCATGTCTATTTATATAAATATGCAATACACCCACAATTACTATTATACCCTCATATGATAAATAATAAAATAAAATAACTCTAACACCCTCCCTCAAGCAGGAGCATAGAGATCAGACATGCCCAGCTTGCTACATAAATCAGAAAATGGACCACGAGCAAGTGGTTTGGTGAGGATATCACCTAATTGATCCTCTGACCGAACATAAGGAGTGACAATCTGTTTCTTCAGCAACAAATCACGAACAAAATGACAATCCACCTCGATATGCTTCGTGCGCTCATGAAACACCGGATTACTTGCGATAAACATTGCCGACTGATTATCACAATACATCTCCATCGGAATAGGAATCATGATTCCCATTTCATGAAGAAGAGACTGCACCCACATCATCTCAGAAGCTGTATGAGCCATCGCACGGTACTCGGCCTCTGCACTAGAACGAGCCACAACATTCTGCTTCTTACTACGCCACGTGACAAGATTGCCACCCACAAACGTACAATAGCCAGAAGTAGACCTCCTATCACTGCGACTGCCTGCCCAATCAGCATCACTGAATCCAGTCACCGTAAGCAACTGGGAAGGTTTGTACAACAAACCCTTTCCAGGTGCACCCTTCAAGTATCGAAGAATGCGAGAGATAGCCTCCCAATGTGGTTGCCGAGGGGCATGCATAAACTGACTAACTACTCCAACTGCATATGTGATGTCTGGTCGAGTAACAGTAAGATATATAAGTTTGCCAACCAAACGTCTATAATATCCAACATCCTCAAATAACTCTCCCCTGTCAGCATCAAGCTTGTCATGATAATCCATAGGAGTCTCAACTGGCCGACACTCTAACATCCCAGTCTCGGAGAGCAAGTCTAGAACATACTTGCGTTGTGACAGATACACACCTTTCTTAGATCGAGCAACCTCGATTCCAAGAAAATATCGAAGAAGACCCAAATCCTTAGTATGAAACTGACGACTAAGGTAGGCCTTCAAGTCCACAATTCCAGCATGATCACTCCCAGATATAATGATATCATCAACATAAACAATCAACACGATAATACCTGCTGAGGAAGAATGGTAAAATACTGAATGATCTGATGTGGTACGCCGAAAGCCATACTGAATGAGAACTGAACTGAACTTGTCAAACCAAGCACGAGGTGACTGTTTCAGTCCATATAATGCTTTCTTCAATCGACATACGAGTCTTTTATTTCCTGTTACAACATATCCCGGTGGTTGATCCATATAAACCTTCTCCTGTAAGTCACCATGCAAGAAAGCATTCTTTATGTCCAGCTGATATATAGGCCATTGGTGATTAACCGCCACAGAAATAAGAATCCGAACTGAATTCAGCCGAGCCACTGGAGAGAAAGTCTCCATATAATCCACGCCATATGTCTGAGTATACCCTTTGGCAACCAACCGTGCCTTGAGGCGCTCAACAGAACCATCAGGGTGATATTTAACAGTGTACACCCATCTACAACCCACTGTTTGTTTTCCAACAGGAAGTGATGTAAGCTCCCAAGTCTGGTTTTGATGTAAAGCATACATCTCCTCATCCATTGCACTTTTCCAACCAGAAGATGACATAGCCTGCTTGTAAGTTTTGGGAATAAAAGTAGAAGACAATGAAACAGCAAATGCATGAAAAGATGATGAAGTACGGTGTAATGAAACATAGTTAGAAATGTGATGCTTATTCTTTGTGGTACAAAGGCGTTGTCTTTTTCTGAGAGCAATAGGAAGATCATCTGGATCTGTGATGATGGGAGCAGAAACCTCAGGCACGGAAGATGATTGGTTGAAGGCTGAATTCTGCAGAACCACTGGCCTGTCCTTGGATCTCTGATAAACCTGTAAATGGGGAATGGAGACAGAAATTGATTCAGGAATGACCGGAAGTGGTATGGAAGATATCAAATCTGTTGTAAAAGGAATATCACGGTCTCCTGAAGGAAAGAAGGGGGTAGACTCAAAGAATGTAACATCCGCACTAACATAATATTTGCGTGACTGTGGACTGTAACAACGATAACCTTTTTGAGTACGGGGATAACCAAGAAAGACACACTTCAGAGATCTAGGAGCCAACTTATCTCGATTAGGTTCCAAGTTATGAATAAAAGCGACACAGCCAAACACTCGAGGAGATAAGGAAAAGGGTGCGACATCTGTATGTAATATAGTAAATGGAACTTTGTTATTTAATACAGATGATGGCATGCGATTAATAAGATAACATGCAGTAAGAACGGCATCTGCCCAATACTGTTTGGGAACATGCATATTGAACATGAGAGTTCGAGCCACATCTAAAATGTGTCGATGTTTGCGTTCGGCTATACCATTTTGTTGAGAGGTGTGGACACAACTGGTTTGATGAATCATACCACGATCAACACAGAAACTGTTCACAGAAGATTGAGTATACTCCAAAGCATTATCAGAACGCAGAATTTTGATACGTTTATTAAACTGAACATAGACTTCATTATAAAAGGCAGATAACACATTTGGAAACTCAGATCTTTCTTTCATTAAATAACACCAAGTCATTCTGGAATAATCATCAATAAAAATAACAAAATACTGAAATCCTTTCAGACTTTTGACTCTAGACGGACCCCAAATATCAGAATGAACAAGATCAAAAGACTCTAATTGACGACTCTCACTACGACGAGGAAAGGAACTACGGTGATGCTTGCCTAACTGACAAGCCTCACATTCAAGACTAGATACATGACTCAAACTAGGAACAACTTGACGCAACTTAGCCAAAGACGGATGTCCCAAACGATAATGCCACTGCAACGGAGAAGTAGAAACAGAAGTGAAGGCCTTTCCAGGTAGATCCAAGTAGTACAGTCCATCTTTTTCATGCCCCGAACCAATCGTCTTCTTCGTCCTGAGGTCCTGAAAAATACACGAATTGGGAGAAAATGTCACAGAACATTGAAGAGATTTGGTTAACTGGCTCACAGATAACAAATTAAATGGAAAATTAGGCACATATAATGAATCAAATAATGATAGTGATTGAGTAGGGTGAATGACACCTTTCTCAAGCACAGGACGAGTAGACCCATCAGCCAAGATAATATTATGTTTCATGGAACTACGATTATGAAAGATAGATGTTATACCAGACATGTGAGAGCTCGCTCCTGAGTCGATGACCCAAGAGGTGGATGGTGACTGGGTTGCCACAAAAGCAGGATTACCTATATGTGCCATGGTTGCAGTAGGTTGGGAGGTGGTACTAGCAAGCGCGTTCAACTTCTGGAGGATCTGTTGAAATGGAGATGAGGTATCGGACGTTGAAGTTTGATTGAAACCCGAAGTATCATCTCTGGGAGCAGAAGTGGTGTCCTGGGACTGCATATTTTCATCATGCACTTGATGTGCATATTCTGGTTTGCCCCATTTGTCCCAACAATAGTCTTCTACATGACCGAGCATTCCACAATAGTTACACTTTCGTGGTTGACCACGGCCACCACCACCACTACCGCGGCCACCACCACCACCGCGGCCACCACCACGACCATTGTCTCTACCACCACGGCCTCCTCCTCGACCAAAACTACGACCACCATCTCTACCGCCACGTCCAATACCACGTCCACCACCACGACCAACAGCACTAGAAACTAGGGCAGAAGAGTCAGTACTCGGTACCACAGAACTCTGTCCCAGAAAGGAACGATTGAGACGGGAAAAAGTATCTGCCACCGTAGGTAACTGCTCTCCAGCAAGGATTTGAGCTTTATAAGGTTCGAGCGCAGGATCCAAGCCGGCAAGGATGAGTGAAACATGAAACTCTTCCTTCTGTCTCCGAGCTTCCTTCAAATCAGTAGTAACAGGATGATATTGAAGCAGTTCCTCCCACAAAGCCTTCTTTGAAGCCAGATATTCATTCACAGGCTTCCCATTTTGCTTTGTATTGAACAATAACTCGTACAACTCATAGATACGGGCAACGTTTCGCTTCTGCGAATAAGATTCTTCCAGAGATGCCCAAATCTGTTTGCTTGATTCACACCACTGAACATTAGCAGCGATATGTGGTTCCATACTATGCCACAACCACGACATAACGTATGCATCTGCACTCATCCAATCTTCATACTCAGCGGACGTTTCAGGCAGGGGTTCTTCGGTCAAAAACTTCAACTTCTTCTTCGCCCTTAACACCACTTTGATAGACTTGGACCAGGCAAGATAGTTCGCACCATTGAGTTTCACCGCTGTAATCGACTTTCCCAATTCATCATTATGAATAACAGTAAAAGGAGAACCACCTCCGCTACCACCACCACTATTAACCTCGCTAGAAGATTCGGTCCCCACCATACTTGCAGATGCAACAGAAAGACGAGATCTTTGAAACCCTAGATCTCACAACGAACCTCAACCGACGACGAATAACCAACGGAGATCTGTAGAAACCCTAGATCTCATAAACGAACCACGAACGACCACGAACAGCGAACGACGAACGGCGAATCATAAAAAGTAGACAAAAAGTAGACAAATTTTTTTTCTTCACGAACGGCGAATCACGAACGGCGAATCATGAAAAGTTCGATCGGCCCTGTCAGGGATGAGATGTACAGTACTTACAAATATATGCTCTGATACCAAGTAAAGTTTGGAGATGGAGAGGAGAAGGAGAAGGAGAAGGAGAAGTAGGAGAAGAGAGAATATGAGAAAGGAGATTGCAAGGGCCTCAAACCCTAGGTTGCATCTCATGTCTATTTATATAAATATGCAATACACCCACAATTACTATTATACCCTCATATGATAAATAATAAAATAAAATAACTCTAACACCCTCCCTCAAGCAGGAGCATAGAGATCAGACTTGCCCAGCTTGCTACATAAATCAGAAAATGGACCACGAGCAAGTGGTTTGGTGAGGATATCACCTAATTGATCCTCTGACCGAACATAAGGAGTGACAATCTGTTTCTTCAGCAACAAATCACGAACAAAATGACAATCCACCTCGATATGCTTCGTGCGCTCATGAAACACCGGATTACTTGCGATAAACATTGCCGACTGATTATCACAATACATCTCCATCGGAATAGGAATCATGATTCCCATTTCATGAAGAAGAGACTGCACCCACATCATCTCAGAAGCTGTATGAGCCATCGCACGGTACTCGGCCTCTGCACTAGAACGAGCCACAACATTTTTTTGTTGTTTTTTTTTCTTCTTCTTCTTCCTCTAACACTTTTTTTTTCTTCACTTTTTTTCTTCCTGTGCTTCCTCTTCTTCTTCTTCTGTTGTTTTTTTTTTCTTCCTGTGCTTCCTCTTCTTGCTGCGTTTTGCATAAATAGAGTTTATGAATATATGTACAATTTTTTTTCTTTCCATATAGCAAATTTGTAAATTTACTTTTTTTTTTTATTTTTAATTTCAGAAATGTCCTCTTCGAGAGCTTCAAATGAGGGTGGAACTGGAGATTCAAATGAGATAGCTCCGGTTAAGATCAATTCAACTGATATTGGGTATCGCTATGGAACAGTTATGGATCCCACAAAAAAAAATCATATTACGTGCAATTATTGCAAAAAAGTGATACCGGGTGGGATCTCAAGATTCAAACAACACATTGTTAATCAAAGGGGACAAACCAGGGGATGTGATAAGGCTCCTATGCTTGTGCAAAAGGAAGTACAAAAGGCAATGGATGAAGCACTGAAGAAAAGGCTTGAGAAAAATAGAGTCAACAATATTTTAAGTCGATCAAGCTTAAACGAGGACGAGACTGACACATTTGATGTTGAGGATGCCGATGCCGATGTTCAAATGTGCTGCAATTCAATTCAACTTTGATTTCATAGGACATGATTTTCTGGAGACATATCTTGAACAATTTGTTCAGTTTGTTTGAGATTATCTGAGATCTAAATAGTTATTTGCACTGTTGATTTTGAAATTGGCCTTCCAACTGGTGGTCTTTGTGCAAGCTGCTATGAAACTGCCATTCCTTTTATCCACCACTTTTTCTGCATATTTTATAATAGAAAACTATTAAGTGTATTGTTCATATATAAAAATTGTGTTAAAAATGGAAACCGATATTTACCGTTATAAAACCGATATATCGGTGATATATCTATAACTCTACTGGACCGTTATCATAAAAAAACCGTTATTAACTGCATAGGTCCTAGATGAAGAGCTCAATATATTGCAAGACTGTTGAAATTGTCAAACTACGTGCATGATGACTGCTTCCGACTATATAATGTTTTCTTTAGGAGACAAACCATAGATTCCTTCGACCGCTCAAAAGCATGGAGGCTGTTGTATAAAAATAGTTTACGAAAGATCGCCATTGAGGGTGGCATTTTTTACGTCCAATTGATGAAGAGACAAATTTCTAGAACTGCCAAAGACAGAAGAACTTGAACAAAAATCAACTTAGTAACATGTGAAAATGTCTCAAGATAATCCAACACATACTGTTAGGTAAAGTCATCAGCCACTAAACAGAATTTGAGCCGATCAATCGAGCCATCTGGATTTTGTTTAACAGTAAATATCCACTTACTTTCGACCGTCTTTTTTAATCTGAGGGCAAGGGTACCAAAGTCCAAGTCTGATTGGAGTGTAGTACATCAAGTTTCTCAACCATAGTGCTATGTCAACCTGGATGCTGAAAGTACTACCTGAATAGAGGAAGAAAGAGTGATGGCAGCCAAAGAAGAAACAAATGTACGTACACATCGAGTCAACTATGATAAGAAACGAATTTAGAAATACGATGATCAGTACTACAAGAGCGCTTACCCTTGCGAAGAGAAGAAGAGGTGGACTTGGTTTACCATTAAAAGTTCTTCGACGATAAAATGATATAAATATTGTAGATTAAAATGAGATCCCTACAATGAATGATTTCGGGAAAGTTGTGTCGATGGAAGTTCGGTCAGCGCTTGACCGCTTTGTTCTTTTGACGATCCGATGACAAGATGTGGGTCTTTTGTTTCCTTGATGTTTTCAAGCACGTTACTTGACGTAGTGCCTGACGTGGCATGCAACGTAGCACATCTCATGTCATGTCCTGGTTTCGCAGAACCGAAAGTCGTCACTGGATATGATGTACAAGTCTAAATTACACTTGTACAAGACAAGATCAATCATGGTCGATAAAACATCTCAGAAACAGTCATTGCAGCGAAAATAAGCAGAACAGTTGAATAGACACATGATGTACAAAAATGATTATCTTTATTAATAATTTGCAGTGGAATTTACAATGGTTCTAGGCCAAAGAACAACCAAGATACTTTCTTTTATCTTGGTTCTTTTTACTTAGCATTAACTATCTCATACATTTAGATGCAAAGACTACTAAACATCTTTTTATTAAGTGTGAAGGTAAAGAGAGAATGATCAAAACTATCCACCATTTGACCAATCGATTTCGTACTGATCATGAAGTCTGAGAATGAAGTCCGTAGGCTAGGAAGCCTTGGAGGGATCGGGGATGCCTAAGTTGGCTAAGAAGCCTTGAAGGAATCGGGGATGCTAGGGATCGATATTATCCAATGAAGTCCGTAGGCTAAGAACATGAAGACTCAAGCTAGGTCCGAAGTGACATCCAATGGAGCTAGTTTCATGCAAACGACCTTGGTTTACCATTAAAAGTTCTTCGACGATAAAATGATGACTTTAAATATTGTAGATTAAAATGAGATCCCTACAATGAATGATTTCGGAAAAAGTGTGCAGATGGAAGTTCGGTCAGCGCTTGACCGCTTTGTTCTTTTGACGATCCGATGATAAGATGTGGGTCTTTTGTTTCCTTGATGTCTTCAAGCACGTCACTTGACGTAGTGCCTAACTTGGCATGCAACGTAGCACATCTCATGTCATGTCTTGGTTTCACAGAACCGAAAGTCGTCACTGGATATGATGTTGTACAAATCTAAATTACACTTGTATAAGGCAAGATCAATCATGGTCGATAAAATATCTCAGAAACAAAGTCATTGTAGCGGAAATAAGCATAAAAGTTGAATAGACACATGATATACAAAAATGATTATCTTTATTAATAATTTGCAGTAGAATTTACAATGGTTCTAGGCCAAAGAACAACTCCGTTACATACATTGGATCTTATTACAATAACGATGCCATAATGCCTACAACTCATGAAACTCTTACAATTAACGATGTTCCATACATTATGTTATTTATAGACAAAAGATAACATCTCCAACCAAACAACTTCAAGTTACCAACGAGCTCCAACGTCTCAGTACGTCTAAGCAAATCTCCGCACATGAGGAGGAGGTGACCAGCACATTGGGGAATGTACCAGTGGGTCTCTAGCGAACTTACCTAAACCAATACGATAATCATGTGAGAGCTGATAAAAATTATTAAGTTCTCTTTCTATTCTTGTCTTAGGATCAGTTAACGATTTATTAAAGCATATATATATATATATATATATATATATATATATAAGTGTCAACGGTTAACAGTTCACACTTGACATAGTAAATCTTACCTAAGGCTACCATCATTTTCTGCAAACAAAGTTATCATTCATAATATATAAATGTGTCACAAGTGTGCTCTTGCATCAATTGTTAGCCTTCATAAAATATAGGATCTTTATTCTAACCTCCCCTATGTTTTATGGTTATTACATGGACCTCCATGATTATTACACTAATTTTTCTTATTTTGAAAATAATTACACGGACCTCCCCTATGTTATGTTTTATGTAAAGGGTTATTACACTAACCACCCCGTGCTTTATGTTTTATTTTCAAAATAAGGGTGGTTATTATAATAATCCTTTACATAAAACATAGGGGAGTTCCGTGTAATTATTTTCAAAATAAGGAAAGTTTATGTAATAACCATAAAACATAGGAGATGTTAGTGTAAATAACCCTAAAATATAAATGTTTCATGAGTTCATTCCTGCAAACAACTAGATAGGCCTGTAAATAGATTGACATTAGCATACATCATAACTATATAACAATCACCGGTGGACACACTATCTTGGACGTCTAGTGAGATGACGATTTTTTTAGCACATGTAGCGAGTCCCCTGAAAGATCTCGAATCACCCAGTGTTAGCACATCGACACTTATTTTCCCTAGGCCGAACCGGTTTCGGTTTTTTGGCAACCGTTCGAGGAATTAAAATCTTGTGCACAAGTTGTCTATGACCATGCATGCCTAAGAAATTTTAGCTATTAAATATATAATATGTCTAATAACATTAAACTTGAAATAACTATCCGCACATTCTCTTTTCCAGTACCACATTCCACGAGCCATCGTTCGTACTCTCATTCTTTCCAATTCAGAAATTACATTTGCTTCCCAATTCAAAAATTTCTACATTGGCGACTCAACGATCCCAAAAATTTCTCCACAAATTCCATCTCTGAAATAACAATACGATATTTCATCTGTTTATAATATTCCACATGATAACATAATAACAACACTATATTCTATATGATAACGTAATAACAACACTATATTACACAAGTCTATCAACAGTTAAATATTCAATGTTTCTATTTAGCAAGTTAACAACAATGATATTACTTTCTTTTATCTTGGTTCTTTTTACTTTAGCATTAACTATCACATACATATAGATGCAAAGACTAGTAAACATCTTTTTATTAAGTGTGAAAGTAAAGAGAGAATAATCAAAACTATTCACCATTTGACCAATTGATTTCGTATTGATCATGAAGACCGAGAATGAAGTCCGTAGTCTAGGAAGCCTTGGAGGGATCGGGGATGCCTAAGTTGGTTAAGAAGCCTTGAAGGAATCGGGGATGCTAGGGATCGATATTCTCCAATGAAGTCCGTAGGCTAAGTACATGAAGACTCGAGCTAGGTCCGAAGTGACATCCAATGGAGCTAGCTTCCTCAGTAGAGCTAAAGCTCATAGTAGCTCCCATTACTAGCTCCCATCGAGCTAAACATACACCCTTACACAAGGCTAAGTCCAGAATAGCCAAAGACGAGGCTGCGAGGCTAGCTCCTGCAGCGGGGTTGTTGTAATAAAGCCTTTAGAAACCTTCCTATAGGCTCCATCACTTCTTCGCTCGACCTCGAGAACCACTTCCTCTCCATATACTATGAGAACGACATTGAGGTAACATCGGTTAAACTACTCTCCACAACCCAAGAGAGAAGAGTCTGTCAAGGACTACATAGTGAGATTCCGCCACCTCTCTTCGATGCCTTGTTTGCATGCTTGCGTTCATGTTGCTGGAAATATGTATGCCCAACTTCCTCGGTAATAGTCGCCATCAAAGCCCATACTTGGAAGCAACTTCTCGAACAACCCCAGATGGTCGGGCAATCAGCTGAAAGGTTTGATTCAGTCGGTGACAACGATGGCGATATAACTGAATCTTCGTAATCCGAAGAGGAAAATAATTGAGCTAAATCATCGGACAACGACATTGGTGCAAAATCAGAATAGGACAACTATGCCCCTTCTGAAATGGAGCCTTCCGACGACGATGACAAAGAAGACTAAGAGGAGGGCAACACTACCCTTTTCTGATATGATGTCCTCTGTCTAAATCGGCCTGTGATCATCTTATACTATACCTCTGATCATCAAGACAAAAGATTTCCTAGCGGGGTTACCAAGAAAGCAACGACTGCAGAAGTCCACCTCTCATCCCCAGCCGAAATTGTCTCCGTTCTTTGGCCACGACAGATCGATCATCCTCCCCGCTAGATTACCTCTGACAAGTCATTCCTTCCTGTGGGATTTTCCACCATTCTTGTGTTATCCACTACCTATGACGATTAATCCTCTGTAGATTTCAAACATGTCAAGTTAATGATAACTTCCGACAATCCATTATAATCCCTAGCGGATTTTCAAATCCATCATACCTCTGACATTTCATGTTTTGTTACGTTAACACTAAAACTATGAAAAATGATGATTAATCCCCAACAGAGCCCAACATAGTTGCCATTTTGTTTACTATTAAAAGTTCTTCGACAATGAAATGATAAACTTTAAATATTGTAGAAGATGGTAATGAATCGTAGATTACAATGTGATCCCTACAATGAATGATTCCGGAGAAGTGTCGATGGAAGTTCAGTCAGTGCAGGACTGCTTTGTTCTGTTGACAAGACGCATCGTCTTCTGCTACCTTGATTTCTTCTAGTATGGCATTTGACATAGTGCACGACATGGCCTGCGGCGTAGTACGTGGCGTAAGAGCCTAATTTGGATAGGAAGCCTTGGATGGACGGGGACGCTTGGAGCCGATCTTCTCCAATGAAGCTCGTAGGCTAAGAATATGAAGACTCCTGCGGGAAGCTCTCTGACTGGAACCCGTGGATGCTGCTGCTCCTGCTTCGTGTTTGAAAGATCAAAGACATTTGTTTGAAAGCGATCGAGGACGTTTGGACCGATCTCCTTCGAAGACTAATAGGAACTGAGAAGCTCTTAGAGCTAACGTGGTTAAGAAGCCATATTAGAATAGCATGCCAGTAGTGCTTGGAGGTGTTCGGGTCGCTTGGGACCAATCCTCCTCCGATGAAGCCCAAGGGGCTAAGAATGAGAACCAAGGGAGGGCCTTGGGTTCTTCTTGTTAGAGAAGGAGATCTTCTGGAGAGATCGGGTCGCATGGAATTGTGATGAAGCCTAAGGGACTACGGAACGGAGGAGCTATTGAAGCTAATGAGCAGCCAAAAGGCTAAGGTGGAGATTCTCGGTGTCTATTCTCCTGTATGAGAAGCAAGAAGATCTGGAATTAACCCTTTGACGGGCTATTTATAGCACTGCTAGGGGAATAATAACAGTAAATTTTAGCAATCGTCTGTACGATTAAGCTAAAAGCCTACGGCAAGGCTAGCATTCTAGCCAACGAGGCTACACACATGCTGTCCGCCTCTATGGGAGTTATCACCCATTAAGAGGTAGTAGTAACCCACTAAAGTAGTGGGGCTGTTAGTTATGAAAAGGGACTACTACTAAAATCAGGCTCTGGATGATTAGGTCAACTGACGCTTGTAACCTCTGTTGTCAGCGAGGTTAGCGTTTGGTGACCCTATATAGCCATCCGACGAGGCTAACCATTTTGGCTAATAGCTTGTCTGAACCGCGGAGCTAGCCACTGTGGTTGTTAGCTCGCCTGAGCGACGGACCTAGCCACTTTGGCTTATATATTCTATCCCTTGGGACTTGCAGGAGAAAGGGTGGTTTAGGATCAGCTGACGTGTTCTCCAGAAATTGTCTTTCTTAATTGTCAACAAGATCTTCATCTGAAGTCGACAAAGGTTGAGAGCATGAACAGAAGGATTTACTTAAGAATCATATGATACCCAGAAAAATAGTAGCATGTGGAGGAATAATCTTGTCCCGACGCCTATACACATAGGAAAACTGAACCAAAGAGCCATACCTAGAAGAGAGGAGAATAGGTATACCAAGTTTGGAGGAAGGAATAAGAGGAACATGAATCATGGACATTAGAGATGTAGATGATGTACGTGTAGAAAATTCTTCAGTGATACCTATAGAAATAGTGGGGGAGGTGGAGGAATGATCTTCTCCCGACGCCAATACATCTGGGGAAAGGGAACCAAAGGTCACCAAAGACCCATATCTAGAAGAGAGGAGAAATCGGTGTATCAAGTTTCGAGGCAGGAATAAGAGGAACATGAATCGTGGACATTGGAGTTGTAGATTAATGTATCAAAAGTGAAATAGGCTTGATCCTTGATAAGTACATTACAAGAGACAACCACCTTCTAAGTAGTTGGATCAAAACATACATACCATTTATTTGTCCTAGAATAACCAACAAATATCATAATGGAAACTCGAGGATCAAGTTTATCCACACGAGGTCAAAAATTACGAGTATAACAAAGACCACCAAAACCTTTGGAGCTACAAGAAAGGTTGACCCTACGGAAATATAATAGAAACATGTGATTTGTTTTCAAGGACATAGATGACATGAAGAAACACCCAAGGTTGCAAAATTCCATAATTTTAAGGGAACGTTCATATGAATAAGGAGAGAGCGGGGTACCTCAAGAAATATATTCTTACGTTTTGTAATACCATTATGCTGAGGAATATACGAACATAAAAGTTTGAAGAAGTATGCCACAAGTCTGACATAATGCTTGAAACTCCTTGCTCACATACTCCTTAGCATTATCAGGGAGGAACCTTGAAGCAAACATCAAATTGATTATATTTTACCCACAAAGATTTGAAAATAGACAGAAGATTGGACCTAGAAAGAAGATAACAATGTCGTGCGTGAGTGATCATCAATAAAAGTGACAATATTTGTAGCCATGCACACTCGTAAACTTAAAGGGACCCCAAATATCACTATGAACCAAAGCAAAAGTTAAATTATGTCGTTTATTACCTGGATAAAAGAGGAGCAATGATACTTCCCAAAAATACACGACTCATTCAAATAATGATAAATTAGGTAACATAATACGTAAGGAAGATAGCGGAGGATGTCCAAGTCTCTTATGCTACTAAATGGAAAGCAACCATTGACGTACTTGACAGATGGTCTTATGCAGTAAAGGCCGTTCTGTTCATGCCCCCCCCACCCCACACCCCACACCCACCCACACATACCAATCTGTTGCTTCGTCAGAAGGTTATGTATCATAAAGTAAGATGGATAAAATGTTACTAAACAATTATAATTATGTGTAAGCTGACGAATAGATAATAAGTTATGATGCAACGATGGAACAATGACAATATCTTTTAAATGTAAATATCGAGTAAGCGATAAATCAACAGCACCAGAAACATTAGTAGTACCGTCAACTATATAATTGAATTTGTAAGGGCTAGAAGCAAGATTTCACGATCCACCATGAGACATTGATCGAGGCGTCGAATCAACAACTCACGAATGAGAATAAGGAGATATTTGATGTAGTAGAAAGATTGACAGGAGCTACAGAGGAGAGGAATCGACGCAACTAACTCCATTCTTTATTGAAAAAGGGGTTGTAAGACTAAGCGAAGGAGACAAAGTAGTAGCAGTAGGGAAGATGCATATCTGGCAGTTGGTGTATTATTTGGCTAACCATGCTTCTCCCAACACCAGTCCTCGCATTGATTAATTTTCTTACAATATGAACAATATAGTCTACCATAACTGTCGCGTTCTCGTCCCTAGGTATCGTAATTCCGAGCAATAAGGAGGACTCGCCTGCGAGCAATACACGACTGTCGGAAAAAGAATAAAAAGTGTCTCGTCTAGACTGAAAGTGACCACGACGGTCCTGGCCAGGGGTAGCAAGGGCAGTCGATACAGACTCTGTAGTGGAAGATGGCGTAGGCATACGGTAAACCATTGATAGGACATTCGTTACAGAAGGATAGTTGTGCTGAGAGAACCAATGAGCAGACACCATCAAAAGTAGACGGTATTTAGTCAATAGAAGAACGCCAACAAGGACCTTTCGTTATTGGCGAGTAACATCGGGATCAGAGGAGATCGACTGAAAGATATTTCATAGTTTAAGAAGGCAACTGAAGAGGGCACAGAAGTCCTGCAAATCTTCTCCATGTATGGTCATACTCAAGGTGTGAAATGTCATAAAATTTCTAAAGATTGTCTTCAGACGAGTATAAAGACCGATTATGCTTCCAAATTTTTTTGGCAGTTTTCAGAGGCATAGTAGAGCTACCACAACGAGCATCCATAGAGTTAGACATTCAAAAAATTATCTTGTCATTCTGAAACCATGAGGCATATTGGGGATCCTTGTAGTCTAATGGTGACTCCGTAAAGTGACAGTGGAGGCATTTGTTGTTTAAAACATTTTCTATAACATTAGACCATTGCAAATAATTCTTTGCGTCGAGTCATAAATTTGTCTTGAAGTCGACTGAAGATGAAGAAGCATCAACAAGAACACATTTGTCACCGTCAGAGGCCATAATCGAGGACACAAGATCAGAGTACGGTAAAGGTGGTGGTTCAACTCACCAAAAGACGAGATCAAAGACGTCAGAGCACCGTGTCGAAGTAGAACAACTTCAAAGACAAAATAACCAAGCGAGAGGCCTCAAGCAAGCACAAAATCGAGCCAGTAATGCAGAGGTGTCTTGGAGCCATAGAGATCAGGGAGGGGTGGAGAGGGAGGTGTCTGGGAGAAACCATTAAGGACGGCTAGGTTAGGGACATGTATTGAAGGAAATGTTGTAGCTTCTTCGTACGCATCGACTGAACTATTGTCGTTAGTGAGGGTGTTAGCCTTGTAGAAGGTTAACACTTTTAGCTATACGGAAGTTGATGTTGGCTTTAGCTCTGCTGAATGCTAGATACTATTTTAAATTTATCCTTGTTGTTGGCTGATCTTGAAGGGTTTAGCTTCACCAGATGCTATGTTAGCTCGCCAAAAACTGTAATAGTTTTGCCGGAAGCTAAGTCAGGCGCCTGGTTCCCAAGTTCGGCCACAGAAGAGGCTATGTCCGGAGTCGTAGAAGTCTTTGAGGAGACTCTCTGATGCCAGGGATAGAGCTTGTCTTATCTTGGGAGGTGGGTCGAGTGGGGAGGAGGGGCGGGGTGGGATGTAGGGTAGCGGGTGGGGAGGAGAGTGGCAGAGCTTTTTTTTTTTTTGGGTGGGGTGGTGGGGGCTAGTCTTGGGGAGACGAATAAGGTTAGGGTCAGAAGTTTAGTTTGGTGGTGTGATGTGGGAAAAGGGTTCTCTCCAAAATATTCAAATTTTCATAATGAACACCATAAAAGAAAGAAAACATACAAGAACATACATGCGAAGGAATCTATCTAAAGTTAGCTGACTTATTTTCAAGTATCTATTAGTATAGATGTCTCAATTTCATTCTGCACCCTTTTTGTCCATTGACCCAAAGTGCTATAGATATTCGCAAAATTGTTTCTAGTTTCTTTAATGTGTGGTTAATTTTGACATTTGATTTATCCTTCATCTTCTAAATATTGTAGTACTGCTCATTTCCTTTCCGAGCAGAATGTGATACAGTCAAGCTGTATATTACTAAATTTTCCTTGTTTCTTTTTATCTGAATCAATGCAGATCCGAACCTTAGGAATGCTGAGGTCCCGATTTCAATCACTGCCAGGTGCTATCAATGCACGTTTAATTCCACTTGAAAAGTCTGAAGAAGCTCAGAAGAAGGGATTAAAAGCTTCTTTATCTCGACGATTTGGCAAGGTCTGATTAATATTTTTCCCAAGAGATTCATTTGTCTTGGGAATTCATTATCCTTATCCTTCTTTTGGCTGAAACTCTTTTCAGTTGATATAGGAACCTCAATAGCATTGTTGATTAGATGAATGTTTACTGTTTCAGATCCCCCCTAGTACTAAAGAGAAAGAAGCAGCAAAGTTTGCTCAATTGTGGAACACAATCATCACAAGTTTCCGACAGGAAGATCTCATAAGCAACAGGTAGCTTGACTAATTGCAGGGGTGTACTTTTAATTTTATGTTCTTATATGGTTTTACTGACCAATTGAGATGCAAAACAGAGAAATGGACTTGTTGCTTGTTCCATACTGGGCAGATCGGGATTTAGACCTTATCCAATGGCCTCCATTCTTACTTGCTAGCAAGGTTATTGTTTGCTACCTCTTTTATTGCTTAAGACAGTCTTTTGCTTACATTCTTACATCTGGATCCCCATGTTTCTTTTAGATCCCTATAGCGTTAGACATGGCCAAAGATAGCAAAGGGAAAGATCGAGATTTAAAGAAAAGACTCGAGGATGATGATTATATGGCTTGTGCTGTTCGAGAGTGTTATGCAATCTTTAAGAACATTATTAACAACTTAGTTAATGGCCGTCATGAGAAAGAGTAAGCAGCCAGGTTTATTGTTCCATTTTGATATTATTTCATTCTGGTAATCCTCATAGAGCTGCAAATCTTTTCCATTTTCTCTCTTTATAAAATATTGTTTTTTGATCTCTGATGTTTTATACAGGGTCATAAATGCTATATTTAATGAAGTAGATAAGCATATAAATGAGGATACACTGATAAAGGAATTGAAAATGAGTGCTCTCCCAATTCTTAATGGGCAGTTTGTGAAGCTGATTGAACATTTGGTATGCTTTCGGACCATAAATCAATATTTGTAGCTGCTCCCTGTGGTATAATCATATCTGATTCAATTAAGTGGTCAATTTCTTTTGGCACAGATGGATAACAAACAAGAAGACAGGGATAAGGTTGTCATTCTTTTCCAGGACATGCTGGAGGTTGTGACTAGAGATATAATGGAGGAAAAAGTTTCTGTGTATGAAATTCCAATGCATTCTCCTTGCTACTTGTTAGAAATATTATGAGCATTGCCATCTATTAATTTGAGAACTTATATTATTGTCTTGCTTTGCATTAAAATGCTATATGTTTTCGAGACGTACGTTAAGTTAGCTGTGTATTAGTTACTGCTTTGTAAGATTGTATTTTTCTTTCCTGACCTTTTAACAAAGCTTAGAGTTTAATTCTTATACAACGTAGCAACATTGAGAATTTGCTAGCTTTCCTGCAATATCTGCCCACTTTATGCGTCAGGCCAAGTTTTTTTTGTGTGTGTGTGTGTGTGATATAGATCAGTCGACATGTCGTCATGGGCCGCCGTCATGGTCCACGACTAGAAAGGAAGGCTGTAGAGAGTCCATAATGGCCATGAAGGAAGGAACCATGAAGAGAGGAAGTTGCGTATGCCAAGTTTCATATTAAAGCAAAGGCGAAGGATGAAGAGAGTCCGTAGAAATCATGAATAACACACAAAATAACTGAATAAAGTAGTGTGACTAACAACTGACAGGTCGAACAGAAAGGAGGCTATCTGGTTAGTCGGATGTGTCGAGGTGATCAATCGAAGTGTTGATGACCTATTGCTCAAACGTGGTACTTCGGACTCTTGAAATTCACTTGAGAGGAAGGATGAAGAGAGTCAACAACAACATACCTGATAGAAGTTCATCTAACTGGTTGAACAGAAAAGAGGCTAGCGGTTAATTGATATGCAACAGACCAAATGGCAGAAGTGTCAGATGACCAAGTGGCTTAGTGGTGGAGTTGGATATCGTCCGACTCCAGTAGTGGGTTTGGACGGCAGTAGCGGGTTTGGATGGCGGGAGCAGATTTGGGCCGAGACTGGTTGGGCCGATATTAAAGATAAGATAAGATGGGTGGCCTCGTTCTGGTTGGTATTCAAAGATGGGGCTGTCCGTGTAGAAGCATTAAAAAAAAAAACCCAGCAATAGAAGATTTCCTGAGAGAAGTTCCCTTCAGCATGCAGGCTTCCCGCGAGAAGCACCTTTCAGCGTGAAGGGGCTCCAGAAGCACCCTTCAACTTGAAGGGGCTCCACATTGAAAGCTCCCTCCCTCCAGCATAAAGGGTCTCCACACTGGAAGCTCCCTCTAGCGTAAAGGGGCTTCAGCAGGCTGAAGCAACATTTCCGCATGACTCATTTATTAGTATTTAATGCACAGTATGTGTGCATATCAATGCATCGCTTTGCAATACGAGAAAACATCGCATTAAACGAGAAATGTTGCGGAATCCGAGGCGTCTCCATTAATACGACGACGACCATCATTGCATCAACATTCAAACAGTTGTAACGTCAGCCACGTGGCAGACGCTCCTCGTTTCCCGCGTGAACGTTTAATACGCTGGAAAACGTTACACATAATAGAACCAAAGCACTGCGGGACGTTACCTCCCATGGGAAGCCATCTCTTGCAGGAATGAACATAATGTGCAGAATTCAGCTCATTCCTGTAGGAACTCAACAGGTAGCCCGTTGTAGAAGCATGAAAAATATGGATCCATGAGTCCAACAACCATGCGTCCCAAGAACGACTCAGAAGAAATCAAGCCGCAAAATAACTATGTGGCCCAGAAAAACAACATCCATGTACTCCAATATTGGCCACATAAAGACCTGACACTAGATTGTGTCTGACACAAAATAATGACAAAAATAACTTTCGAAGTGCCTTGAAAGACGTGAGCACGCTAAACGACAAAATCTCTCGTCAGCATGTACTTTACTCCTGACGGGTACGCAGCGCCACGTGTATAACACGACAAAGGCTTTATGCGTCCCATGCGTCTTTGGTTCCATGCGTTCCAGACTCCATGCGTCCCATGTGTCTCTGGCCCAATACGTTCCAGACTCCAGGCGTCACAAGTGTCCCATACTCCATGCGTCCAATGTGGCAAGGTTTCCTGAGATGGAATCTTTCTGTTATGACTGAAGTAATTCTCTTCAACTAAGTGCGGGCCACGTGTCAAGCTGACCAAATCACACACACAAAAGACGAGAACCGCCCAAATCTTCAGCAACAACAAATCGCAACAAACGTTCACGTGGCAGCTCAGCCTGGACTCGCTCCCACGGTTGGAACTGCATCCTGTTCCTTAACATGTGGCAGCTCCCAACATCCATGCGCCTATGGCACATGCACGCACATGGTCATATAACACGATGGTTATAAATATCAGGGTGGTGTACCCACACACATGCAGACATGGGCAGGTACAGAGGCAGACACACAAGCAGGAGAGCACTTCTCTTCTTCTGTCAGATTGTCAACGGAGTAAATGAGCCACTGCAGTGTTCGATCTCCATCGTCCTACTCCCCAGAATAAAAAAAAACTTGTACTTAGATTTTCTGTTTAGGATTTCTTTGTATTCTCTTTTGTGAATTAAACACCAAAGTTTGTTCAAACTGTTTTAATGACGAACAAGATGAGTGCTGGGGAAGAGCTTTTCCACTGATGAAAAGTTGGTGACGCAGTCTGACTCAATGAAGCTGGGGTACCCAGAGGATGTTGGTCGTACGCTTCGACCAACAAGCCTTCGAGGAAATACTGTCGGAGGGTAGCGCGAGCCCTTCACCAAGACTAGGAAAGCCTAAGAAGAGCCGCAGGACATGGGTCGCCAAGGCCGCTGCGCCTCACCCAACTGCGAAGAATGCACGCCCTGCCTCTCTGCCTGCTGCTCAAGAGGCACGTCACGTGCCCGCACATGCGGTCCCTGTTCATGGCCGCAACCACCGTTGAAGAGTACTCAGCACCTGAGCTCTGGCATAGGAAAGCACTATGATATGCCAGAAACTCAGGGGCTGATGCACTCTCCATACGCCCTACTGGAAATGGAGAAAACTCCAACTTGGACTCTTCGTATTATGCACCAGTGCGTGCTAAGTCGAAAAAATCTAGGGCAGTGCGAGCTCGCAAAGCTTAAGCAATTGCTCAGTTGACGGACCGCCAGCATGCGCCACTAATTGTTATGCGCGCTTCTGACGGAAAGTTATGCAAGACCGATCTATGCACCCAGCCCGCAGTGGCAAGCGGACATTGTCAGCCTCAAAAGTCTTCCGCCTGTAGCTTGGGGTGAGTTCTTGTACGAACCCCAGGTCAGGGAGCAAAAGCAACACCTACACGTCCGTTTGCTCGATTCACCCGTGCTCACAAAGAGGATGTAAATGTGAGTCAGCCCTCGTTTGACTTGCGCAACGTGATCAATCACAAATGCAAGGGGGTAAAACAACTATGGCATGTGAGGTGTCCTCCCCAGGGCATCACTGTGTCAGCATCATCATCATCGACTGCTGCTGTACTAAAGTAGCAGTACCTACTGCTAGGCAGTCGGTGTTTCAACGAATACAACCCAAGGCACCTATCCGGCAACGTCTCGGAGAACAGGTGCAAGCACCGGGGGAGGAGGAGCTGTCCTTCGCCTCGTGCTATTCTACCTGAAAATTTTCCTCCGCAAGAGGAGGCCAGAAATCCAGCATCCCCAACCCCTCACTCTCGGCCAGTGGGTCGAGAAGACGGGTCCAGGGAGGACATACATCGGTACCTGCATGAGAGGTTTTTCTGGGCACCCGCTCAAAGAAGAAACTATCAACGGTTGGGGGTAGTTCCTCCTTGGGATCCTAGACAGCTTTGCAAGATGAGGGTAGTGATCCTCCAAGACTCTACAACAACCCGACGTTCCGAGGAGAGAACGATTTTCAAGGAACATATACTAAGATCCCTGGGGTAGCCACCCTCATCCAGAAGAAGCACCTTCCTACACTGGAGGTAGTGTTCCCTCCGATTCCGAAGATGATGCAACACTGCCAACTTTTTCTGAGGATTACTCACTACAAGAGACCGAGACGGAAACTGCAACATCTACCGTCTAATCCATCTCCCCCTATGTGAGAATCGTATACATGGCATGGGATGATCACGAGGGCCCCAACGATCGACAGCGCCTCGAGACCCTCGAGGCCAAGATGCAGACCGTGAGTGCGTCAATGTAAGCCTTGACCCAGGCGATGTTGGAGATCAAAGCAAGCATGGCCTCCCAACCCGCAAGGTTCTCTGGTCAAGCAAGTCTGGACTCTGGGACCAACGGGGATTCAAATGCAACCACTCCACCCGCTGGCAGTAATCATCTCCTGCCTGGATTGTCTGCTCGTTCCGCAGCAGATAAAGTCCGGGAAGCAATACGGGAGGTACGAGAACTCCGAGCCCGTCTAGACTAAATGGGCAATCGGGACTCACTGCGCGAGCTCAGAATTCGACAATTGTATCCCCTCGAGTGGAGAGATGTACCATACCCGCCCAACTACAAGCCCTTTAACTTAATTCCATTTGACGGGAAGACATCCTCTCGTCAATACATGAGTTACTTCGAGACGGCAACGGGGCATCTGCCTTGTAGTGATGCTCTCCTCACCAAGCTCTTTGTCGGGACAGTCTGGAGTAGTCTTCGATTGGTTCTACAGCCTCCAGGATAACTGCATTTCGTCATTTGACGATCTTAAGGTCTTTTTCTCGCTCGATTCTATGACGGGGGAAATGACATGACGATGTCATCTCAAATGGACATCACGCAAAAAGAGAGTTTGTATGGGAGTACATCGAGCGGTACAGGCAAGCTGCGCTGAAGTTTCCCTCGGGTAATCCTGAGTCAACACTGATGAACACCTACCAGAGAAATCTCTTTTCTGCGGTCAGACTCTGGATGGGCGACTCTCAGTTCAAAGACTGGACGACGTTCATCATAAATGCTGTCAGCGCTGAGAAGAAAGTGAAGGACACCCGTCTCTTGGGAATACATATCCCCGTTGCTGACGATAGGGAAAAACGTCCTTACAACAACAACAACAACGACGACAATAGCGTCCGGGATGACAAGGGGAAGCATGCCCTTGTTACCAATATAACCAAGAAGTCTGAGCAGAAATCCGCAGAGGCTCTAAAACCGAAAGAGACTCTTTCGAAGACGATAACGTCATGGCAATCTTTGACGTACTAATGAAGGGGAACAGGCTCTGACTCGATATCAGACGTCCGTAACAGGTAGGCAAGGTCGACGACCCCAAATATTGTCATTATTACCGGTACGTCCACCACTCGACACGGGACTGCTGCGTATTGAAGAGATATATCCCGCGCATGATTGACACCAAAGCTCTCAACTTAGACTTTGAAGACAAGACAATCGCTGCCAACGTGGTGTCCCTCTAGTTCGATGATTTTCCAGCGACTGAAGCCCAAGATGGAGTGGTTCCGATCCCCAAAGCAACAATGGAGGTTGTCAACCTTCCCCCAGCTCGCAACCAAACAACCGGGCTGATACCTCTTACTATACCTCAGGGCGAGGTCATGTGGGTTCACCAAGACCTTGCTCCGGACCTGATGAAACAAGCAGCACCTTCCGCCACAAAGTCCAAGGAACGGAAGGTCAAGTCCTGTCCTGTCACATGGTTTCTTCCACCACCGAAGAAGCCATGGTAGGGGCAACTCGGTCAGGCCTCGCCTACCAACGGGACTACAACGACCCGAAAGACGATGTTCCGCCAACCATTGTACCTGCACCTGCTGCATCTGATCTGGGTCCATCCCAGCCCCCGGCAGCAGACAAGCCGAAGCAGAAGGAGACTTGCTTCGATAAGCCGTTGCGTGCTCAAGGGCTCGACAAGCCCTATAACTTCGACATATTGGCACAACTTGACAATGCTCCGGCGAAGTTGTCACTCTTCGAGCTTCTCGCACTCTCCAAAGACACTCGGGAAGCTCTAAGCGGGGCGTTGCAGAACGCTGATTCTTATCTGTCCCAGGTCAAGCCACTGGTCGAGGACCCCGTTGCATGTTCCTACTGCTACAATGCGATGAAAGCCAAATATCACATTTTCAGAACAACATGCATGATTGCCCTCTGTATTACACTGGTTACATAGGGGCCACCAAGGTGGATCGAATGAACATCGATCCTGTTTCCTCTATCAGCATCATCCCCCGCAGCCTACTTCAGACTCTCGGGATCCCAATGCATCGGTTAGCGGCGACCAACACCACCATTAGTGGATTCAACGCCGGAAGAAGCTACCCTCTAGGAAAGATTTGCTTGAAATGCCAGATTGGCGACTTGCGAACATCAGTCACTTGCTACGTCATAGACGTAGATGTATCTTACGTCTTATTCGGACGTCCATGGATACATGATCGTGCCTTCGACTTTACACCAATGCCTGAAGTATGTCGACGACATCGCCGTCACGAGTCGCTTTCGAATTGACCACCTCCGGGATCTAAAGACCGTCTTCGACCTGATGCGTGCGAACCAGCTTAAGACGAACCCAACCAAATATTTCATGGGAGTCTCCAGCGACAAGTTCTTGGGTTTTGTCATAACATCAAAGGGTATCCATATAGATCCTGATAAGACAAACAATCCTTGAGATGCGTCCACCGAAGAACCTTAGAGAACTTCGCGGCCTTCAAGGAAGGTTGGCATACTTCCGAAGATTATATCAAATCTCTTTGGACGTTGTCAACCATTCACCCAGCTTATGAAGAATGGAGTTTCCTTTGTCTGGAATGAAGAGTGTTAGCGTGCATTCAACGACATCAAGGAGTACCTCTCAAACCCTCCACTATTGATGGCTCCTGTTGTGGGAAGACCCTTCTTGCTATACATACGTGCGATGGATCTCTCTCGGTGCTCTACTAGCCCAGAAAAGTGATACAGGTCACGAACATGCCATCTATTATCTCAGCAGAATGGAGCGGAGCACAGATACAACCCCGTTGAGAAGGAGTGTCTGGCTCTGGTCTTTGCTATCCAGAAGACTCGACATTACGTAGCCGGACAAATAATTCATGTGATCTCGCGAGTTAACCCTCTCAGGGTTCTCATGACTAAGCCCGGAGCGCTCAACTCTCGCCTAGCCACATGGGAGATACTATTGTTGCCATACGACATTGTATTCTTTCCGTAGAAGGCAGTTAAAGGCCAAGCATTGGCCGATTTTCTGGCAGCTCACCCAGTGCCTGAAGCCTTGAAGCTCTACGACGAAATCCCAGACGAAGTGGCGGACTCAATTGTGACCACATGGAGGCCGTCTGACAAATGTTCTTCAACGGTGCTTCAAGAACAAGGTCCAAAGGCAATGTTGTTGCTGGGGTTGGGATAGTACTAATTTTTCCCTATGATTTGGTAATTTACCGTGCTTACTCTCTCACAGAGCCGTGCTCCAACAATATTGCAGAGTATAACGCTCTCATTATTGGACTTTAACTCGCTAAAGAAGTGGGGGTGGAATACCTGGAGGCATATGGCGATTCAAAGCTGATCATCAGTCAAATCCGAGGTGAGTACGAAGTTTGGCACGAGGATTTGATCCCCTACCATCAAGCCGCACTCAGTATAATCGTTACTTTCGAGTGCTTCTTTATAGAGCATGTAGCCCGACTGCAGAATATCGAAGCCGACGTCCTGGCCGGCCTCGCTGCCTCCTTGGCTGTCCCGGTCAATATGCATGAACTGATCACTGTGATCGGCCAAGAACTAGTCTACTCGAAGAACATCCTCAGCACGTGCCTGAGCTATTCGTTGGAGACAAATACCAACACCCAAGATTGGAGACTCCCATTCATTGACTACGCAGTCTATGGGATCCCGTCTGAGGACCCAAAGGAGGCCACTTCAATCATAAGACGGTTCCTCTGGTTCTAGTACGATGCGGCTACTAAGATGTATCGACGTTCGTATGATAGGCTTTTGCTACGATGCTTATCAAATACGGAAGCGAAGCAAGTACTCCGTGAAGCTCATGACGGTGTTTGCGGTGTCCATTAGCCCGGGCCTAAGCTTCAGGATCGTATCCGGAGAATGGGTTACTATTAGCCGATGATGGTAGCAGATGGAGTCGACTACGCAAGGAAATGCTGAATGTGCCAAATCCATGCAGACTTCATCCACCAGCCCTCAGAATTCCTGCACCAAACTGTATCATCTTGGCCGTTTGAAGCATGAAAAATGGATATTATTGGATCAATTAGTCCACCACCGTCTAAAGGACTGGTTCATCTTGGCTATCACCGACTACTTCTCCAAATGGACGGAGGATGTGTCGCTTGTTGAAGTAAAAGACAATAAATGTGATCAGCTTCGTCAAGCATCATGTTATATATCGCTTCGGTTTGCCACGGAGGATCATTCACGACAATGGTCTGCAGTTTGCAAGCCATGCTCTCTACCGGTTTTGTGACAAAAATCGAATTCAGAACGTTGCCTCGACTGCTTACAATCCAGCAACAAATGGTCTAGCAGAAGCATTTAACAAGACCATTATTAAGCTACTCAAGAAGTTCGTGTCATCCAACAAACGTGGCTGGAACGAGAAGCTCGACGAATGTCTTTTGGCCTATCGTACAACGGTCCGAACACCAACTGTCAATACGTCATTCTCCTTAGTCTACGGGAGCGAGGCAGTCCTCCCTCTCGAGATCCAAATTTTATCACTCCGAGTGGCCCTCTCCAACCAGTTAACCGTTGACGACGATTACTGTCGACGACTGCAAGAATTGGAGGCACTCAATGAGAAGCGTCTCCTAGCTCAACCATTGAGCTGTACCAAGCACGTCTCTCCGGAGTCTTCAACAAATGGGTCATGGAAAGGACATTCCGGGTAGGTGACCTCGTCTTAATAGTAAGAAGACCGATGGTTATGACCCACAAGACGGCCAGCAAATTTTAACCAAAATAGGAGAGCCCGTTCATAGTGGAGTCCGTATTCTCCAACGGTGCCTACTGGCTAGCAAAACCCAATGGAGACTTGCTCATGATGCTATCAACGACAAGTTCCTTAAAAAGTAATGTCTGAACTAGACTTGTACTCCCTTTATCCCCAGCAGGACATCTAAGGTGTACAGTGTTTACATTCCCCGTTGTTCATTCCCAGCAAATGTACTTTTCTTTACAAATACTGTAAAAGCCATTATCTGTATTCAGGAGTCCTGAATACGCAATAGATAATGGATCCTCAAAAGCTTTCCGGTGGAGTAACCCTCAATTCTACCTACACTCTCAGGTAGACCATTAACATGTTAGTTCCTCTTTTGGGGCATTAGTTCACGTCTATATCACCTCTGAACTAGTAGCCTAACTTTTTTTTTCAGTAGGGTTTGTCATGTCCACATTACCTCTGAGCAAACTTTCCTATTGACTACCGATTATCACGTCCACAATACCTCTGATATCGGTCGTCATCTAAACTTATTACCGGTATTTGACCCTAAGTACGCCAGCGGTGCTAAGTCCACAAAACCTATCACGTCCAAATCATCTCTGATAGGGCTTGTCTCGAATTTATTACTTGCACCCAAGTACGCAAAAGGTAATAGGTCCACTAAAGATCCTCCAGTGGGATGTCCGTGACAACTACGGTATTGTACTACGTCACATTACCTCTAATACCATACCGAAGTTAACAACATATACCATGACAAATACATTCTGGAAAATGGAGACTTTCTCATTAATATTCAAGATCTTGAGTACATACGATGGAAATCCATTTTCGAAGGTTTTTCATTAATATTCAAGGTCATGAGTACATATGATGAAAATTTATTTTTTTAAGGGCTTCTATGAAGTTTCGGTAATAAGAACATTTTCCATTAAAGGCGTCCCTCCGTGCTGTTTTGCTACCGAAGCAGGTGAAGCCTGTCACGCCCCGATCTCCCGCAGGATCGGTCGTTCCCGCTAAGCGCGAATCACCGCGCCAGCGCTTCCGCGGGAGGATCGTGCCTATCAGGACGTTATGTCGCACGAGCACAAGCTGCGCCCGTGCAAGGCCATGATTCCGAACATGCGGAAAAATAACTAAGCCATAGGATCGCACAGATAGTTCGAATGTAGCGAAGAATAAACGAGCAGGCGATTGGTAACAAGTTCACAAAGTCGTCATAGCGGAAGCATTGAATAACACAAGTATGAAAATAAAACAAGCACTTTATTGATATTGAATTAGTATTACAAGCGGCGCTAGGCCGAGATTACAAGTCGCTCAAGCCCTCTCTCTCGAAATAATAAAAGCTTGCTAAGTGGCTACAATTGTGGAATGATACATAGGCGATGTTTCAACATTATGTCTTGTATATGTGCTTCAGCTCCGGATGCAGCGCTTCAATGCTCCAGAGCGAACTCCACGCCTTAGTACGCACGAAAGGATTTTTCGCACCAAATGAGGTTCTCCCGCATCATGCAAGCAATCTGGTGGGTTATCAGTACATGAATGCACTGCTGGGGAGGCTTCTCGTCCGCTCGACAAATCCAGACACGTTATATAGGTTCTGTGCACCATTTATTAAGTTGTCTTTCTAGTCTTGTCTTAGGATCAGTTTCATGACATAATGTAAAGCCTAACTCGTGTGGCAGTGCACCGTGGGATATAAGAGTAACACGGCAAGATTTACCAACTTATCATTCGTCATTCCCTGACTAAAGAAGAAACCAAGTTAAACTAAGCACGAATATATATAATAAAATATAAGGATTCGCATAAGCAAACACAAGTGTCACGAGCGAGGTTCTGACTCAGGTGCACGAGTTATACGGATTACTCATATGTGTTATATTCAGATGGGTTGCGACAGATTGATCATGTGTTCATATGTATATTTGTCTTCTCACTCATATTCGTTCAGGGTGTTCCAGATTACTATATGCAATGCAATGACTCGTACGCGAATTGTCGTTAAGCGATGATGACTTAATCTATACGAACATGAGTCGTTGGCATAGCCGTGACGGGTTATAGTTTTGAGCGAGAATTGTATGTGACTCAAGAACACGAGGCGTCACAAGCCATCCTGTCTGAACATGAGACTACTTAGTCTTAGAGTGAGAATGGCGTGCAACGAAAGGTACACGAGGCGCTACATGCCATCGTGTCCGAACACGAAGACTAACACGATGTTTCGTCCTGATCGGATCGACCCTAGTACCCCGGAGACCGTCCGCAGGAACATATTGAAAATACCTTGTGCACAAGCTGTCCGCGAATATGCAAGTCTTGGGTCTTCCAGATTCGTGATACGACATGCTCAATCTTGATTCTTGTTCTAAACGAGTATTGCTCCACGAGCTGTGATTCTTGCCATGATGCAATTCCCTAGTTCGGAAAATGCCTTGGCGACCTAACGGTCTCGAATACTTTCAGGTTCATACTTGCACAAAATGACTATTCGATAGTCTTCTGGCTAAACTAAATGAATGCAAGACACGGATCGTGTTACTTGATTGTGGCATAAAATAATGTAACAAGCAATGAAACGAGGCAAACGAGTGCAAGCTAGCATGTAAGCATGCAAGCATTGCATTTGTGTGAAACATAAGCATAAGGAAACTTGCGGTATAGTTTACTTTAGAACATAAGCGATTACGCTAGTACGGAACTAAGGGGTAGTGCGAAGAGTGAAACCGTACATGGGCATATCAGACGACATAATCTATGAGACGAGCCGTATAAACATGTGAAGCAACGTACTACAGAGAGTATATAATGATCTACTCGAAGCATTAACGGAGTCTACTAGCACGAAGTTATAAGGTAGCATGCGAGGGTCCAACTATAAGCCAAGTTTCATTTCCATGTTCTAAAACAAGCAATACAGGATGAGACTATTCCCTTAGCTAGATGCGTTGTATTCTTTAATAGCATGCAAGGGGTGATTCACCTAGCGACTAGCATGTATCGTCCATATTTTATGTGTGTAGGCTAAGCAAAGACAAATTCATCATAGCCACCCACCTTAGCGATGATTCGCCTCGGTCGAGCGATACACCGAGCACACCTTTGAAAGTCTAAGTCTGAACTCCTGAAGGGCCAAGTTTGAAATCCTTTGCCTCAAGCGAGTCTTCTCGTCCAGCAAAGCGGGTCGGGTCATCGCACTACGTCGTTTGAATCGGTTCTCCGCTTGAGCGGAATGAGTCGTTACATTATACACAACTCAGAACAAGTCTCGTCCTCGAGACTTCCTGAGCGCAAACCATTCTATCGTATACTATTGAATCTATCTCAAGCATAACAATCTGTGTCGCGTGTGTGCTGGGTCCGTCTCATTGAATGACTCTATCATTCAATCCAACCTCTGACTCGGTTTTTACTGCGCTTTAGCGTGGAACATATATCGCTTAACGTGGGGTACATTATAATCCATCTCAAATGATGATCTAGGGCTGATGCAAACTTATCCAAATCGTTATACTCGTCCATGCGAATATAACATATTCACTTGCACTAGCATTCGAGATCAGCATATCGCGAGTCTGAATCGTGCATATATTCAAGGCATCCCCCAAACATACGATGTCAACTAACTTAGCATGTCAACTAACTTAGCAATAGTGAAGTTTTTGTACTTGAGTTCAACATATCATCGAGTCTTGGATCGTGCACACGTTCAAGACGTCCCTCAAACATATGCATTCAACCAAACTTAGCGATAGCGAAGTCGGGCAAGCTACTTGCGAAAATCTCAAGGGTTTTCGTCTTACGAATCACGATGATACCTCCAACGGGGTCGATCAAAATCCAAGTCATTTCCAATTCCACTCAAACGAAGCACTGCACTACCGTCAAGCACGATCTATCTGATCTACCGACTAACGTCCATGTCCTATTGTCCATTTCGTTCATGTCAAACATAACACATGCTTACCGTTCCAAGTCTAACTCTAAGTCTTGCTGCGCCAGTTCTATGGCTTGCTCAGACAATGCTCTAAAGTCGGTCACACAAGTTCTTTCACTCGGCACTGGGTTGTCTGCCTATTTACTAGTTCAGCTCACAAGGTTATAGATACAGTTCATGCTCACGACTCATCGTGCAATTTTGTTGCACGATGCTCGTCCCAATTCCTAAGGTCAAACCATTGTACATTTGCACGGGGTATTCTACCCATGCTCGTTTCACTCAGATTTCTAAACATCGAACACAGATCATCCTACTCATATTAAAACGTTCGTTTGAACATGGTTCGAGTCTGTTCAGTCAAATCCATAATATATACATGTTGCACGTCAAGACTAGCGATTCACATAGTCTATCTCCTCAAACATGTTTGATAGAACCCATCTATCCATTATAAGTCTAGACCACCATGCCATGATTCAATTCTAATTCTTCGATCTCAATCATAACTTTTAGTCGTCCAACAAGATTTATATATCCGTTCACGAAACCATCAAGCGTGCCTTACTCCATATTCTAGACTAACTCATCCACGAAACACTTTCGATTCACTTGCATTCTCAAACTCGTCTTATAGTATCGAACCACAAGTCAAAACGATCCTTCAATTGTCACGCTCCGGTCTGTCGCAAGTTTGATCATCCCCGCTGGACGTAAGATCACTACGCCAACGCTCCTGCTGGATAATCGTCCTAATCCGGACGTGACGCATGTGCGAGCATGGAGTTACGCTTACACAAGACAAGAACGTCAAACGTTATGGTTATCATCGAAACGATCGAGACACCTTATCAATACACTTCGCTCCATCCAAGTTATATATATATCCACCAAGTTATGTTCATCCATGCCGTGATCATAATTCGTCTAACCAATTCGTCCAACTTCAGTGTTACCGTTCGATCAATCCGTAGTCTACTTCTAGCATTCCTTAAACAACTAAGTTCAAATCCCAAGCCAAAGTCTATCCACTTCGTTAACGTTCCATTTTATCAAGTCCGTCTGAATAATCATCGAACATGTTCCCGTAAGTTCGATCATCCTCGCTGGACGTGAAATTACCACGCCAGTACTCCCGCGGAATAATTCTCATCCGGGCCTGATGTCGAGTGTTTTCTTTTGAACTAGATTCAAGATCGTTCGTCCAATTCAAGATCAAATCCGTTATCGCTTACCTCTTTCATCGAACGACAACATTCCTTTACTTGTATCAATTCGTGCTATCTTTCAACTATCGATACCATATCAAGTCTATTTATTCGAAACCACAATATCAATTATTAGGCTAACTTATATCGAGCGATATCCTACTCAAGTTTCAATTCGAAATCGCACGCACGATCCACCAAGTTTCCTCGACCAAGATATTGATTCTATTTCCTTGAGTCCCTATTCGATATAAGCCTTATCACTTGTTCAAGACATTCTCAATCGTTCAAACCAAATATCGCACGAGCTCTTCGAATTCGCTCAAACATTTTCAAAATGATCTATACACCACTCAGGAATCGAGTCATCCAATTAAATCCTCAATCGTGTTTGCATCACTCGCTCGCATATTCACCCAGTCGTTCCTTAGAACTCCTGTGCGATACCTAAGCGTTGCTTCGATAATTCTTAGTCTCGTATATACCCATGTTGATAGTCATCCAAGTAAACCATATTTGATTTGTATCTGTTGACACAAAATATCGTCCGAGCTATTTCTCAAAATCCAAGCACGATCCTCTATATTCGTCTTAGCGATAAACTGATAACGTTTCTATCGGTTGTCATTCTAAGTCTGACTTATCCTTATCTGAACGATATCTCATTCTCGCTTGCAAACTTGCTCGCACCAAATGGTCTTGCCGCGCGATACTCAACACAACTTAGCTAAAAGGCTGTGTGCATAGCTAACCGTTCGAACGATATTTTATCTCGCACACTAACTCGCTTGGTAATCACATATAGGTATTCGGGTTCACACATAACTTGCCAATTCTAGCACGAGTCTATTCCCATAAAGTCTAACACAGGTCGGAACAAGGGTCTTCACATAACTATCCAGTTCAAGGAATCATACCATTCACATGCACTTTTGAAATTATTTAGATTCATTGTATGGATCATCCCGACGGGATGAGAGGAGAGAGAGCGTATGCACATAACCCACGAACGAGATACGAAGTCCAAGGACGTAAAGCCATGCTCTGATGCCAATATGTCACGCCCCGATTTTTCGCAGGATCGGTCGTCCCCGCTAGGCGCGAATCACCGCGTCAGCGCTCCCGCAGGACGATCGTGCCCATAAGGACCTGATGCCGCACGAGCACAAGTTGCGCCTGTGCAAGGCTATGATTCCGAACATACGGGGAAATAGCTAAGCCATAGGGCCGCACAGATAGTCCCAATGCAGCAGAGAAGAAACGAATAAGCGATTGGTAACAAGTTCATAGAGTCGTCATAGCGGAAGCATTGAATAACACAAGTATGGAAATAAAATAAGCACTTTATTGATATTGAATCAGTATTACAAGCCCGCTAGGCCGAGATTACAAGTCGCTCAAGCCCTCTCTCTCGAAACAATAAAAGCGTGCCAAGTGGCTACAATTGTGGAATGGTACATATGCGATGTTCCAACATTGTCTTGTATATATGCTTCAGCTCCGAATGCAGCGCTCCAAGGCTTTAGAGCGAACTCCACGCCTTAGCACAAATGAAAGGATTTTCCGCATCGAACGAGATTCTCCCGCACCCTGCAAGCAATCTGGTGGGTTATCAGTACATGAATGCACTGGTGGGGAGGTTTCTCGTCCGCTCGACAAATCCAAACACGTTATATAGGTTCCGTGCACCATCTATTAAGTTATCTTTCTAGTCTTACCTTATGATCAGTTTCATGGCATAATGTAAAGCCTAACTCGTGTGACAGTGCGTCGTACGATATAAGAGTAACACGGCGAGGCTTACCAACTTATCATTCGTTCTTCCCTGTCTAAAGATAAAACCAAGTTAAACGAAGCACGAATATATATAATGAAATCCAAGGATTCACATAAGCAAACACACGTGTCACGAGCGGGATTCTGACTCAGGTGCACGAGTTACACGGATTACTCAGATGTGTTATACTCAGATGGGTTGCAACAAATTGCTCAGGTGTTCAAATATGTATAGATGTCTTCTCACTCATATTCGTTCATGTGTTCCAGATTACTAGATGCGATGCAATGACTCGCACGCGGATTGCCGCTAATCGAGGATGACTTAATCTATATGAACATGAGTCGCTGGCATAGCCATAAAGGACGAGTTGTAGTCTTGAGCGAGAATTGTATGCGACTCAAGAACACGAGGCGTCACAAGCCATCCTGCCCGAACACGAGACTACTTAGTCTTAGAACGAGAATGGCGTGCAACGAAAGGTACACGAGGCACTACATGCCATCCTGCCCGAACACGAAGACTAACACGATGTTCCGTCCGGATCGGCCCCAGTGTCCGGAGACCTTTCGCAGGAACAGATTGAAAACACCTTGTGCACAAGTTGTCCGCGACTATGCAAGTCTTGGGTCTTCCAGATTCACGATACGACATGCTCAATCTTGATTCTTATTCTGAACGAGTATTGCTCCACGAGCTGTGATTCTTGCTTCTTGACATGATGCAATCCCTTAGTTCGGGAAATGCCTTGACGACCTAACGGCCCCGAATACTTTCAGGTTCATACTTGCACATAATGACTATTCGATAGTCTTCTGGCTAAACTAGATGAATACAAGACACGGATCGTTTTACTTGATTGTGGCATGAAATTATGTGACAAACAATGAAACGAGGCAAACGAGTACAAGCTAGCATCTATTAAGTTGTCTTTCTAGTCTTACCTTAGGATCATTTTTATGGCATAATGTAAAGCCTAACTCATATGGCAGTGTACTGTGCGATATAAGAGTAACACGGCGAGACTTACCAACTTATCATTCGTCCTTCCTGTCTAAAGATAAAACCAAGTTAAACCAAACACGAATATATATATATATATATATATATATATATATATATATATATATAATGAAATCTAAGGATTTGTGGGGTTCTGACTCAGGTGCACGAGTTACACGGATTACTCAGATGTGTTGTGCTCAGATGGGTTGCAACAGATTGCTCAGGTGTTCAAATCTGTATATATGTCTTCTCACTCATATTCGTTCAGGTGATCCAGATTACTAGATGCGATGCAATGACTCGCACACGGATTGCCGCTAATCGAGAATGACTTAATCTATATGAACATGAGTCGCTGGCATAGCCATAAAGGACGAGTTGTAGTCTTGAGCGAGAATGGTATGTGACTCAAGAACACGAGGCTTCACAAGCCATCATGTCCGAACCCGAGACTACTTAGTCTTAGAGCGAGAATGGCGTGCAACGAAAGGTACACGAGGCGCTACATGCCATCCTGCTCGAACACGAAGACTAACATGATGTTTCGTTCGGATCGGATTGGATCGGCCCCAGTGCCCCGGAGACTGTCCGCAGGAACAGATTGAAAATATCTTGTGCACAAGTTGTCCGCGACTATGCAAGTCTTCGGTCTTCCAGAGTCACGACACGACATGCTCAATCTTGATTCTTGTTCTGAACGAGTATTGCTCCATGAGCTGTGATTCTTGCTTCTTGACATGATGCAATCCCTTAGTTCAGGAAATGCCTTGGCGACCTAACGGTCCCGAATACTTTCAGGTTCATACTTGCACATAATGACTATTCGATAGTCTTCTGGCTAAACTAGATAAATACAAGATACGGATCATGTTACTTGATTGTGGCATGAAATTATGTGACAAGAAATGAAACGAGGCAAACGAGTACAAGCTAGCATGTAAGCAGGCAAGCATTGCATTTGTGTGAAACATAAGCATAAGGAAACTTGCGGTATAGTTTACTTTAGAACATAAGCGATTACGCTAGCACGGGTCTAAGGGGTAGTGCGAGGAGTGAAACCGTACATGGGCATATCTGGCGGCATAATCTATGAGACGAGCTGTATAAACATGTGAAGCAGTGTACTACGAAGAGTATATAATATATATTCGAAGCATTAGCGAAGTCTACTAGCACGAAGCTAAGGTAGCATGCGAGGGTCCAACTTTAAGCCAAGTTTTATTTTCATGTTCTAACACAAGCAATACAAGATGTGGATTATTCCCTTAGCTAGGTGCGTTGTAAGTTGTATTCTTTATTAACATGCAAGGGGTGATTCACCTAGCGACTAGCATGTATCGTACATATTTTATGTGTGCACGCTAAGCAAAGACAAGTTCATCGTAGCCACCCACCTTAGCGATGATTCGTCTCGGTCGAGTGATACTCCGAGCGCGCATTTGAAAGTCGATTCCACGGGAGATAATAGATCTGATAGGTGTCATTCAAGGGGATTCGATTGAACTGATTCTGATCCGAAGACCAATTAGAAGGCCCTCATCGCTCCTGTTACTGGTAACTGATACCTCTGGAAGGGGAATCCATTAAGGTTTTGTGGCGGTACCATCTGGACCAGTCCAAACTCCTGAAGGGTCAAGTCTGAAATTCTTTGCATCAAGCGAGTCTTCTCGCTGAGCAAAGCGGGCCGGGTCATCGCACTAGCGTTGTTTGAATCGGCTCTCCGCTTGAGTGGAACGGGTCGTTACAAAGCCGGTAGCAGAACTCAATGTAGTTTGGGTCATCCCTGCATAATGCAGTATAAGGAAAAGAACCCATACTAAGAACCCATACTGATGGATAGCAAGAGAGGAGCGGGATCATGTGCTCTTCGTCCATGCGGAAGGATTGAGGACATGAATGTCAATTAATCCAAATTTTGTCATCGACACTGCAGGTTCTCGGCCGGTAGCAAGCCGCATAAAGGGGAGGAACGCAGCTAACGTGCTTCATAAACAGGGACAGCTCCACGCATGACGTATGATGCTTATCCTCGTCTCTTGGATTAGTTCTTGGCGAACTGTCGCATAAGGTTGACATTCTCTTCGAATGACGGGTTCTCTGATATCCTTCCATGCTCCATTATGGGCACCACGAAAGGAGGTGAAACCACGAAAGGAGGTGAAACCCACATAAAGAAGACATGCATCAGTCTCAACGAAGTCTGCAAGTCGCATGTCGCTTCTAGGTTTCGTCCATGAGCAGGGTCGAACGTCTCAAAGGCGTTTGCTGCGGATGGCGCCTCATCCCTACGGCCAAGGATAGGCTCCGCGCGCATGTCACAGACGATGCCTCACCCATGCGACCAAGCTACGGATAGCCTCTGCGTGCATGCGACAGGACTTTGTGAAGACTGCGCGTATTCATGATCATTTTTCATCCATGCGGCGGAATTTTGGGGGAGTTTGCGCGTGTTCTAGATGATTTCTCATCCACACTGCGAGACTGTGTGACCGTGTACTTGTGCCTCTCTGTCTCTGAAGATCGGAGCACTCCTTCACCTCCGTACGATCTGCCAGTGTCGGGAGGCCACGGATCAGGTCCGCCCCTGACGAGCACCCAGGCGAAAAGGACAGTAGCCCTCCGCATCACAAAAGGAGCAGAAAAAAGACGAAGTTCTCTCCTCCCAGTGGCCTATTTATAGGCTAACAAGGGCCATGTGAAAGGATCGAGGCAATGAACCGAGTGATTCTGAAAATGAATCTGACGTCTTGATTTTCGCGGTCAAACTGTTATCCTTGGTAAAAATTGACGCATCGGGTTCCGAACCGCCTCTATCCATGTGACAGTTGGCGGCCTTTTCGTCTTTATCTCCTAGAAACGGCCGTCGACTCGGAGATCGAGCCAAATCTCGTTTATTAATTGCAGAGATGACAGTCTGGCAGTACTCCGCCCATGCGGCCCATCGTCCATGCGGCCTAAGTTCTACCCATCAATGCTCTTCTTATTCAAAGTATTTCAAACTTATCTGTTTAAAAACTTTGAAGGGAGTCTTGTAGAAGCATAGAAAATATGGATCCATGCGTCCAATAACCATGCGTCCCAAGATCGATTCAGAAGAAATCAAGCCGCAAAATAACTATGCGGCCCAGAAAAACAGCATCTATGCGCCCCAATATTAGCCACATAAAGACCTGACACTAGATTGTCTGACACAGAATCCTGACAAAAAGGACGTTCTGAGCGCCTCGAAAGACGTGAGCACGCTAAATGACAGAACCTCACGTCAGCATGAACTTTACTCTTGACAGGTACACAACGCCACATGTACAACACGGCAAAGGCTCTATGCGTCCTATGCGTCTCTGGCCCCATGCGTTCCAGACTCCATGCGTCTAATGTGGCAGGGTTCCCTGAGACGAAATCTTTCTGTTATGATTGAAGTAATTCTCTCCAACTAAGGGCGGACCACGTGTCAAGCTGACCAAGTCACGCACATAAAAGACGAGAACCGTCCAGATCTTTAGCAACAGCAAATTGCAACAAACGTCCACGTGGCAGCTCAGCCTAGACTGGCTCCAAAGGTTGGAACTGCATCCTGTTAAGGATGTACACGTGGCAGCTCCCAACATCCATGCGCCTATTGCACATGCGCGCGCATGGTCATATAACAATGGCTATAAATATTAGGGTGGTGTACCCATACACACATGCAGACAAGGGCAGGTACAGAGAGGCAGACACATAAGCAGGAGAGAGCATTTTTCTTTTTCAGTCAGATCGTCAATGGAGTAAAGGAGCCACTGCAGTGCTCGATCTCCTTCGTCCCACTCCCCAGAATAAAAAAAAACTTGTACTTAGATTTTCTGTTTAGGATATCTTTGTATTCTCTTTCGTGAATTAAACACCAAAGTTTGTTCAAACTGGTTTTAATGGCGGACACCGGTTATCGAGATTTTGCTATAAATAGTCTCGATTATTGTGCAATCTCATCATCAGCATCCAAAGCATTCAACATACTTTTATGTAAGAGCACTATTCCCGACAATGTTTGTGAGCATCGAGAGTCCTTTGCCTTTTCGTTCGTTCACTGGATAGTCAACGGAACATAACAATCACACGTCGATCAAGTCTCCATTGCTATAATGTCCAGAATTTCAAAGCTAATACTTAAAGAGTTCTTTGTGTAATTACAATCATTGTAATATGAATTCTTATTTAGATACAAGTTATAAAAGTTTTCTTAAAAGAAAATGATTTCTCTTTTTCTAATCGAAAACAAATGACGACTCCGCTGGGATCACCTTCACCACCGATGAGAAGGTCGTAGCGCAATCCAATGTTCCTTTAACAGGAACACTTGCTGATTCGTTGATCATCGAGTTTTGATCAACAAAAGTTTGTAGAGATGCTTTCTGAGGGCTACTCTAGCCCTGCTTCCACACGCCACCGTAGGAAGGTGTCTCGCCGAACCAACTGAGTCGTGAAGGTTACTGCTCCAACTACGCACAACATCTGGCTACCCAAGTCCCGCACAACGTATCATGCTGTCATCATCAACAAGGGCTAGGAGATTGGACTAGGAGATTGTTGGGGTTGAAGGGAAAACCACACCTTTGGTAGTTTCCAAGGACAGTCTCAAAGTCCACCTTGAGTCGGTGGATAATATTCTTAGTAAAGGTAGAATCTCTTAAATCGAAGAGATTACGACCCAAAAATAAGGGTCAGCATGTTGCTTCAAACAAGTTGCATGACGATCTCGACAAAAGAAATCACTATGATGTTGAAGGTCATTATGACACTAGTTTGCATAGGCCTGTCCGCACGAATCATCCTGGTGGCCAAAGGAAGCTTGTTTTCCGCGACAAAAGACATAATGCTGCTGTCCAGCATCCACTCTAGACATATGAACAACTTCCACGCTGGAAGATAGTAGGCTGCCACGGGCAAGAGACCAATCAAGCAAGCTCCAACGGAAGGCAAGTTAACTGCCCATGCGGGAACCATGTCTCCAACGCCACTGAAAGGCAATCTTCTAGTGGCAAGAAGCTTCCCGCGGGAAGCTATGTTCCAGTGTTTGACTTTCAATGCTGGAAATATTACTCCAACGTCGATGATGACAATTCCCATGTCAGATGCTTCACATGGGAACTATCATTTGGCTGCTATGTTCAACACTCGGATCAATTTAGCGGGGAAGGCTATTCTAGTGCGGATTTCAGAAGCAGAGACTGTTGTGACCATTTTAGCGTCACTGTGAAGCAGTGCTGGAAGCAAACTGCAAGCTGAAAGTGCTATTCCAGCGCCAGTTGTCATGCCTAAGTCCTTTGTGAAGGACCGATTGGATTTCGATTTGCTAGAGCGCCTCAATCAGAAGCACAAAGCTCCGTACACTCAAGATGTTACAACAACTACAACAATGGAAGGGGGCAAATTGCCGCCATCAATTCACGATCCAATGTTGTTGTTCAAAGAAAGATGAAGCACCTGCTAGGCCATCAAAAGTTTAGCAGACTTCATGTTGCCACACCAACAAGACAAAGGTTTCAAAGGCGACGACAACAACAAAATGACGACCTTCCTTTTGCCTCTGTCAAAATAGTAAGGCATAAGTCGAGGAAGAAGAAACAAAAGAAGCAGATTCGGATGCATCAGATTTCAAATACGAGCCTGGAGTTGACCCACAATCAATTCCTATTAAGGGTGTGTACCAAGGCACCAGGTCAAGAAGTAACTTATCACAATCATAATCTATTGCCCCAGCTGGGGCAGTATTCCACAAGAGCTAGAATCTGAAGTCGAAAGTATCAATTCGGCTTACACATCATCTGCAACCATCCAGTCTGCTAAAAGACGTATGGTGCCCTCCTACATGGTGGGAGAAGAAGGCTCCAATGATTATATAAATCAGCTCTTCCGAGAGATGAAAGCCAAATTTGATGAACTACGTGGTCTAATGTTGCAAATGGTCTCAACAAGGTTCTGTTGGGGTGCCTCCACCACCTATGGCTCCAGAAGGCAATCAAGCTGCTACTTCAACTGCCCCTGAACCTGATGCACCTGGGGGTATGTCTTAACCGGATGCTATCAAGAACTTGGAAGCAAGTTTGAATCCTGGATCAGTATCTATAACTTACAGAAGGTGGGAGTGAATTGTCCTTATCCCATTGAAGTCACTTTCCTATTGATTATAAGCCGCCTACATTTTGCGATATGATGGTTTGACATAGCCAAGCCAAACGTATATACCACATCAAGTCGCAAACGACAAATGTTGCCACAAATCATGCTTTGATGGCAATGATGTTCATTGGTACCCTCAAAGTCCTGGCCTTTGAATGGTTCCGCAGCTTGCCTCCAAGGTCCATAAAGACCTGAAATGATCTGGAGACTTCTTTCTTGTCTCATTTCTATGAAGAAGCGACGTGATTTAGTATGACCACACTCATCAGCACAACTTAAAAGGAGGGTGAAGCGGTCAGAGAATACATCGAGAGATTCTGGATATTTGCCACGAATTGTTCCTAAGGTATTCCGATTGCTATGCTTCTCGACACATGTTGGCACAATCTCCAACCAGCTATTTTCTTTGTCTTGGCATGACAAGTTTAACTTGGCCGGTATTTATCAAGAGTGCAGAGCTGGTGGAAAAAAACCACTGCAATTCTTGATACATTGGGTTTTCGAAAGCTCAATTTTGAGGGTAACATGAGCCCATAATCCCTGAGGAAAGTGAAAGAAATCTATGGCGATAGAGATTCCAGCTAACAATCCGCCCAAGCAAAGAGCTCGTAGGCCACCAAGCAACTATACTTTCAATAAAGATTATACGGTGGCTGTCTTCTATTTAATGATGAAAGGGAACATACTGCAACTTCCTGACATCAGGCGACTTGACGAATCAAATACATGTACAAATTCAATCTTAAGTTTAAATACATATACAAATTTAAATTTCAATGATTAAATCTTAATCCTACAAAAGAAATATCAAATATACCTTTTTGTCCTTCATCAATCTAGTTTCTTAGGATCCATATTCTTTTAGCCCTTCCAAAATATTCATATGATCATATCATTTGTTTCACTAGGGTGTTACTTTAGATCATGTTTTCAGCAAGCTGATGGGAACCTTGTTGTCTGGATCCTTTTCGTAGCTGGTGTGATACTCTGGAAGCTTCCACCATTTGATTGCGTATCTTTATTTTGGGAGTCACCATTTGGCAACTGTTACTTTTCATTCACTCTATGGAGATGAAAATTTTGATAACTTACATTTGCATTAATCCTTACTAGCTATATGCATGCATGCATGGAAGAATTAATACATATTTTACTACATCCAGCTTTAATTATGATTATGAAATATTTTACTAAGCAATGGATAAAGAAAATTATCATGCAAAACTTCCACGGTGATTACCTATGTGCCCTCATAAATTTAGTGAACAATTTTAATTATTATAGATAGGTAAGGACATATTTGGAAGAAAAACTTTCACGGTGAAGCCTCCACTTTTCTTATTAGATAGATAGATAGATAGATGAGTGAAGTCTTCTGCATGAAAATGAAATCCCCTCTTTAGTTTTCCTTCAGATGAATTCCTTCAGGTAAAACCTAATTCATCTTTGTTGCAAATCTTTTCCTCCTACTTCTCCATTATTCGATATCATGGTGGCAACCAGGAGCGACCCTTTGCCATGGACTTGAACATAATTTTTTTTTTCCTACAACCAAATAGCATTCAATAGTTTATGGAAAGTCCTATTTGGTCGCAGCTATCTTGGATTCACCACCTTTTCTTATGCCATGTAATGCACATTTTCGGAAGAGTGATTTACTTGAAGCTATGAATGTGGCACCAAACAGTGAACATTTGATGCAGTGCATTAGCTGGTTATAAAAACTTGGCAAATTCTATCTGAGAAGTTTTTCCTGCATTGAGAGTCATCGCTGATTTCTTGTGTTGAGGGAAATATCTTGAATCATGGTGATAAGTAGTAGTACCAGAAGGTGTCCATCTGTGGATCTCTTCTTCCGATTTGACACAGTGCATTAGCTGGTTATAAAAACTTGGCAAATTCTATCTGAGAAGCTTTTGCCAAATTGAGAGTCATCACTGATTTCTTGTGTTTTGGGAAATATCTTGAATCATGGGGAGAGTAGTAGTAGACTAGTGTCTATATGTGAATCATTTCTTCAGATTTAATTCTACATTAGAGTTTTCCTGCCAACACCCCAACACAAAGCGTTATCTGGGTCCCCCTGTTCTGCAGTTTTCTGGATTCCAGCCAACTGGCGGAGAAACAGGCTCAATTATTTGCATCAGCTGGGGCTATTAAATTCCCATTACCGAAATCAGATGCTTGGACAGAGAAGGTAAAATTTCACAAAGATATTTGTTTTGGGTAACCTGATATCCAGATTTAATTGTGCCTGCCTTTCTTGTTTTCAGATAAAAAGGCTTAACCTCCTGCTAACAGTTAAGGAATCTGCAATGGATGTTCCATCCAATCTGGAAGCCAGAAGACGCATTTCTTATTTTAGTAATTCACTGTTTATGAATATGCCTAAGGCTCCTAAAGTCCGGAACATGCTTTCATTTTCGTAAGTTCTTTTGATATGTAGTATCTGCAAAATATATTTCTTTATCTGTAAACTACTTCAAAATATGTGCTGAATCAGTATTACTCATCATAGAAGGGTTGCATAGATTTGTTTTATACTAACAGAAATGTAAATTTTATTCTTCAATGATCACAGGGGTCCGTTTGCTATAACTATGTATTGCTAACATTTTATTTTATTGTTCTTTCAGAGATATTTTTTTCTTTTTCATGTCATATACCATAATTAGCAACACTTAAAAGAGAAAGTATAGGAACTGAAAAGTCATGTTCCACATGTTAAACTTTCAAAAAGGAACTATAAGGACAGCTAAGGTAACAGGAATGTGCAAATATGGGAGTAGAATATATGCTTAAAACAAACTGGTACAAAAATTGAAAAGGAAGGCCGGAAGTGACTCATGATGATTTCTTTTAGTTTCCAGTTGACTCATTGAAACAATAAATTTCGTAATCAGTTTTAATTTTAATAACAAGTCTTTTGTCTAGCAAATTCTATTTCTACTCCCGTTACTCACTCTATTGCAGAATATATCACACTAACAAGATGAAGGCCCTGTACTGATTCAAAGATATAGAATGTTTAATTATAAGTGTTTATAAAGAATGCCTTAAATATATGATTGGCATAATTTTATTAACTTCTCTCTTCCATGTGTTCTCTTATATATATGCATGTTCGTAATTTTTTTAACTATAATCACTGACATGAAGAAACATTTTGATTGATGAAAATATTGTTGTGAAAGTAAATTTCTATTAAAATAACTTACTCAAAATGCATAAAGCATGTTTAAAACAATTTCAGATTAGTCAACACACATAGGCCAAAACAATTTTTTTTTGGTGAGCAATTTAACAAAGTCATTATAACTATGCTCTCATTGCTGCAGTGTGTTGACACCCTACTATACGGAGGATGTTCTTTTCTCTTTGGATAATCTAGAGAAGTCGAATGAAGATGGAGTTTCCATCCTTTTCTACTTACAAAAAATATATCCAGGTTTCTTGTGCTCCATTTGGTTGAAATTCATTATAATTGGAACCCTTTGGTAGTCAGCTCATTTGAGATATGGTATAAACTGATCTACCTGCTTTTATCATACTAAATCTGTAGATGAATGGACAAACTTTCTAGAGCGGAGAAAGTTGCCTGATTCTATAGACGATTGGACAAACTTCCTTGAGCCAGATAAGTGCAGACCAGAAGAGCTCCAAGAGAACAAAGAAACAGAAGAGGAGCTTCGTCTTTGGGCATCTTACAGGGGCCAGACTTTGACTCGTACTGGTATGGTACTTGGTGCATTTTATGAAATTGTTTGGGAACTTGTTTTCCTGCTAATTATCTAGATTTTTAATATTTGGCTAGTCTTTTTTTTATGTTAAAAACCTGTTATAGAAGTATTACACACAAAATTTGCTCACTGTTTCGTTAAGTGAATCTCCAGTCAGAGGTATGATGTACTACCGGAAAGCTTTGGAACTTCAGTCTTTTCTGGATATGGCCAAAGATGAAGGTACTTAAGTTGACATGAAAATTTTAAAATTGTCTAGAGTATGGATTTTCAAATTAGTATGGATCCTCTTCATTCACCTTTGTTTTTTTAATACATTCTTTCAGATCTTATGGAAGGTTACAAAGCAGTCGAATTAACATCGGAGGATAATTCAACTGTTGGGAGATCTTTGTGGGCACAATGCCAAGCTGTGGCCGATATGAAGTTCACTTATGTTGTATCTTGCCAACAATATGGAGTACAAAAAAGATCTAATGACCTTCGTGCACATGATATTCTGAAACTCATGACAACGTATGTGCAGTGACCTTGTTATGCATTAGTTAACAAGAGTATCCAAGGAAATTAAGCAACAATATATCGTGCTGCATTTGTGCTCTTCTAACTATTTCCATACTTCATTTGTCTAGTTACCCTTGTAACTTCTCTAATGTGTTAACCGAAGTGATTGAAGTTGTCATCTTCAGGGATAAGGGCTTTTACACTGTTTCTAATGCAGTTCTCTTTCTTATTTCTTATTGGCTAGCATTGTTCTCAAACTTGCAAATTCAGCATGAAAGTATATTGATTTGACAGGTACCCATCACTTCGAGTAGCTTATATTGATGAGGTTGAAGAACCTCGTGGAGATAGAAAAATTGAAAAGGTTTACTACTCTGCTTTGGTGAAGGCTGCTTTACCAAGGACCGATAACCCTTCTGAGCCATCACAGAATCTTGACCAGGTAATAACTCAGTTCTTTATGTTTAATGTAGGAACGTGTTAACCTATTGTGTCAAACCTATTTTGCATGGACACGGATAGGGACCCGGCAAGGCAAGACAAGGACATGGTGACACGGACATGGCTCCTATTTTAGTGTGTTTATTGTGGAGTTTCCGGGTTGTGTCCAATACCTGTCCGCGATCCAGATTTTAGAGTGTCCCTGCTTCCCTGGCGTCAGTGGTTGCCTCCCCCGATCATGGCTCGAAGCATCAGTGAGTTCTGTGGAGAAAGGAGTGTTGGGAGGGAGGGGTTAGGGGTGAGTCAACACCATCATCATCATCCAAGCATTATTCCATCGGAAATGGCTGTGGCCTTTCCATCGAAAATGTCTGTGGATTCCCTAAAAGAAATTGACACTTTTAATGGACGGGGTGTCAACCTAACGTCTGCCCTTATGAAGAAGGGGGAGTCAGCAACTAGATAATGAAGAGGGATTCTGTAATTTCAAGCTTATATATTAATTAAGGAAGAGCTCCCAAGTTAATTTGGAAAATATTAGATGGTAAAAAATGAATGCAGGGTTATGTTTCTTCAGACCGGAACACATGCATATAGAGAATGGTTTGTGTTTGTGTGTGTGTAGCATGAAGGTATGGGAAATGACGGAATGGATTAAAGCCTACATATTGTTCTGGTAATGAACACCAGAACACCTGCAGGGTTATGGCTTTATTAAGGTGAGCCATAGTGTAATAACAAGATAAGCCTACATATTGTTCAATGGTGTGTGTGTTTGTGTAGCACAAGGTTAGAGTTAGACAGCATATAGAGAATATGACTATGTGAAGAAGCCTAAGAACTAACTCGCCTGTCTGAATATTCTTTTTATATTCCTTTGTTTTGCATTTGGATGATGGGATCGTTTGTTGATTTGTCAAAATGCATCAAAGCATAAAAAGTGTTAAGACTGCTTCCTAAGTTTGCTTTTTGCTACCATGGTCCATTCTTATGTGCATGTACTTCATTTCTCCTTTAGGGTTGTATGCTTTTGAATTTCCTGAAACAAAATAGAGTACTCATTGGGCATCTATTATAGTGTTCTGATCCTTGACCACCATAAATATTTGGTAGTCATAAATCAACCTTTACTTATAATTTTGCTTCTATGTAATTTGGGCTAGTTATACTTTCTGTTCTTGCACAATCAATGCAGTTTATTTATGCAGTATTTATGGCCATGTTACATTTCGTTCATTTATATTCTCTTCTTAGGTTATCTACCGGATAAAGCTTCCAGGCCCTGCAATTTTGGGTGAAGGCAAGCCAGAGAATCAAAATCATGCCATTATATTTACACGCGGTGAAGGTTTACAGACTATAGACATGAACCAGGTAATCCTCTAATCTGTCTAGGCAAAGTATATGTTATTTCTTTAACCTAACATATCATTTCAACTAACTTTTAGGACAACTACCTGGAGGAGGCCTTCAAAATGAGAAATTTACTCGAAGAATTTCTGAAAAAGCATGATGGTGTGAGATACCCATCAATCCTTGGAGTCAGGGAGCACATATTTACTGGGAGGTTGGCCGAATTTTACAAGAATAAAGAAAAAAACAATTTTTTAAGCTGATGGTTGCATTATTTCCATCAAATCAAGTAGTTGCTAATTTCCAGTTATTTCTGCAGTGTTTCGTCACTTGCGTGGTTTATGTCAAATCAGGAGACTAGTTTTGTAACTATTTGTCAAAGACTGCTTGCTAACCCTCTGAGGTAAGCTTCCTGATAGCCAAATAATAGATGCTGCCTTAAGAGCTATAGCCTTTATGGTACTTCCTAGTTTGGTCATTTATTCAGAGCAACTTTTGATTTGTAAATTATAGGAGGAAAAGATGCTTGATGATATTTGCCCAACTCGCAGGCCTACAATAATCAAAGGTGTGGTTCGTACGGCCACAATGTACACATTGACAAAGTACCAATATCACTTATTAGCATAATCACGTTGTCATGACCAAGATTTAACCAGGACCGAACTTAGGTGCGAGAGACTGAAGTAGAGGACTCCATAAAATAGTAGTCAGAAGCAAGAGGGTACCACAAATAATTATGAAGTGATGTGCACAATATACCAACAATAATAGAAACAATAACAAATTAATATGCAATCACAACAGATGACAAGCTAAAATAGATCACAGTAAACGAAAGAAGTAATAACTCACATAGAGAAGTAACTTACAATGTAGAAGTCGAAGATCTCACAGAATCCAGAGAACCAATCACCATGATCCAATATCCAGATACGAGATATAAGCCATAACTGCAATGCAGAGTCGAAGATCATGGAAGTTTGAGAGCCAACAACCAAGGTTCCAATATCCAGATACAAGATCAATCATCAGGGGAGTAGCAGCAGTGGTAGAAGGCAGCCCAACAATTGTACTAGGGGAAGAAACATACAAGAAGAGAGTGGACGAAAGCACAAGTCAAGGACATAAGAGAGTATAGGTAGACGATATGCATAACGTAAAAATAGCCATAAGAACACATGGATGGCTGTTTTTTCTTTTTTGCTGCTGAAGTTAGAACTTAGAAGCTGAAACTCACAATAGTAGTACTTTTTTCTCAGCTGCTGCTACTTTCTCCTCTATGGTCCACTTGTTAGTAGCAGGGATCTCAAGTTCTTTTCAGCCTAGTGTCGACTGTTGGCTCCCATCTTCTATATGGCCCCCACGTGTCAGTTGCTCATTAGCGACTCTTAGTGTCCTAGTAGCCCACTCGTTGTAGTCCACATGCAACTCCTCTACAATAAAGGCCTCTTAACACTTTCTTGCTCTGTCATCGCCTCGATGAACGCAACTCAACTCACTTTCTCTGCCTAAGATGGGCGCAACTCACACTCTTCAGATGACAAGAAGGCTGCAATCTCTCTCTCTCTCTTTCTCTCTCTCTTGTCACTAAGGCTGCAACTCAATGGAGGCTGCAACCCTCTCACCACTAAAGATGCATACATCTTTCTGTCAATATGATCGCTACTCATTGTCTCTCGCCACCAAAAATGGCTGCCAAATCACTCTCTCGTTGCCAAGAGGGCCTTTGTTCACTATCTTGCCGCCTAGAAGGCGGCAAGTCTCTCCATTGTTTCTACTTGTCTTCTAGTTGGCTTGGTTTTCATCTAAGCTCCAGCCTGCAGGAGTGTAGAAGAATATCTTCTTCTTCTTTGCTTTCTAGACAATTTTTGGTGATGTCACCATTGATGTCACATAGGCTACATTAGTCACATTTTGTCATTAATTATCGCAGTTATGGTATTATAATATGCCATACAGGGAACAACTAAGTGTTACACCCAGTTTTCATTTACAATGATTAGTGTTTATCTGCCGCAGGGACATCATAATAAAAAAACTTTGTTTTGTGTACTTTATTGGATCTTTGAAATCATTTTTTTCCTTGCCAGTGTATATTTCAAACTAATCTAACTAGATCATTGTTCTCAGCTAGCATCTAGTATTGGTAAAAAATAGTATTGGGATGGGTCTGATACATGGATAACCTGCAGATTGCTCATTAAGTTTCATGGCAATTATCTAAAATATTTGCATTACTTATTTATTTCTTAGCAAAATAAAGAGCGTTTTCTTAACCTCTTTCTGCGTTTGTATCTCAGGGTTCGTTTTCACTATGGTCACCCAGATGTATTTGACAGGATTTTCCACCTAACAAGAGGTGGTGTAAGTAAAGCATCTAAGATCATTAATTTAAGTGAGGATATATTTGCAGGTATATCTTATCACCCCCTATTCTTACAAGCCTGTAGCATCGCCTAGAACTATCAAATTGTCTTTTTCTCCCAAATTGCAGGGTTCAATTCTACACTTCGTGAAGGCAGTGTTACACATCATGAATATATTCAAGTTGGTAAGGGGAGAGATGTCGGCCTAAATCAGATCTCACTTTTTGAGGCAAAGATAGCTAATGGGAATGGAGAGCAGACATTGAGTCGTGACATATACAGACTTGGACACCGTTTCGATTTCTTCAGGATGATGTCATGTTATTTTACCACTGTTGGTTTCTACTTCAGTACCTTGGTATGACTTAAATGCTTTATCTAGGAACGTCGACTCTACTGTCTGGCTAATCCTTTTAGTGAATTTAATAGTATTTATTATCTGCTTGCAGATTACAGTCCTTACCGTATATGTATTTCTGTACGGTCGTCTTTATCTCGTGCTTAGTGGACTAGAAGAAGGTCTTGCTACTGGTAGAAAGTTTATACATAATCAATCCCTTCAGATAGCTCTTGCATCTCAATCTTTTGTGCAGCTTGGGATTCTGATGGCTCTACCCATGGTGATGGAAATTGGGCTAGAAAGAGGATTCCGAACTGCACTTAGTGAATTCATCCTTATGCAATTGCAGTTGGCTTCTGTTTTCTTTACATTTTCGGTTGGAACCAAGACCCACTATTATGGCAGAACATTGCTGCATGGCGGTGCAGAATATAGGGGTACTGGTCGTGGGTTTGTGGTCTTTCATGCTAAGTTTGCTGACAACTATAGGCTCTATTCTCGCAGCCACTTTGTGAAGGGAATTGAACTGCTGCTTTTGCTTGTAGTGTATGAAATCTTTGGCCAATCATATAGGTCTCCGGTTGCATACATTTTTATCACTGCTTCAATGTGGTTTATGGTGGGTACTTGGTTATTTGCCCCTTTTCTATTTAACCCTTCGGGGTTCGAGTGGCAAAAAATAGTCGATGACTGGACGGATTGGAACAAGTGGATCAGCAACCGGGGGGGAATTGGTGTCTCAGCAGAAAAAAGCTGGGAATCATGGTGGGATAAGGAGCAAGAACACCTTAAGTATTCAGGTGTGCGGGGGATCATCGCGGAGATAGTGTTAGCGTTGCGCTTTTTCATCTACCAGTATGGGCTTGTCTATCACTTGAATATAACGAAAAGGAGGACCAAAAGCATTCTGGTAAGTCTTGTCTACCTGTTCTTCTATCTGATTATACAGTATTGCATTCATAGTTCCGTTGAAAAAAGAAGAAATCCTCACTGCTTGGATGTATATCTGGTTTCAGGTTTATGGTATTTCTTGGCTTGTGATCTTGGCAGTACTGCTTGTTATGAAGGTAAGTTTCAATGAATATTTTATTAGTTTCTATTACTTTAATTCAATACAATCTATTTTTGACCACTGTTTAGGAGTCTATTTGAAACTTATGGTCTCGTGTATCATGGTATTTGGATAAATCAGGCTCTATGTCTATACGAACACCTAGGTCAAAGCTTATTGTATATTAGCTGTATAAGTAGTCCTTGAATTACCATAGGCAAAGAAAGAGTGAAAATAACCATTGAGCTGAAGGAAAGTAATATTGGGTAGTTTGATGCTGTGTTATTATATTGATGGTTTGCACGTCAAATTTCCTCACGATGAACCAGGTCCTGCTATTTTCCAAAATACATGTGTTGAGTGGGCTATTTACAAATTGGGTTTCATTTTTACAGGGTAATTAATTTGCTAAACTGATTCGATTGTACCTGGTGGGTGGTGCATGTATACTTTGTCCAATACTTTTCATTTATTTCCAGTCTCCCTTGTGCCAAACCTGAATCAGACGCTGTTTTTGCTTAAGCAATTGTACACTTTTCCATATGGATATAAATTCCCGAAGTGTGACTTTTCGATTAACTTAATTGGGGTTATGGTTGTCATTGGTGAATTACCAAAAACAAATTTCTTATTGAGCTTTGGAATTCATAGCATTGTTTAATTATCTGCTCAGTTGCTCACTGGACGACTTGAACCTTGGTTGCTTTTTTAGACCATGGTAATGTCCATTCCACCATCTAACTTCTGGAGTTGCAATGTGTTACATATTGTGTACAGGACTTTAGTCCCACATCAAATAGGAGGCCGAATAGGTAATGTCCATTCCACCATCTAACTTCTGGAGTTGCAATGTGTTACATATTGTGTACAGGACTTTAGTCCCACATCAAATAGGAGGCCGAATAGTATCCATTCATTTCTACTGTTCATACCATTGTTTCCAACAGGTTGAGGGTTATATATTTGCAATATCAACAGTTACCTTTGGGTTGATTTTTGCGTAACATTGTATAGAAATGAGATTTCTTTGTGTGTGTTTGTGGTTATATACGGTGTTTGTATTTATCATCATCTTTATTCCCGTTCGTTATTGGCTGCAGACTGTATCCGTGGGAAGGAGGAAATTCAGTGCAAATTTTCAGCTTATGTTTCGGCTGATCAAGTTTCTCATCTTTGTAACTTTTGCATCCATTCTGATTACTTTGATAGCCCTCCCACATATGACCTTTCTGGATATAATCTTATGTTTCCTCGCGTTCATGCCAACTGGTTGGGGCATTCTCTTGGTTAGTGGTTCATACCGAAACTAAAACTCTGCTGATCTGTCCACTTTACTCACGTCACTTTTTCTCTCTTCAGATTGCACAAGCTTGTAAGCCTGTCGTTCGCAGGGCTGGCCTATGGAGTTCGATCCGGGCGCTTGCCCGAGGATACGAAATCATGATGGGCCTGCTGCTTTTCACCCCGATTGCCTTCTTAGCTTGGTTCCCGTTTGTTTCTGAATTCCAAACCAGGATGCTCTTTAACCAGGCCTTCAGTAGAGGTCTGCAGATTTCTCGTATTCTTGGTGGACAAAAGAAGGAACGTTCGACTCGCAACAACAAGGATTAAGTTAAAGCTCCAGAATTTGAATCAAAGGATGTGGGTCGTTCCATGGGGCTGCTAGTGTATGTCTGATGTATATATATAGTAGATGTAATTATTACTAGGCAGGGAATGGATATTTATTGCAATTAGATTTCCCCTTGATTGTTGGGTGCAGCCCCAGTTTTATTTTTCGTCTGCTTGAGGGCCGAAGATAAAAACTCTGTATATCATTGCTCTCTGCCTATTGGGCTCGGTTTTCTGTATATCATTGCTCTCTGCCTATTGGGCTCGGTTTTTGGAACCCTTCTCATGTCTGATGCAGTGCTGCGTATCTCGGAATTTTTGATATAGTTCTTCATTGGTCGAAGAAGTGTGACTAACGCAGGCACCTTAACTGTGGTGGCATAATGTGTAGTTGAGATCCTTATTAGTCAAAAACTTCGTGGATTTTTGCGGGCAGTGTTAAAGAGTCCATTTTTGTTCACCCACCAAAATTAGTATGAATGTTCAGCCTTTTACTCATGGGTTATAATGTGTTAAATTAGTATTAGGTTGGATGAAAATGATGTGGCAAATCTCGAGTCTAATGGGGAACATCTATACTAGTTTTCGTGGGTGAATAATGGACTTACTCATTGGTTTGTGGGGACTAAAAACAGAAGTGCATTTATCTTCTTCTAGAATGAAGCGCTTATGAGGAATTTTGAGGAATTGTTGTGTAAAATATTTTTTTTTGTCCTTTCTACTAGGTTATAAACTAAGAATTGTTGCGTAAAATATTTTTTTTTTGTCCATCCTCACGGGAGCTTTCTATCGTAACCAACATGTCACGATCCCATCGACGTAAAATATTAGTCTATTTTTGTTCATGAAATTTTTTTTGGGTGATGTTCATCATTCCACTCGACGGTTGCTACATGTCTACTTAAAATTACTTTTTTTATTATTTTGAGGTGAGAGAGATTAAATTAAAAATAAAATTAGTTTTAGGTTGACACGTGACAATCTTTGAGTGGAATGGTGAACATCGACAACCGATAAAATTGGAATTTGTTGAACTAAAGATATAAACTTGTGTAAAATAGAATTATTTTAATTATATTACATGGATTATTAACTTGTTGTATAGATGTGGATATAGTATTGTAGTTGTTTGAGAGGAATGAAAACATGGAAATATTTGGAACCGTTGGGTTGCCACTATATTGGAAAGGATGATGTCAGCAATGGTCCAAGGAATACGGTAATGCGGAAAAGATAGTGTTGTGATATATGCTGAATAGAGATTTGTATACTTATTTCAGTTTGTGGTATCATGTATATATATTATAGATTAACTGTTCAGTATTTGTATGGTAATGAATAACTTATATTTTTCATTGCACTCGAATTATCATAGATCATTTATTGGTGACCTTTATTAGGTGCCAGCAGTGTTAATCCTGAGCCGTGTATGTGCAGATTACCCAAAAGTTATGTCGTTCTCCCCCTCGAGGTCAACGCCATGTTCCTAACGCTCAATGGTCCCACGTATCCAACTACTCAAACGTGTGACCATCTCAAAATATTTGGACGTTGTTGCGTGTATTGTTTTGTGTGGTGTCCAGCATTGTGACACGTGTAATATATAATGCAAGTGAACATGCAATTTCAAATTGTTCATGGGAATAGTCAGTCATTTGTTAACATGGATGACACGTTAATCCGGAAGCGGATCAAAAATTGTAGAACACAGGCTATGTGTAGTGCTACAAGCGAGATCTGAAAGTTCGTTCTCTACATGAATCCAAGTTGTCGTCGAGATCAGATGGAATTCACACAAGAGTTCATTATATGATATTCTCGATTCCAACGAAGCACGAACCAAGGACAAAGAACATGTTACAAACAAACTCCGAAGAAAATGAAGATTACAACAAGCGACAAGAAAAACATTCTTCTCTTTACGTTCGTACAGACGCTAGCTACAATGAGAATGAATGAGCAAATGAAAAGCTGAAGAAAAGTTCCTTGCTGGGGTGGTTAAAACAATCGTTGCTTAAAGCAAGATTCGATGTACAGACGATCTGTCCCTAGGAACCAGCAAGTTCACAAATAAACTTCTGGAACGCTCAATGTCATCTTTGAAAACATTCGAAAACACCATGTGGGAGAGGGACACTCTGGGCCGCAAATGCGATCTGGTGTCATCAATTTTTTCATTTGTCTTTTTCTCTCTCCTCAAATGAAAGAGGAGGTCCTCTATATATAGAGAAAAACAGTACCTATGCGACCTGAGAAAACTTTAGGCCTCATATGCGCTGACCGACCAGATCTCCTAAAATTTGGGTGTCAAGAGCCGCAGGAGCTGCATGCGTCGCCTCCGCGGCCGGTCACGCTATACTGCACGAGGTAGACAACGCCGCCAAATGCCGAAAGCAGCCGTATGCGTCGCATTTTTCGGAAGGCACAGAAAACCATGCACCGCATGTGCCGCCTATTGCAGACCCTGTCCCCTCCACATACAACTCGTTCATCCAAACCTGGCCGCATAGCCCCTGGCCGCATAGCGCATGGCCACAAAAACCTTGGCCGCATAACGCTTGGCCGCATAACCCCTGGCCGTATAATGCCTTGGACGCATAGCGCCAGGACGCATAACACTTTGGCAGCATAGCGCCAGAGCGCATGTGCCACGAAGCATGCGTCTGAGCTAGCAACCGTGCATGAAACTCCCGCATAAAAGGAGCGCATGAGCGCGGTGCGACGATGCTGACGTGCTAAGTGCGCCAACAAAGTGCCACTTTGCGCCCTTGAGCCCGAGTCCGAGTCGCTAAGCCCCTTTTGGGTTTAGCTCCTAAGAAAAACTTCCCAGAGGTGGTAACAAAATAAAGATTGTTATAATAGAGTTCACACTTAATTCCTCTAGGAAAGTCAACCTACATGGGCCACCACCCCATGTACATATACCAATACTAATCATAGCTATATATATTAAGATATACACATTGGTGGTTTTTCAATGTGGGACTAAAACTCCCAAAGCTAAGTGAAAAATACCAACAATTTCCCACATATATCACAATATATGGTCGAGCGTTCCTCACAGTGACTGCCATCATGCATTAGGATAGATGTCGCCGACGACTTGAATCTTCTCGTTTGGGTCAAACAATAGTACGATACAAGAATGGACTAGGCCTTGAATTCTACACCATAGTTGCTATTCTTACCACTCACACAATGACCTCAGCTGTGCCATCCGGTCGCACGTTAAAGGCCATGTGCCGACCTGGTCTCAGTGTATGTATCTTGGACGTCTACAAGCTTTCCCTCAAGAGACGACCTACATCTCTATCCATACACTTAGGTGAGTTCTTCCACTATAGAGAGTTTATTATCCGGCATGAAGCCTTGTGCTTCTGTGCGGTGCTACGCCGCAATGACATGACCGCCCACGGCCGAGGATCCCCCTCTTGTGGTGTCATACCACTGTAGAATGAGGATACATGCCTCTTAGTAGTGTCGTTACTACACACAGCATGGAGCCTTGTACTCATGTACGGTGCTACACCGCTGTGACATGGCTCGAAGTCGAGGTTCACTCCCTCATGTGGTGTCATCCACTGTAGCATGAGGTCACCAACCTCTTAGTAGTGTTGTACTATATCTCAGCATGAAGCATTGTGCTTTCGTGCGGTGCTACACCGTTGTGACATGGCTCGAAGCCGAGGTTCACTCCCTCATGTGGTGTCACCCACTGTAGCATGAGGTCACAGGCCTCTTTGTATTGTTGTACTATTACTCTCTATCTCCTTTCAGCATTAGGATACATACCTATGTGCGATGCTAACGTAGCTGTGACATGGCCCGAAGCTGAGGTTCACTCCCTCATGTGGTGTCCCGCCACTGTAGCATGAGATATAAGTCATTTTTAGTGCTGAAGCTACTCGTGCTTTCTGCAACGCACGACGGACATTCACTCTGCCCGAGAACTCATTAAGGTGTCAAAGCCATCCACCCACAAAAATTATTCTGATTAAGAACAAATAGTAGACCACAGTGGTTCTGGGTATGTATCCCACAATGTCCCTGAGGACTACCCACTATACCTGATATTATCCTGGTCAATGTTCCTCCCATGAACCAATAGCTAGATGCCTGGTAGATTTCTCTTTGAACCAATAGCATAAAACTAAATGGTAGGATTGCAGAGACACAATATCAGAGGTCCTACAAGCCCATATATGTTGTGTCCTTGACTATGTGTGGTGTTACTGCCGCTGTGACATGGCTCGCAGCCGAGACTTTACCCTGTCGAGGTACCTCATTGTGGTATCACCCCACAGTAACATGGAGTACTACGTTCCTTCATAGTCCTTGATGCTGACTATATATGGTGCTATTGTCGCTATGACATGGCACGAAGTCGAGGCTTTACCCTGTCGAGGTACCTCATAGTGGGGTCATCCTACGGTAGCATGGAGTACTACGCTCCTTTATAATTCTTACGATAAGCTGGATCTTGAGGCCTATTATGAACGGATTCACCAGAATCACCTGACTCCGATCTTTTAGCCACTGTAATAATCCACGCTAACTGCACTCATTCAATGTTCTGTACTGCCCCTTGAGGCCTATTATGAACGGATCCGCCAGAATCACCTGGTTCCGAACATTAACCACTGCAATGATCCACGTCGACTGCCCTTATTTAGTGTTCTGTGTTTTATCCACACATTTCTCTTTAAACCATTGAAAAGATGAATATATGCCACTGCTGCAGCTTTCTGGTTTTTACAGTATGTCGGTATCATCCGAATCTGTGTACTAACCATAGGAAGGTCATCTGAGAGATTTCAGAGCTATTTTGCTTTATATGCTATAGCTGATAGTACATAAAACTCTGAGAGTAAAGACTGTTTATTCGACTTTCATGATATAGCACTACCACCCCTGGAGAAGTTACGTCCTTCTGTGGATCTTTCACTCTTCTTTTTTAAGCATCAATTGGCATCACTGAAGCCTTCCATCATATCTGGATAACTGCTGTAGTGCAGGATATACCACTGAGTCCATTTGAGAATTCTGACGACTCTATTCACATCTTTCAGTGTTCAATAACACACATACTGCTCGTGAACTGGCTCAGCATCCCTACAGCGAGAGATATATCAGGCCTGGTGGTACTCGCAGCTTGAATCATGCACCTGATGATGCTCGAGTACACAAACTGTCTGATGCTTTCCCTTGGATTAGGCTTCTTCATCTTCATGTTACTCCTGAGGAGTATCGACCCTGATACCCAAAGCGTGTGACCAATCTTCTTATGCAGAGAGTTTGTGACTGAGCAAGCCCACCTGGCATCCGGATTTTCTTATATCCTTAGGATGACATCTGCAATCCAATATCCTGAGTCTTGATAAAAGAACATTTTTGTTCTAGTGATACTTCTATATCCTCAGCTGGGATTAGCAAGTCGTCCACATAGATACAAAAGATGACTCATTTATTATCAGTGAACTTTGTGTACACACTCTTGTCTGTCTCGTTGATCCTGCGACAACTTTGACTAGATGACTTGTTAAACTTCTGCTGCCATATCATGGGATTTGCTTCAAGCCGTATTGATATATCACCAACCCGCAGACTATCTTCAAACCTGAACGCCAATAATTCTGATTGTTGTCCGTGAATCTCTTATGTCATCTTCCTCCAAGACTTAATGTCTTTTCTTCATCTGATAAACAATCAGCTTATGAATAGATGCTATGGTAATCATCATCCTGATATATGACACCTTCAACGAGGTGCCAATAAACTCAATCTCGTGTATCTGAGAAAGCCCCTAGGCTACAAGCTTAGTATTCAACTCAACTGTTATGTATGCTTCTATTTTCTTCTACTGAAGATATATAAGCATCTGATAGATTTAGCTCCTTCAGGCAGATTGATCAACATTCAAGTGTTGTTATGGGGTCAATCTCTTCATGGACTGCCTCCTCTTAGCAGACTAAGTCTCTGGTCTTTATCGCCTCATCATTGGTAAGTAGCATTGTCACACCCCGATCCCACAGGAGACTGTTCGTCCTCGCTTTGGTCCTTGCAGGACCGACCGTCCTCGCTTGGACACGATATCGTGTAAGCGTAAGTTGCGCTTGCACAAGGCCAAAGCTTGAACAAGGGCAAGTAAGCTATTCAAGACGGAAGCAGCGACACATATTACAGAAAAGTAAAGAACACAATGGCATAAGGAAACAAGCATCTTTTGATATTCAAAAGTATTACAAGTGGCGCTTGGCCGAGGATACAATTCGCTCAAGCACTTTCTCGAATATAATAACATCGTTCCATACATTACATCTATTTATACAAGACATAGACTCCAGATTTTTGGATCCTGGGGATGAGGCACGGCTATCGCTTCTTCGGACTATCCAGTACCTGCGAACAAGCAAAATATTGGTGGGTCAGTACTTTGGAGAAAGTATTGGTGAGTATAAATTAACGAACAGATGCAACACTCCCTAAAACCAACACTGAGTAAGCATGTGGCAAAATATTACATTACTAGTGATCTTGCTACTTTTACCTAGGTTTATTTCATGTAGCACAGGGTTAGAGTCAGTTTACTTCTTTCAAAAATATAGCTTTGGAAACAATTTGCATATTCAAACATTTAAGCATATCAGTAGGGTCAGTGTTCTGTCGTGCAATTCGCAATATGTATCGTGCACCATATTTACTAACTCTTTAGGAACACAAGTTATTTCTAGTGGACTGATCAATTCCTTACTAAGGGGCAGCAGTGAACATCAAGTGAAATATGTAAGTCTAGGGGCAATATGAGATTCAAGCATAATTGAAAATCAATACATCACTTATTCAGTGATTCTTACCCTTCGCCGAACGGTTATCTCTGCAGTAGACATACAAGTTAGCAACAATTTTAATAAATATATTTGCTTTATTCCCTATCCGTCTCTGCATCAAACAGTTAGGTATGCAAGAAGGCTAACCTAGCATGCGCCCTAACTACATGATGGTCCATTGGTTGCCCCATGATTAGCAGCGGTGACTCAAGGTTCAGCTCTGCACTAGCACGCGCGTATGTCGGCAGCTGTGACTCAAGGTTCAGCTCTTCACCAATACACACGAATACTAGCAGCTGTGACATCATGGTTCCGCTCTTTACTAATAAACACATCACCTCACTAGATCCCTTAGGACCGTATCCTCTGGGTGAAACAAAAATCTCTTCCAGACTGACCGACTCCCAGTGCCCCGAGAACCGTTCGAGAGACAAAACCTTGTGCATAATTTGTCCGAGACCAATGCATGACATGCACATCTATAATGCAATCAAGCAATGATCAAGCAAACATATCTTTTTTTCTTATCAAAGCAAGTGATAGGTTCAATCTTCTTTTCACACAACTAAAAGCACACTCCACTAGATCACAAGGACCATACCTCAGGGCGCACTATTAGTCTCTGCTTATTCGAAACAATCATCTTTAGCATATTATGAGTTATTCATACAGTTCTATCTTTTTGCATCAATGACAAGCAATTTTATAAGCGATGACAAGCAAACATATGAACGATCTTTAATTTAGCAAGCATAGCACAAGTCTTTTATCTTTTCTAGTTAAGCATGCAGTTCTACTCTTGTTTAGCATACGACATAGAGACTTGTTCAAGCAATTTCTTTTACTTATCTTGTTAGCATGACAAGGGTTCGTTCGATAGCAGTGTCAGTGTAATTAAGCATGCAATATTTCTTTCTTGACTTAGCATGGAAATGGTTCTATCTTTTACACAAGCATACAAGTTCTCTAATTGAGCATATAGGTTCTCGTTCTATCATTCTCATGTAAATATTATCTACTTAGCAAACAAGCATTACAAAAACTCAGATTCATTATTAAGACATGCAAGAATCGGAGAATGAAGTTCTGCCCACTCACTTAGATCAATCGTCTGGTGTTTCGATCGGGGAACACTTCGAGAAGGCTTTCGCTCGAGCAAGCAAAGCGATATCACTTGTACATAGTGCCAACGCGTAGTGGGGCACTACAGACATGACCTCCATAAGATAGGTGATAAGATCATCTCGGTCTTTCGACCTCCTGACTCTTCTTGCTGACTGCTCTTCGAGTTCTGGTTCAAATATTTTCTCTTAAAAGATAACTCCTTCCTGTACTACGTCTTCTTCTACATAAGTGCCAACAACTCTGGCTGATAAGGTCCTCCAAAAAATTACTCATATGCCAAAAAAACCTATATTCGAATGATATTCATGTGGATCTGACTTTGAACCAGAGTTACATCAGAAGTGACGAATGGTACTTAGGACAAGACCGTAAGTGCAACCTTCTCCCACAGACAATCTGGAAAGCCCTTTGTACAATAATATAGAAATTATTATTACTGTTAACCGCTGGTTCTTCCTATCTGCACCTTCAATGGATTGGGATAGTATGAATATGTTGTTCCATAGTCAATTCCATGTTCTAGGATGAACGATGAGAATCCAAAGAATGACGCATGTTCCATAGTCAATTCTATGTTCTAAGCTGAACGATGAGAATCTAAAGAACGACACACGTTCCATAGTCAATTTTATTTTCTAATAAGCTTGAACAATGCGAATCCAAAGAACGATACCCTTCGTCTTAATTACTTCTAAGTCTATTTAGTTGTAGACCGGTATTACGCTCAGCTCCAAGCTTGAAGTCCCTGAGGTTCTCGAACGCCTCATCCTTCGATTATGAGAAGATATGCGAACGAATTTCCCGAGAAATCGTCAAAGATAGAAGTGATAAACTTCATCTCGGCCCTTTGTGGAGAATAGAAGTCACAGATATCTGAGCACACCAGCTCCAGAGGATCTGTACTTGTAATCACCCGTCTAAACAGCTTCCTGACTACTTGTGTCTGAGCACAGTCATCATGTCTCTCCACCTGCTTACTCCCACATCTTGGAGATATCCCTGAACTAGACATCTTTGTTGAAAATGATATGTCTTAGTCAGATGTGTCATAACTCAATAAGAGAATTATATTTCTCATGCCAGAAGTCCAGAATCATAATCCTGATCCCTAGATCTTCTGCTTGACACTTGTTCGTCATAGAGTCCTTCTTCTAAGATAGTGCTCTTCCTTGTTGAACTGCTCTTTCCCAGAGCATGCGTGGCTTGATGCACTAGTGTCTACCCACTAGTTAGCGACCACGTTTGATGACTCAACCTGCACAATAATAGCAACCAAGTTAAGTATTCAAAGGAACCAAGTTTAGTTATACCTTGCTATGTTGGTTTGAATTGGTTCTGTTGTCAAGCTCTAATTTCACCCATGTACCAAGTCCTGTTAAGTGTAGTGACCTTCATGCACATAGTCCACCATGCGCCAATCTTGCCATGCGCAGAGACGACCATGTGCATAAGTCTTTATGCGCCTGCTGCATGTGCATAAGACATTATGCGACCAACTCTGCCATGCTCTAAGAATCTGCCATACGGCAAGAGACTTTCATGCGGCAAGAGATTGCCATGCGGCCAAGTCTTGCCAGCCGCCAAGAACTGTTTTGCGCTAAGACTTGTCATGTGCATACTCTGAAATCCTTGGTCATCTTGTAATCTTTATTCCAACTGGAATGCGCGTCCTTCAAACGGTAACTCCTCCATCTTAGAAAATGTTAGGTTCTGACAACTTACTTTTAACATTTGACAAAGGAATCCTTTCCTCATCCAAATATTCGAAGTGTATCCCGTAAATCTTCTCAAGTTTGTGAAATCTTGTTGCCGAGAAGATTTGATCGTATATTCTTTCATCTTGCTTTGGATCTTGCTTTGAGATTGTTAGTCCCGAGACGGATCAAAGATGGTAGAACACGGGCCATGTGCAGAGCTACTAGTGAGACCGGAAAGTCCGCTCTCTACAGGAACCCAAGGTGTCGTCGAGACCAGAGATTCACACAAGAGTTCCTCATCTGATATTCTCGATTGCAACGAAGCACGAACCAAGAATATATTACAAACAAACTTCAAAGAAAATAAAGATTACAACTAGCAACAAGAAAAATATTTTTCTATTTATATTCGTAGACGCTACATTGAGAATGAATGAGCAAAGGAAAAGCTGAAGAAAATCTTCTTGCTGGGGTGGTCAAAACCACCGTTGCTGAAATCAAGATTTACCGTACAGACGATCTGCCTCCAGGAACCAGCAAGTTCATAAATGAACTTCTGGAATGCTCAATGTTACCTTCAAAAATACTCGAAAATACCATGTGGGAGGGGGACACTATGGGCCCCAAATACGATCTGATGTCCTCGATTTTCATCTATCTTTTTCTCTCTCCTCAAATGAAAGTGTCACGCCCCAGTCCCAAAATATGTAGGACTAGGACATGTAAGCATGCCAGCCGCATGTATATGGCAACTCTAATATATGGAAACCATAACACATGCGTACGCTGTATCATGAACAATAATTCATAAGTGGTATATATATTTATCACAAGTCATAAGGCATAACTAAATCTCATTCACAGAAATCAAATAGACATAAATAACCAATATCTATGAAACTAGATCTCAATCTAAATTATCTAATGATGGTAGTCGGATGGAAATAAATCCACTACCGAACTATAATATAGAATAAACAAGATAAATATAATATAAGAATATCAACTAACAATCATGGCTCAAAGAGAAGACCTCCTCGAAATATAAGTAACCAGTCTGGATCTGCACTCCTGTGAATACTCATGAACATCTACACTTGGAAAGGGACAAGGTCCTCAGAGGGACATAACAAGATACATAGAAGCATGCCATAAAGTAAATACTGAATAAATAAAAGGGGGTGCGCTAACCATCTAAGTGAATGCAATTTGAGGACAACTTAGTGCGTATGGAAAAGTGTAGGCTAGACATATGCTGATGTAATTCACCAATCGTGACGACTGGCTAGTATATGCCACATATGCCCCCATACAAGGGAGCTATAATATAATAACGTCCAGCTCCGAAGAGCATGGCATCTGCATAATATAACGTCCATATTGCTCCGAAGAACGTGGCATCTGAATAGTATATAACGTCCATATCGCTCTGAAGAACGTAGCATCTGTATAGTATATATCGTCCATATCACTCCGTCGAGTGTGGTATCTGAATAAAGGAAGTGGGTGTCCCATACGCCTACTAGTCGTCCTCCCCGCTCAATGATCTATGCATGTTGTACCCACAACACGCTTCAGCCACTACGCTGAGGTCGTAACTCTGGCTCATAGTCTATCGTTAGAACAATAGCCCAACCTTACAACCAAATAAGGACAAGGATTGGACCATCGTACCACGATAGTCTATGCTCCGCCTACTAATAACTGCTAAGTCTTCTAACATGTATCACTATTAGCAGTTATACCCTATCCGTCGCACGACCTACACGTACAGGTGGCCAACCGCGTACGCAAGTCCGTGCCATACATGAGACTCATAACGCGTGTAAGAAATGTATCAAGGCCTGGGGAGTCATACCAATAACTCTGCAACTTTAGGTGGGTCTACTAGATACTAGGTTGGACACAAGTTCTAACGTCAGCGCATTCGTTGACTACACCCGAGTCTCTCTCGGATCCGCACAGTTAAAAATCTAAAACAATAAGCAACTAAATAATAACTAAAATTTAAACAGTACAACAAGGCAAGGTCTACTTGCCTGGCAAGAAGCTGCGTAGTACCAATAACCTGCTCCAGAAGTTGCACAGAACGATCCAATAGTCCTCGGGGTACGCGCACGGGAATGACGGTAACGACGATGAGGTTGACGACGATGACAATGACGATGAAGGCAATAATGCGGATGACGATGACAAAGTTAACGACGATGATGACGATGATGGCGATGGTAATGATGATGATAATGATAGGTTAATGATGGGGTGATGATAGTAATGAGATGATAATATTGATTAGGTCGATGGTGTGGACGATGATGATGATAGGGATAATGATGTGGATGATGGTGATAATGATGATGACAAGGACGATGATGTGGACAATGGCGATGATAAGGACGATGATGTGGTCAATGGTGAATGTGTGGATTTAGGTTAAGGTGATGGTAAGGATGATGGTGATTTTAGGTTGATGATGATAATGACGATGATGAGATGGTGATGGTGTCGATGATGAGATGATGATGATGTCGATGAGGAGATGATGATGATGTCGATGAGGAGATGACCGGAGTTCGGCCAGGGGGAGGGGAGGTCCGGCCAAGGAGGTGGTCGAGTAGGGAGGAGAGGACAGGGAGGTGGAAGAGGAGATGGCAATGGTGGTGGCGGTCATGGTGGTGCTGGCCGTGGAGGAGGTACGGGATGGAGAAGCTCAGGAAGAGGGAAGGAGGGTGAACGGTGGTGATGTAGCTCCGGCCAGGGGGAGGTGTCTGGTCGGGTGGTGGTCGTGGCAGTAGTGGCAGTGGTTCTGGTGGTAGGGATGATGATGGAGAGGATGCTGGTGGCGGTGGTGACGGGCTGAGGGAGGTCCGACGAGATGGGGAGGTCAGGCCGGAGAAGAGGAGAAGAGAGGGAGGAGGAGGTGACTGCGGGGATAATGCAGTCAGCGTTCAGGCGAGGAGGTTCAACGATGGGGGCTCGGCTCAGTCGAGAGCAGCGGGGCTGCTCGGTCGAGTCAAGCGAAGGGGGTTGCTCGGCGTGGGTGGCTGACATTGGAATGGGGGAGATTTCGACTGATGGAGGCTCGGGAAGACGTTTATAGGTGATGGGGATGAAGTTGATGGTGCAGTCGGCCGGAGGAGGGGTCGGGCTGTGCTTCAGGTGAGCGTGCTCGGTTCCGGCGGTGAAGGAGAGGCGAGGCGATCGGCTGGGAGAGTTGAGGAGAGACGGGGGTCCAGGGCTCCGGCGAGACTAGACTTCGGTGAGGTTTGCTCCGGCGGGGAGAAGGGATGGGTTGAAGGAGATGAATAGGGGCTGTGTATATTCGGTTTGGAAAAATAGAAAAAGAAAAAAAAGTAAGGAAGAGGATATTTATATATGTGGTGTTGGGTTGACCTAAAAATGTTTGACTTGGTCAACATCTCTTGGAATTGGGCCTTGGGCTTGCCATGGGGATGTTTGGAGGGCTAGGATTTGCATTATTTAAAATACAAGGTTAGGGTTAAATGAGGGGCGATGTTGCGCGTTGCACATTTCAAAAATTATGGAAAAATTCCTATGAAGGGAAAAATAGGTTTCTGCAGGTATTGTGTCCAACGGTGTGGACACCTCAACGCACTTTTTCATAAAAGTGCCCAACAATCGGAAAATTGTACAAAAATGAAAATTGGGTTTTAATTAATTAAATTGCCGCGCATGGTGTTCGAGAATTTATTAGAAGTACATGGAGATAAATTTAGGTGGGACACAAATGTCATGGACGTAGAGGATTCAGTGTAGAATTTTATCATAAATTAGGTTGTACGAAACGGGTCAAGATTGTGTCTCCAATTTCGAGTGGAACGTACAAGGATACAAAGTCATATTTATTTTGAATTATTTATAAACGTTCGCGACGAATATTGTGCGACTAAAATGTAGCACAAAAGAGCATGATTATAAGTTACACAAAGGTCAGAATAGTATGCGGGCACGTCTAGAACAAGGTTATGAAATTTGTAGGAAGGCAATGGCTAGTGTAGTGCTCCAATTATCGAAACAACGGTAAGGTACACTATGTGATATAAACATTGTACAATTAAATAAAGTACCGTGTTCTCTTTCTAGTTGGATTCTAATTAGCCCTAATTTCTCTATCTAAGCCAAGTAGGCCTAATTTTGGGTGAGGAGGTTTACAATCTACCCAACTTAAAAATAATTTCGTCCTCAAAATTAAAATAAGGCATAATTTGGTTTAAATCCTTCACATGCGTACGTAAGGCAAGTCTATTGCAATCTCTTCCCAAAATTTTTAAACATATTCAATTCCATCGTAATCACTTTCAAATTAAATTAACCATTGTTTAGATCGAACTTCAATACATCGCACTATCCTCTCAATTTTCAAATTAAATAATCCACATCCAATCTAATTCAAATCTATATGACATCCCACATTAAAAATTTATATCGCAATCTTCAATTATCATAATCTCCTCTAGAAAATAATTATACCCACATATTATTTCTATTTTTAACTTATGAATTTTTGTACTCTTTAAATTTAATTTAATTTACATCCTCAATATTTCAAATAGGTAATCCCTCAATCAACATTTAAATTTTAATTTAAGGCCTCAAATTATGAAATTTGAAATCTAATTCACCAATTGTTCAAGTCTAGATTTCTATATTTATCCTCAAAATTTAAATCGGTGATTCAGTCTTTAATATTTCAAAATTTAAATCATGTGCTCAAGTATAAATATTTGGTTCGCCATCTCACGGTTTTTAAAATTCATTAATCCTCATCATCTTAATCATTCTTCTAAAATTCTCAAAATTAAAATGACTTGAACCTCTCAATCTAATTTTTACTCGATCACAATCTACAAAAAAAATTTCTCAAGTTGACAATGCAACTTCTATCCAACTTAAAATTTACTCATCTATCACATAAGGCTCTTACATTTAAGAATACTTATTCCTCAAATTTACTTAATCATGTTACTCAATCCTCAAAACTTTAACACCAAATATATCACATATGATATGCCCTTGATTACAAAAGAATAATCCTCAAGTATATGATTGGCCTATGGGGTATATCTAGTACTCTTTGTATATCAAACTTATACTAAGTACGAGGTTTCGTCTTTCCGAAATAAGGGAAGACAAAAAACAATAATAAAGAGTTCAAGGGGGAGGTAATAGAATAGAAGTGTGGGGATCAAGGCGTTTAAAGAATTCAAATGAGAATTGTCATGGCAGTTGTGGATTAAAATCCAATTTTGATATTTTCTATTCACATGCTCGTATCAGTACAGTTATGTAACTGATACGATATGCTCAGGCATATCTAGAGGGCAAGTATATTCGTTTACTAATCACTATATATCTCAATCCATATAAGGTAGTTATACGAAAGGCGAACCAAGCGCACCATGATTGATCATACCGTAATACACTAATTCTGAAATGTATTAGTGTAGTACTCCAATAATACATATGTCATGAACAAGCTCGATAAAGAATAAGCTTGCAAAACTAGGCTATAATAGCAGCATCAGTCAAGGTAGTACAGCAAATATAAATACGCTAGATTATGATGAGAGAAATTACAAAATAATTTAAGTTCACAAAGAAAATAAGACTCACAATCTCTACAGTTGTCATACTAACTCCTTGTCTAAGTCGCTAGTCGACTAAATATGGGTATGGGCTTCCAAGTTCTATAGTTTGAACAAACATTATCTTCTTATGCAAATCTACAGTTTATGTCATTCAATTATACTACATTAATGGGTCCCGAGGACTATGTGATACTATGTTCTGAGGCATACTGCCCAACTTAAAACAATTAAATTAATACTGTAATGCTTTAAGGATAATGTAGAAACTCCTAATAAGGTTTACGAGAAGAGGTCTTGGTACTTATTAGAGTATCCTATTATATAGGTCATGTTCATCTTAAGTCTTAGTCATAGTGCTTATAGAACAAGTGTCAATAGTAAGTATGGAAAAGTTACTGGCTTTCAAGGAAAAAGGGGATATAACCTATATTGAGGTGGGGTACATGTTACGATGGTTTAAAACTAAGAATAATCAGATCACACTCTAAGGGAACAACTTAAACTATCAATTTCTAACTACCAAGCACAAAATTCAAAATGAGGGGCGATGTTGCGAGTTGCACATTTCAAAAATTATGGGAAAATTTCTATGAAGGAAAAAATAGGTTTCTGCTGGTATTGTGTCCAACGGTGTGGACACCTCAACACACTTTTGCATAAAAGTGCCCAAAAATTGGAAAATTGCACAAAGATGGAAATTGGGTTTTAATTAATTAAATTATCGCGCATGGTGTTCGGGAATTAATTAGAAGTACATGGGGATAAAATTAGGTAGGACACAAGTGTCATGTACGTAGAGGATTCAGTGTAGAATTTTATCATAAACTAGGTTGTACGAAACGGGTCAAGATTGTGTCTCCAATTTCGAGTGGAATGCACAAGGATACAAAGTTGTATTTATTTAGAATTATTTATAAACGTTCGCGACGAATATTATGCGACTAAAATGTAGCACAATAGAGCATGATTATAAGTTACACAAAGGTCAGAATGGTATGCGGGCACGTCTAGAACAATGTTGTGAAATTTGTAGGAAGGCAATGGCTAGTGTAGTGCTCCAATTATCGAAACAATGGTAAGGTGCACTATGTGATATAAACATTGTACAATTAAATAAAGTACCGTGTTCTCTTTCTAGTTGGATTCTAATTAGCCCTTATTTCTCTATCTAAGCCAAGTAGGCCTAATTTTGGGTGAAAAAGTTTACAGAAAGAGAAGGTCCTCTATATAGAGAGAAAAATAGCACCAATACGGCATGAGGAAACTTCAGGCCTCCGCCGCCGCCCGCGTCGCCTCCGCCGCTGGTCACGTTGTACTTCACGAGGCAGACAACGCCGCCATACGCCGAAAGCGGCCACTTGAGTCGTATTTTTGGAAGGCACAGAAAATCATACGCCGCTTATAGCAAACTTTGTCCCCTCTACATGCAACTTGCTCATCCAAACCTGGCCACATAGCCCCTGGCCGCATAGTGCCTGGCCACAAAGACCCTGGCCCCATAGGACTTTGGCCGCATGCGTCCTTGCACGAGCGCCATGCTAAGTGCAAAGTGCGCCAACAAAGCGCCAATTTGCGCTCATAAGCCTGAGTCCGAGTCGCTAATCCTCTTCGGGGCTGTAGAAGCATAAAAAAATTATGGAGGCCGCATAAAGGTCATGCCTCCTCAACAGGCCGCAGAAAAGCCATATGCGGCCTAATCAACCAAATCACAGAAAAAGTCGCATAGTATATACTATATGCGGCCTGAACGACCACAGAGCAGGGAGGCCGCATAACGACCCCCTGACACAGATTTTGATGTCTGTCAGAAGCTCTGACACATCACTCATCACTCTGAGACACTTCGAGACTCGTGAAGAGGATGCCTCAAAAAAAGACAAGTCATATTAGTACATTAATTGCTTCGACAAACGTGCAATGCCACGTAGTCCCTCGTATGCGGCTACCCCCTTATGCGGCCTCGCCAACATACAGCCAGAGTGTCCATTCAACCAAGGCCCAAATGAGAGTACGTATGCTTCTACAAGACCCATGCGGCCTCGCCATCATGCGGCCAAAGTTTTTATTCGACCAATGCCCAAACGAGAGCACGTATGTGGCTACAAGACCCATACTGCCTCGCCATCATGCGACCAAGTTGCTATGCATTCTCTAGCTCACAAGATATTCCTATTACAACTATAGAAATCTTCGCAAAGTTTGTGTTAACCACGTGTCCAACTGACCAAGTCACGTCCACAACGGGTTGATAACAACCCCAAGATCTCTTCAACAATATATCTCAACCAAGATCACGTGATAATCGGCCGATAGAATACAGCGATAGTTGCAACCGTATTCTGTTGAAAGAGCTTTATGCTGCCACCAAACAGAGGCATATACGGCACCCATAGCCTATTAGCACGATGGCTATAAATGGGAGCAACTTAAATATTCTAGAGGCTGGTTTTTTTTTTCTTCTACTTGAGAGAGAAAGCATACCACCCCCGACCAATACAAAGAGAGAGAGCATACCGAGACAAGAGAAGAGAGAACATAAGTTCCTCACCCTGTATCGGATCGTTCACGGAGTAAAAGAGACGCCATAAAACTCCTTGTCCATCGCCACACCGTAGAATCAAATATATTGTACTTAGATTGTCGGTTCATAATCTCTTTGTACTTTCTTTTGTTTGTTAGTTAAATCAAGATCTTTTTAGATTTTTGAATTTAATGGTGAACAAGATGGCGACTCTGCTGGAGACGTTTTTCTCCACTGATAAGAAAATTATGGCACAATTCGATGCAGCCTAGCTCGGGTCCACTCAAAGGATGATGGTAGTCCGCTTCGATCAGCAGGCCTTCGAGGACATGCTCTCCGGGGATAGCACGAGTCCATCTTTGAGGCAAGCCCAAGATGACCCGTAGGACATGTGTAACAAAGGCCACCGTACCTCACCTAACTGCGGAGCTTACGTTCCCCGTCTCTCTCCCAGCCGTAGGGACCGCACATCATACGTCCATTGCCTATGCGGCAACCTCTTCCAACCAAAAGGGTGCTCACCACTCGAAGACCCGTAGGATATGGGCAGCCAAGGCCACTGCACCTCACCCAATTGCGGTATCCTTCACCTCTCTCTCATTTGCAGAAGGCTCTCGCTAGGATCCCCCTTAGGCTATCTATGCGGCATCCTCGCCTGACGCAGAAAACGCTCAACACCCAAACTCTGGCAGAGAAAAATACTACGATGCCAGACGTTCGGGTGTTGATACAAACTCTATGCGGCCAAGGAGGAGGCCGCATAAGACTTACTATGCGGCATCGGTTGACGTCCATAAGAAGATGGCAGCATGCGACTCTGGCAGCAGCCGAACCTCTATTTTTGATCGAATCTCATGCAACGATGATCCTATGCTCCATGTTGAAAATAGTGAAAACCCAAACTTGGACTCTTTGTACTACGTGCCTACGGGTGCCAAGTTAAAGAAGTCTTGGGCAGTGTGAGCTCGTCATGCTCAAGCAACTGTCCATTCGGCTGACCGTCGTAGGGCACCGCTAACTATTATTTGGGCCCCTGATGGAAAGCTATATAAGACTGACCCGTGCGTCCAGTCCTCAGCGACAAATGGAAAGGGTTCGTCTCTAAATTCTTTTTTTGGCGATCTGAGAAACATTCTTTTACGAAACCTAGATCAGGGATCAAAAACAACACCTACGTACTCGTGCGCTTGGTCTACCCGTGCTTACGAAAAGGGTTTAAAGGTGAGTCTGCCCTCGCCTGATTTGTGCAATGTGATTAATCATAAGTGCAAGGCGAGAGTGGAAGCTATATTATATGAAGCGTCCTCCCCAGGATATCGTTATGCCAAAATAATCATCAACTGCTGCTGCAACAAAGTTGTAGTATCTACAAGAAGGCAGTCGATATTCCAACAACTGTACCCGACGGTACCTATCCGACAATAATCCAAGGATCAGGTGCAAACACCCGAGGAGTATGAGATACCATTCGCCTCATGTTATTCTGCTTAAAAAGGAACTTCCACCTTGGAAGGAAAAAAGTCCAGCACCTCCAGTCCGTCAATCTCAACCAGTGCATTGAGAAGGCGATTACCAGGAGGACCAGCAGCGGGACCTGCGGAAGGAGTTTTCCAGGGCACCCGCTCGAAAAAGAAGCTATCAACTTCTAGGGGTAGCTCCTCCTCAGAACCCTTGGGGGTTACACAAGCTGGGGGTAGTAATCCCTGTCACGCCCCAGTCCTAAAATCCCGAGGGACTGGACACTGGCAATGGCCAGCAGCACACACCGATAGACAAACCCAATTTAATGGATCCATCAGGGCGTACTTAAGCTGTAGTACAACAATAAATAGGTCCAATGATACAAGTCGCATTCTATTCTAATCTCATCCATAATAGATAATCACAGATCAAAAGCCAGAATAAATACAAATAAATATATTCTAACATATCTCAATAAAAGTGTCTCGGGGAACAACTCGAGAATAAGTCTGATACATCAATAAAATGGGCAGAAAATAAAGTAACTAGAAACAGAAATAACTGAGTATATGAAGCCAATACTCAGGAGAAGTCCTCTGGCACGATCTCGTCCTCGGGTTCTGGTACTGCTCCGAGAAGTGCTCATGTTCCGTACACCTCAGGATAGATATCGTTTAATTAAAAAATAGGGTTTGGGGCTTTTAAAAATGTTTTTGGGGTCCAATAAATTCTAATAAAATTACCCTAAGTCCAATATTTTATTTTACACCCAAAAATATTATTTTCATAATATTTTAATATATTTTAAAAACATTTAATTTTATTTAATGTCAAAAATACCTTGTTTTTAATTACCAAAAAATCACCGAAAATTTCTGAAAAATCCATTTTAAAATCCTAAAAAATCAGGAGATTTACAATCTACCCCCCTTAAGAGGATTACGTCCTCGCAATCAAAGAATAACCGGTCAACAGAGATGACAGGTTGCAAGCATTGTTCGAAACACATCACCAGACACCTAGGAAAAATATCGTTTCCCTAAGAACGAAGGTTATGCACTTTCCAGAGTGAAGAAAATCTATTAAAGCAACAAAACTACAGCTTTTTAGAAAAACTAGGTTATTATTAACAAGTTCCAAATACTAGGTTAAGGCTAAGGTCACGAACCAAAAGGTACAAGCTAAAACAATACTATAATCGATAGCTACGAATCACTTACGCGCATTAGCTACTCCACGAGTTTGCGCGTCCTCTACTGTCATCATATAAGCTTGTCCGCGTCCTTGTGGTGGTACCCTCTGTTGTTGGGTCTGCTGGAAGAGTGCTGCCTGGGGTGCCAAAGGTGGCCTCGGTGCTGGTGAAGCTTGACGGTTTACCATTGTTGCTCCCTCTCGATGTTCAGAACAATCCTTGGCTAAATGTTGGTTGGATCCGCAAATCAAACATAATCCTAACTTGCGTCTACACTCCTTCTCAACATGGCCTATCTTGCCGCAGTAGTGACAAATAGGAAGAGTCTGCGAAGATGCCCTGGGTGGCTGGTTCGTGTGAGATCTCTTTGAAGATTCTCCCTGTGGTGCTCTATCTGGTGCTGATGTGATTGGCCGCTTAAGGCAGGACTCTTTCCTGGTGACGCGTTTCATGCGTCGGGCTGCAGCAAGGACGTCCGTGTATGAAGTAGGCGCAACGGATTCTATCAATCTCTGTAGCTCAAAGTTTAGTCCGTCGAAGAACTTCTCAGCCTTCTCCTCTTCGGTCGAGATCAGGGTTGGGGCAAAGCGACTCAGACGAATGAATTCCGCGTTGTACTCTTCCACTGTCATCTTGTCTTGAGTGAGGCGATTGAACTTGTCTCAAAGTTCTGATCGAGCGATGGCTGGAATATACATCTCCTGAAAGAGTCTAGAGAACTCTTCCCAAGTTACTCGGTCCGGTCCGAGTCGTGTCTCCTCAGATAACCACCAGTGATGCGCATTGCCCGTCAACTGCATCCGGACAATAATCATCCAACGCTCCCTTGGAAGCTCAGCTGCTTCCAGTTGATATTGGGTGTTTGTAAGCCACTCGTAAACTTCAGTGGGCTCCTCCTTGCCTGAAAATGTGCGGGGCTTCAGTTGACGAAAATCAGTGATAGAGCCCGTCTAAGGCCGTCGAGCTGGTAGATTTTCCTGCACCAGTGCAGTCACTATACTATTTCTCAGATTCGCTGTCTCGTGGCACTGAGCCTCTTGATGAATCTGTTGTTGAGCTTGCATCATGGCGTAGAATATTTGGAACATTTGTTGACCATCCATAGGCTGTCCTGGTGGAAAGGAAGGCATCTGTGGAGTAAACTGTGGCGGTGGTGGAATGTCATCTCGCCGAAATCTTGAGGTAGGTTGACCTGCTTGATGACTTTGTTGAGCTGATTGAATTCTACCTACTGGTGTCACTTCATCGTCATAGGTGATACCTGCAACTTATGGTATTCCTGCGGGAGTCTCGTCGCATGCTTGTGAATCCATTGTCCTGCATCCAAAATAAACTATGAGAAGCGTACAGAAGAATCAAGGCATGATGCAAGTAAATTATTTTTGAAGTCGATGTAGAGATCAAGGACGATTCAAGCATGTGGATGAGATCCTAAAAACTTATCATATTCTTATTGCAGGCTTGCTCGGTCCCTAAGTTAAAACCGAACAATTTAGTCATTGACCTGCATGGGCCACCACAAAAACCATGTCACGCCCCAGTCCCAAAATCTCGAGGGACTGGACACGTGGCAATGGCCAGCAGCACACACCGATGGACAAACCCAATTTAATGGATCCATCAGGGCGTACTTAAGCTGTAGTACAACAATAAATAGGTCCAATGATACAAGTCGCATTCTATTCTAATCTCATCCACAACAGATAATCACAGATCAAAAGCCATAATAAATGTAAATAAATATATTATAACATATCTCAATAAAAGTGTCTCAGGGAACAATCCGAGAATAAGTCTGATACATCAATGAAATGGACAGGAAATAAAGTAACTAGAAACAAAAATAACTGAGTATATGAAGCCAATACTCAGGAGAAGTCCTCTGGCATGATCTCGTCCTCGGGTTCTAGTACTGCTCCGAGAAGTGCTCATGTTCCGTACACCTCAGGATAGATATCCTTTGCTAACCCTGGGGACATAATCCAGATCCAGGTCCTCAGGGGACATAGCAAGGTAAAAAATAACTCATGCCAAAATAAATGCAATGCAATAATAAATAAAACAAGAGGGTAAACTATGTAACCCGCTATGTGATATGCAAGTTGAGAGCATCACTAGAACTCAGGCTGAGACCACTACAAGCTCTGTGTCAGGAAGTCGGTAGCAGTTATACTATGTAGTTTACTATATAGCGGGCCTATGGCACCATATATATATAAAATCAGCCTGTAGCCTATGTGTCTCTCCCCACCCAATGTAATCACACGTCTCATGTCCACGATGTCTCATGTCCATGTCACGAAAGATCATTACTAATGCAGCAAGTCTTATGATAGCTATGAATATAATGTCTATGTCACAATCCTGTAACCTATACAGAATTACCATGAATATCTCAGGAAGATTCTGTCTCATGAATAGTGTCAGGTGTCCTGGGTATAACGTACTTGATAATGCAAGCACGAGAATGTATAGGGTCTCGATATCCATCACTAGGTGACGTTACACAACTCCGCGTAGGGTGTTGGCACCCGACTATTAATCGGACGCTAAGTAAAGTCATACGGTCCTGGGTTGAACATTTATATCAAGATTATATATGTATGTACAAAGAACTCAAGCAAAGTACTATAACAGGAATCACTGCGAGTTGGCAAGGTACACTTGCCTGGTGTTTGATTTCCAACTGTTGTTCTGGTATTCGTGAAATCTCCAGGAACGTCTCCGGTCAGAAAATATCAAATAGGTAGAAATGCCTGTCCTTGAGTCCAATTTGGACACAGGGGCAAAAATGACCATTTTGGGTCAAAGCGGGGTCCACATGTGGCCCGCTTTGCACCGAAAAATGTGTCAGGGAAAAAGTTCTCCAAATTCGTCAAACTTAGTATCAACAAGTCCAAAACGATGATACGAACCCAACGAAACTTCCAGAATTGGATTCCGATGAGCCGATCACAAAATCACCCGTCAAGTGGAGCCTGTGGGGCCCACGACACGTAATTTTGTCAACGTTCTTAGAATCGAACCAAACTTGGGTCACAGGACCAGCGTATCGCTACGAGACGATGGCACGAGTTTTGTTTCGATCCGACCTATGTACACAAAGTTACAACGAGATTTAGAACGGACGGATACGAGGCGTTGTCGGCGGATACGCGTTAATTTTGGTGTGCACGCACATCCAAATCAACTTTTGTGAAATCTCGCACGTCCGTATCAATGGTGCACACATTTCGGTGAAGACCGCACGCAACCAAGTCGTCCCGTTTGGCGGAACGCACTCAGTTTCGGGGTGAAATAGGGTATTATCTTTCCTGTTTTTGCATTCGTTAGTGAAATTCGAAGCTTTCTCGGGTTAGGGGCTACTACATATGGTTCGTAAAGGGTTTTTCTAAACTTGCCTCGCCTCTGACTCGCCTCAAACAGAAGGGAGTCATGTTTGAGTGGTCCGCCGACTGCGAAGCATCGTTTGCTGAGTTAAAGCAGCGTCTCACTTCTGCCCCGTTACTTGCACTGCCGGACGAGACTTCGGGATTCCAAATCTTCAGTGACGCTTTAGGGCAGGGCTTAGGGTGTGTACTTATGCAACGAGACAGAGTAATAGCCTATGCATCCAGACAGCTGAGAAAGCACGAGAAGAATTATCCCACGCACGATCTGGAACTGGCAGCAATTGTGTTCGGGTTGAAATTATGGCGGCACTACCTTTATGGAGTGCCTTGCCGAATCTATACCGATCACAAAAGTTTAAAGTACTTATTCACCCAAGCAGATCTGAACCTGCGACAGCGGCGCTGGCTAGAATTGATAAAAGATTACGATTTGACGATTGACTACACTCCGGGCAAGGAAAATGTGGTAGCGGATGCGTTGAGTCGGGTCTTTGCGGGATCTCTGTCCGTCGATCGCAGGTTACAAAGGGACTTAGAAGAAATGGGCATCGAACTCAGAATTCGTTATCGTGGCGCGCGGGTTGCTCAGATGCGATTTGTACCCAATCTGATAGAGAGAGTCACATCTACTCAAAGAGACGATCCATTCCTTCGGAAAATGCGAGAGCGGGTCCAAGCGGGGAAGGCGAAAGACTTTGTAGTGGATGAGAATGGGGCATTGCGAGTGAAAGGAAGGCTATGCGTCCCCAATGATTCAGAACTCAGAAAGGAAATCCTCACGGAAGACATTACGCGGCCTATACTATCCATCCCGGGAGCACGAAAATGTATAAGAACCTTCGCACTGTCTTCTGGTGGCACGGCATGAAGAAAGATGTAGCACTCTTTGTGTCGCAATGCATAACCTGTCAGAGGGTGAAAGCAGAGCATCAGAGGCCGGGCGGAGAAATGCAAAATTTTGCTATCCCGGAATGGAAGTGGGAGCACATCAGCATGGACTTTATTGTTGGTCTGCCGAGGACGCAACGGGGGAACGACGCAATCTGGGTCATCGTCGAACGGTTAACCAAGTCTGCACACTTTATTTCCATTAAAAGTACTTGGGGCGCCGATCGCCTTGCCCAGACCTACCTTGACGAGATAGTCCGGCTGCACGGAGTGCCAGTTTCCATAGTATAAGATCGGGTCGGACGGTTCATCTTACGTTTCTAGGAAAGCCTTCAGTCGTCGATGGGGACCAAGTTGAAATTCAGCTCAGCCTACCATCCTCAAACCGATGGCCAGACAGAACGGGTGAATCAGGTACTAGAAGATATGCTGTGCCTCTGCGTAATCGATTACAAGTCAAGTTGGGACGTCATCCTGCCGCTAGCCGAATTTGCTTACAACAACAGTTATCAGTCTAGCATCCAGATGGCTCTGTATGAGGCACTGTATGGGCGGAAGTGTAGGTCACATATCTGCTGGGATGAAGTTGGGGAGCGGCAAATCCTTGGGCCGGAACTGGTTGAACAAACAGTACAAAAGGTTCGGCTGATTCGAGAACGGTTAAAAGTAGCACAAAGTCGGCAAAATAGCTATGCCGATGTTCGTCGTCGCCCTCTTGAATTCCAAGTAGGGGACCATGTATTCCTAAAAGTCTTTCCCATGCGTGGTGTGACGAGATTCGGGATAAAAGGGAAGTTAAGTCCAAGATTTGTTGGTCCGTTCGAAATTCTCAAACGAGTCACTTCAGTTGCTTATTAAATTGCTTTGCCGCCAGCCTTATCAGATGTGCACGATATTTTTCATGTGTCGCAGCTAAGAAAGTATGTGCATGATCCGAACCATGTGGTAGACTTGGGTCAGTTAGATCTGCAGGCGGACTTGTCGTACGCCGAAGAACCCGTACAGATCCTGGAACGTAAGAAGAAGCAGTTATGGAATCGGGTTGTATCGTTAGTGCGCGTTCTGTGGCGGAACCACGCGGTCGAAGAATCGACGTGGGAAATCGAATCTGAGATGAGGGAAAGGTTTTCCTCATTATTCCTTAGCGGTAGGTTCTATTCCTAAGTTTCGGGACGAAACTTTCTTTTGGATGGTTATGATGTAATGCCCCGTTCCCCCTATTCGGGGAGCGCGGACAAGAAACACTTAAGACCGTCCGAACGGGACAGATTAAATCAAGATCCTTTTCTCGTTATGGATTGGTTTCTTCGGAATCAGTTCCCATATTCAACGGATCGTGCCTCAAGGATGGACTCGGCGGCAGAGTCGAGAGGGGTCTTTCTGTTGCGTTGGTTTCTTGCCCATTTTTGTGCCGCTTGGTTGCCTTTTGTTGGTTTTATGACTTGCGTTTTCTTGAACGGTTTCGATAGATTTCATTATTTTCGTTCTTAGGATATCGCAATTTCATATCGAACCTCGGAGACCGAAGCAGGGGATATTGATCATCTGTTGGTGCGTGCAGGTGATCGGGTAGACGACGCTCGTACAGAGTCTTAAAGTTCTTCCTTTCTCTCCTACTTCCCTAACTTGTGAGTGACTTTATTTCGATTAGCTCCCTTCTTCCAAGTCTGCATTCTAAATAGATTGACTCATTGTTCATCCCGATCAAACGATACTAAAACACATATGACTGAGTCAAAATAGAAAAGAAGTAGGCTTGAAACATCAATAATGCTTGTCATATGGAAATTGTTCTGAACGATCACACTATAACGTGCATGCCCGTCATATATCATAACCATTTCTATGTTAAGTTGTAGTTAGATTTATTTATCTATAACTATTCATGGTATGGTACGAAATGACAAGGAAAATGTGATCCTTACACAAGTAGCATAGACTATGGAAAACTACACTATGTTCACTTGCTTGTATTTGCTTGGAATGTGTTTCATGTGATAACTTAGTTGGTTGCGGTGGTAGGGTTTTGGACAACTTGTATACAAGGGATATCGTTCTACGAACGGTCGCCGGGGCACCGGGACCGCTTCGCCCCGGGTAGAATAATTTGCTAGTGTAGTCCTAGCATTCGGATGGGTCCGTGCGTCCGCTAAGGGCTAGCTACCTGAGGCGGAATGGCAGCCGACCCTTCCCAAGTCCAACCAAGTGATTGTTATGTATATTTAAACTGTGCAGACTAACTATGTCTTCGTGACAGGGAAGGTCATGGTAAGTTTTGTATACGTGGCTCAGACGGTACAGGTAAAGTCACCGAGCGGTGGCACATTTGGTTATGTTAATTTACTCTATCTTATGTGAAGAATTTATCTAAGCCAAGGTAGATAGATCACATGAAAATAAATGTTGCATGCTCATATGAACTCGTTGTAGATTTTGGTTAAGTTGGGTTAGCTCGCCCTCACCGGTACTTTTCGAAGTACTGACCCTCGTTGCAGCAGGTTCCCCGAGCCAAGGCGACGCGGCAAGGAGCTGAAGCTTCTCCAACCCCCTTCCCGAATCAAGACGCTTTCATGACGTAACTTTTGGTAGCTCCGGTACATAAGAAGCAAGGAGCTCGCTCTCACTTTTGGGAAGCCACAAGGCGATGGTGTTGACTCGCACCCAAGGTGTTTTGTGTTTTGAATTCTAGTAAAGGATGTAATATATAGAACGGCTATCTCATTTTGTATCCAAGTTGTAAGCCTGTGTGGCATCCTTATCGTTTTGGGTCAAGAGTCTGTAAACAGATGTTTATTATCAATAAAGAGAAAACTTTTCTATGCCTCAATGTGTGTTATCTTATTTGCGTACTCTGTTGCATATGTTCTAAAGATCATCATTATGCCTAGGCCTTGTGCACGCGCGTCCTACGCGTGCACGGCATCACGCCCGGGGGACGATTATCGATTGGGCGAAATTGGGGTGTGACATAGTGGTATCAGAGCATAGCTTCAGATCCTTTGATCTCGAGTCGGAAAGTTTTCCTAAGATGACCCTGTCCCGTCCGAGTAAACTCTTGAAATCGATTGGTGCAAAATGAGATGCGTTCCATAAATTGAGTCCATAATATACTTTGAGACTGATACAAGTTACTTTTCTTTAAAGGAACGGCCTCTGAGCCGGGTGCACAGGCGCAGATGGTGGCGCAAGTGCAAGACAGTAGTTCTGGCATGTCAGGCAGCTCAGGAAGTCCGGCTGCCACGCCCTCTGTTGATCCGTTCGAACGAATGATGCGTATGATGGAAACGCAGCAGAGGCAAGCCGAACTACGACAGAATCAATTCGAATCTCGAATAGAAGCACAATTTCTGGCGCAACGGACTCAGGCCGAAATGCAGCAGAAGCAAATGGATACCTTACAAACGATTGTGACGACGCTAGCCGCCAGCAATCATTCTGCGTCTGCGGCCGCCGTGGCAGCGCCAGTTGTAGCTGATATTTCGGGACCGCAGGGCTCTCCGGAACCTCCACTTTCAGATGATAAGGGGTCCATCCTGCAGATATCAGAATTTAAGAAAATGTGCCATACTACCTTTAACGGTATCGAAGACCCTTCCGTGGCGTTGGACTGGCTGGTCGAGTTAGAAGACCACTTTGAAGTGCTCCGTATGGACAAAACCAGGAGAGTCGCTTGTACCCAACTTCAGCTCCGTTTAAACGCACATGATTGGTGGGATATGCACAAACAAGCTTTATTGAGCGAAGGGGGCACAACGATTATCTCTTGGTCAGTGTTCCGTAAGGCCTTCAAAGAGGAGTATCTTCCACCCGCCGTCCGCCGCGAAAAGGAAGACGAGTTTACCCATCTACAGCAGGGGGACATATCCGTACGGCAATACGCTTCAGAATTCAACATGCTTGCTAAGTTTGCTAAGTCTCATATTAGTGATGCGGAGACACGTGCACGAAGATTTGAGATAGGACTGCGACCTTCAATTCATGCTCACGTCGTCGTCTCACAATACCGTACCATGCGTGAGTCCTTAAACCATGCCCTCTCCCTTGAATCGCAGTACCCACCAGTTCGTACCGACGCTGTGCAAAATTCCAATCACAAGCGTCCTAGCAACACAGGGGGTAACAATGGGCATAAGTGCTCCAATAACGGCGATAGCAAGGGTGCAAATCAGGGTAAGGGTGGCGAGCTTGTTTGTCACCGATGTAATCGTACTGGACACATCGCTCGGAACTGTCGTGTATTCAACGGCTCGTGCTTTAAGTGCGGTCGTCAGGGGCATATGGCAGCGAACTGTCGGGCAGGTGGACCTAACCAACAACAACAACAAAACCGTGCTCCTCAGGACCAGGGGCAAGTACCTCGAGCGAATCAGACGACACAGCATAACGCTCAAGGCCGGGTCTATGCTCTGACTCAGGATGAGGCACTCGCATCAAACACGACGGTGTCAGGTATATTACTCTTTAATGATGTACCTGCTCGAGTATTATTTGATTCTGGTGCAACACATAGTTTTGTGTCAACAAACTTTGCTAGAGAACATAAATTTATTCAAACCCCGTTAGGCCTAAGGCTTAGCGTCAGTACACCGTCAGGCACGAGCTTGCCTGCAGTTTCAGTTTGTCGTGACGGCTATATTTGCATCTGGGGAAGAAAATTGTCACTTGATGCGATAGTTCTGGACATAGGGGACTACGACATCATTCTGGGAATGGACTGGCTTGGCGCTTGTTCTGCTACTATCGATTGTGCGGAGAAGAAAGTCGTGTTCCGTCTTCCTGGCGAGACCAAATTTTGCTATTCGTGCAGTCCACAGTCAGAAGCGTCGAATGCCTGTATGGTGATATCAGCGATGTCTGCTCGACGGATGATTCACTCCGGTTGCGTAGGGTACTTGGCTTCCGTTCGAGACACTCGGCTAGATTGCGCAAATGTTGAGTCCATTCCCGTTGTGGCAGATTTTTCTGATGTGTTCCCCGACGAGTTGCCCGGTATGCCGCCCGATCGAGAGACAGAATTCACCATCGACACATTTCCAGGAACCCAACCTATTTCCAAACCTCCGTATCGAATGGCTCCGGCAGAACTAAAAGAGTTGAAAATTCAGCTACAAGAATTGCTTGATCGTGGGTATATCCGGCCTAGTGTGTCTCCGTGGGGGGCACCGGTACTGTTCGTTAAGAAAAAGGATGGCTCGATGTGACTCTGTATCGACTATCGAGAATTAAACAAGGCAACGGTTCAAAACAAATACCCCCTTCCCAGGATAGATGATCTCTTTGATCAGTTGCAAGCAGCGACCGTGTTCTCGAAAATCGATCTCCGTTCGGGTTACCATCAGCTCAAAATTAAGTCGGATGATGTGCCGAAGTCAGCCTTTTGCACACGCTACGGCCATTATGAGTTTTTAGTAATGCCGTTCGGTTTGACGAATGCCCCTGCTGCCTTTATGGGTTTGATGAACCAAGTGTTCCGGCCGTACCTCGATCGATTTGTAGTAGTGTTCATCGATGATATCTTGGTGTATTCGAAGGATGGAGCGGAGCACGCAAAGAACTTGCGGACCGTGCTACAAACCCTTCGAGACAACAAGTTGTATGCGAAGCTGAGTAAGTGCGAATTTTGGCTAAGCAGTGTATCGTTCCTAGGGCATATCATTTTTGTGGGAGGTATTTCAGTTGACCCGAAGAAGGTAGAAGCCATTGTCGAGTGGAAATGACCTGCATCCGTTAGTAAAATTCGAAGCTTTCTCGGGTTAGCGGGCTACTACAGATGGTTCGTAAAGGATTTTTCTAAACTTGCCTCACCTATGACTCGCCTCACACAGAAGGGAGTCGTGTTTGAGTAGTCCGTCGACTGCGAAGCATCGTTTGCTGAGTTAAAGCAGCGTCTCACTTCTGCCCCGTTACTTGCACTGCCGGACGAGACTTCGGGATTCCAAATCTTCAGTGACGCTTCAGGGCAGGGCTTAGGGTGTGTACTTATGCAACGAGACAGAGTGATAGCCTATGCATCCAGACAGCTGAGAAAGCACGAGAAGAATTATCCCACGCACGATCTGGAACTGGCAGCAATTGTGTTCGGGTTGAAATTATGGCGGCACTACCTTTATGGAGTGCCTTGCCGAATCTATACCGATCACAAAAGTTTAAAGTACTTATTCACCCAAGCAGATCTGAACCTTCGACAGCGGCGCTGGCTAGAATTGATAAAAGATTATGATTTGACGATTGACTACACTCCGGGCAAGGGAAATGTGGTAGCGGATGCGTTGTGTCGGGTCTTTGCGGGATCTCTGTCCGTCGATCGCAGGTTACAAAGGGACTTAGAAGAAATGGGCATCGAACTCAGAATTCGTTATCGTGGCGCGCGGGTTGCTCAGATGCGATTTGTACCCAATCTGATAGAGAGAGTCACATCTACTCAAAGAGACGATCCATTCCTCCGGAAAATACGAGAGCAGGTCCAAGCGGGGAAGGCGAAAGACTTTGTAGTGGATGAGAATGGGGCATTGCAAGTGAAAGGAAGGCTATGCGTCCCCAATGATTCAGAACTCAGAAAGGAAATCCTCACGGAAGCACATTACGCGGCCTATACTATCCATCCCGGGAGCACGAAAATGTATAAGAACCTTCGCACTGTCTTCTGGTGGCACGGCATGAAGAAAGATATAGCACTCTTTGTGTCACAATGCATAACCTGTCAGAGGGTGAAAGCAGAGCATCAGAGGCCGGGCGGAGAAATGCAAAATCTTGCTATCCCGGAATGGAAGTGGGAGCACATCAGCATGGACTTTATTGTTGGTCTGCCGAGGACGCAACGGGGGAACGACGCAATCTGGGTCATCGTCGACCGGTTAACCAAGTCTACACACTTTATTGCCATTAAAAGTACTTGGGGCGCCGATCGCCTTGCCCAGACCTACCTTGACGAGATAGTCCGACTGCACGGAGTGCCAGTTTCTATAGTATCAGATCAGGACGGACGGTTCGTCTCACGTTTCTGGGAAAGCCTTCAGTCGTCGATGGGGACCAAGTTGAAATTCAGCTCAGCCTACCATCCTCAAACCGATGGCCAGAAAAAATTGGTGAATCAGGTACTAGAAGATATGCTGCGCCTCTGCGTAATCGATTCCAAGTCAAGTTGGGACGTCATCCTGCCGCTAGCCGAATTTGCTTACAACAATAGTTATCAGTCTAGCATCCAGATGGCTCCGTATGAGGCGCTGTATGGGCGGAAGTGTAGGTCACCGATCTGCTGGGATGAAGTTGGGGAGCGGCAAATCCTTGGGCCTGAACTGGTTGAACAAACAGTACAAAAGGTTCGGCTGATTCGAGAACGGTTAAAAGTAGCACAAAGTCGGCAAAAGAGCTATGCCGATGTTCGTCGTCGCCCTCTTGAATTCCAAGTAGGGGACCATGTATTTCTAAAAGTCTCTCCCATGCGTGGTGTGACGAGATTCGGGATAAAAGGAAAGTTAAGTCCAAGATTTGTTGGCCCGTTTGAAATTCTCAAACGAGTCACTTCAGTTGCTTATTAAATTGCTTTGCCGCCAGCCTTATCAGATGTGCACGATATTTTTCATGTGTCGTAGCTAAGAAAGTATGTGCATGATCCGAACCATATGGTAGACTTGGGTCAGTTAGATCTGTAGGCGGACTTGTCGTACGCCGAAGAACCCGTACAGATCCTGGAACGTAAGGAAAAGCAGTTACGGAATCGGCCTGTATCGTTAGTGCGCGTTCTGTGGCGGAACCACGCGGTCGAAGAATCGACGTGGGAAATCGAATCTGAGATGAGGGAAAGGTTTTCCTTATTATTCCTTAGCGGTAGGTTCTATTCCTAAGTTTCGGGACGAAACTTTCTTTTGGATGGTTATGATGTAATGCCCCATTCCCCCTATTCGGGGAGCGCGGCCAAGAAACACTTAAGACCGTCCGAACGGGACAGATTGAATCAAGATCCTTTCCTCATTATGGATTGGTTTCTTCTGAATCAGGTCCCATATTCAACGGATCGTGCCTCAAGGATGGACTCGGCGGTAGAGTCGAGAGGGGCCTTTCCGTTGCGTTGGTTTCTTGCCCGTTTTCGTGCCGCTTGGTTGCCTTTTGTTGGTTTTATGACTTGTGTTTTCTTGAACGGTTTCGATGGATTTCATTGTTTTCATTCTTAGGATCTCATAATTTCATATCGAACCTCGGAGACCGAAGCAGGGGATATTGATCATCTGTTGGTGCGTGTAGGTGATCGGGTAGACGACGCTCGTGCGGAGTCTTAAAGTTCTTCCTTTCTCTCCTACTTCCCTAACTTGTGAGTGGATTTATTTCAATTAGCTCCCTTCTTCCAAGTCTGCATTCTAAATAGATTGACTCATTGTTCATCCCGATCAAACGATACTAAAACATATATGACTAAGTCAAAATAGAAAAGAAGTAGGCTTGAAACATCAATAATGCTTGTCATATGAAAATTGTTCTGAACGATCACACTATAACGTGCATGCCCATCATATATCATAACCATTTCTATGTTAAGTTGTAGTTAGATTCATTTATCTATAACTATTCATGGTATGGTGCGAAATGACAAGGAAAATATGATCCTTACACAAGTAGCATAGACTATGGAAAACTATACTATGTTCACTTGCTTGTATTTGCTTGGAATGTGTTTCATGTGATAACTTAGTTGGTTGCGGTGGTAGGGTTTTGGAAAACTTGTATACAAGGGATATCGTTCTATGAACGGTCGCCGGGGCACCGGGACCGCTTCGCCCCGGGTAGAACAATTTGCTAGTGTAGTCTTAGCATTCGGATGGGTTCGTGCGTCCGCTAAGGGCTAGCTACCTGAGGCGGAATGGCAGCCGACCCTTCCCAAGTCCAACCAAGTGATTGTTATGTATATTTAAACTGTGCAGACTAACTATGTCTTTGTGGCAGGGAAGGTCATGGTAAGTTTTGTACAGGTGGCTCAGACGGTACAGGTAAAGTCACCGAGCGGTGGCACATTTGGTTATGTTAATTTACTCTATCTTATGCGAAGAATTTATCTAAGCCAAGGTAGATAGATCACATGAAAATAAATGTTGCATGCACATATGAACTCGTTGTAGATTTTGGTTAAGTTGGGTTAGCTCGCCCTCACCGGTACTTTTCGAAGTACTGACCCTCGTTGCAGCAGGTTCCCCGAGCCAAGGCGACGCGGCGAGGAGCTGAAGCTTCTCCAACCCCCTTCCCGAATCAAGACGCTTTCGTGACGTGACTTTTGGTAGCTCCGGTACATAAGAAGCAAGGAGCTCGCTCTCACTTTTGGGAAGCCACAAGACGATGGTGTTGACTCGCACCCAAGGTGTTTTGTGTTTTGAATTCTAGTAAAGGATGTAATATATGGAACGGCTATCTCATTTTGTATCCAAGTTGTAAGCCTGTGTGGCATCCTTATCGTTTTGGGTCAAGAGTTTGTAAACAGATGTTTATTATCAATAAAGAGAAAACTTTTCTATGCCTCAATGTGTGTTATCTTATTTGCATACTATGTTGCATATGTTCTAAAGATCATCATTATGCCTAGGCCTTGTGCACGCGCGCCCTACGCGTGCACGACATCACGCCCGGGGGACGATTATCGATTGGGCGAAATTGGGGCGTGACAGCGAGGGCGACGAGGGATGGAGGTGGTGGTGGTGGCTGGGCCGGTGGCTAGGGCGAGGGTTTTCGTGGTGGAGGGGAAGATCGGGGGGGAGTTTATATAGGGCGGAGGAGAGGGAGCGGGGCCGAGCGGGGCGGAGTAGAGGCGACGTGGCCGGGCGGAGCGGAGGGAGGGCGGTCGTGGCCGGGCGGAGCGGCGGAGAGGCGATCGCGTGGCCGAGCGTGGTGCGGGGGCTGCCGGAAAACGCGGGGGGGGGGGGGTGGGGGGGGTTCTGGTCGTGCGGGTGAGGGTTCGGGTCGGGTCGGGTCGGGTCGGGTTGGCCGAATCTGGCCCGTTAGGATCAGGACGGTTCGGTCCAGTTTGGTTGGACCGGGTTCAGCCCGGTTCAGACCGGGTTCAGCCCGGTTCAGACCAGTTTGAGCCCGGTTCAGCCTGGTTTATTTGGTTTAATTAAAAAATAGGGTTTTGGGCTTTTAAAAATATTTTCGGGGTCCAATAAATTCCAAAAAAGTTACCCTAAGTCCAATATTTTATTTTACACCCAAAAATAATATTTTTATAATATTTTAATATATTTTAAAAACATTTAATTTTATTTAATGTCGAAAATACCTTGTTTTTAATTACCGAAAAATCACCGAAAATTCCAAAAAATTTCTGAAAAATCTATTTTAAAATCCTGAAAAATCAGGGGGTTTACAATCCCCCAGACCTATACGAAAACCCGGCGTTCCAAGGAGATGAGGATTCCCAAGGAACGGATGCTGAAGTCCCTAGGGGTAGCCACCCTCGGAGATAAGATACCACCTCATACGCTGGGGGTAGTACTCCCTCTGAGTCCGAACAGGACACGATACTGCCAACCTTCCCGAACGACTTTTTATTGCAAGTGTATGAAGCAGAAAGTGCTACGTCTACTGTCACGTCCATCTCTCCTCATACAAGAATGGCATACATGGCACGGGATGAGCATGAAGGCCCTAGTGATCGGCAGCGCCTCAAGGCCCTCATGGCTATGATGTAGATCATGAGCGAATCAATGCAAGTCTTGACCCAAGTTGTGCTAGACATCAAGGCAAGTGTATCCTTTCAGCCACCAAGGGCCTAAGAATAAGCAAGCTTGGACCCGGGGACCAATGCGCATTTTGACGCAACCGCTCTGCCCATAGGCAAAAATTACCCTCTGGCCGGTTCATCTGTCCCTTCCGCGGGATACGAAGCCAAAGACGCAACGAGGGAACTCCGGGCTCGCCTAGATTCTATAGGCAACCGAGATTTACTGTGCGAGATCAGCATACGACAATCGTACCCCCGCGAGTGGAGGGATGTTCCGTACCCGCCAAAGTATAAATCCTTCAACCTAAACCCATTCGACGGGAAGATTTCTTTCCGTCAATACATGAGCTATTTCGAGACTTCAACGGGGCACCTACCTCGTTGTGACGCACCCTTAACCAATCTCATTGTGGAAACATTGTACGGGGTCACATTCGACTTATTTTACAGCCTATACGATAACTGCATCTCGTTATTTGATGACTTCAAGAGTTTTTTCTTAAAAGATTCTATGATGCAGGAAGCGACATGACGATGTCTTCGCTGATAGATGTTACCCAAGGGGAAAGGGAGCTCACTCAAAATTATATCGAGCATTTCTGCCAAGCAGCACTGAGATTGCCTCCAGGCAATCCTGAGTCCACACTCATGGACATGTGCCCAGGAACCTACTTTCGGCAGTAAGCCTCTGGATGGACGACAGTCAATTCAAAGACTGGACATTGTTCATCATCAACGCAGTCAGCTCTGAAAAGAAGGTTAAAGACGCCCGGCTCCTAGGAATACAGATCCCTATTGCAGATGATAGGGAAAAATGTCTCAACAATAGCAACAGCGGCAACAGCGGCAACAGCAGCCACAAGAAAAAATAGAAGCAGGCCCTGGTGGCCAACTTAACCAAGAAGTCCGAGCAAAAGCCGATTGAGGTTCTAAAGCTCCAGGATACTTACTCCTTTAAAGATGATGACGTCATACCCATCTTCGATGTGTTGATGATGGGTGTCAAGCTTCGGCTCCCCGAGGTTATGTGCCCTGTAGAGGCAGCCGAGATGAACAATCCAAAATACTTCCACTACTATCGCTACGTTCACATACAACGAAGGACTGCTACACCCTTAAGCGGTACATCCAGCGCCTGCTTGACACCAAGGCCCTTACCTTGAACTTCGACAACAAGACATTTATCGTCAATATGGTGTCCCTCCAGTTTGGTAACTTTGCCGTGATGGAAACCCAAGACGGAGTCATCCCGATCCCGAGAAAAATAATGGAGGTAGTCAATCTTCCACCAGCTCGCGACTAAACAGCCAGACTGATACCTCTTACTACACCTCAGGGCAAGATCATATGGGTCCACCCAGATCTTGTCCCAGACTTGATGCAGCATGCAGCGCCTTCCGTCATCAAGTCTGAAGCACGAAAAACCAAGTCCTGCCATATGGTTTCTCCCATCGTTGAGGAGGCTTGGGCAAGAGCAACCAGGTCGGGCCTTGCCTATCAGCGAGATTATGAAGCTTCCAACGTTAATGCACCTCCAACTACTGTACTTGTCTTGTCTGATCCGGGTTCATCTCCGCCCCCACCAGTGGACAAGTCCAAACAAAAAGAGGGACGCTTCGACAAGCCGTTGCGTAAGAAAATGGCTCAGGGACTGGAAAAGCCCTACAACTTTGACGTCTTGGCTCAACTCGCCAATACCTCAAAAAAGTTATAACTATTTGAGCTTCTTCGACTCTCCAGCGACACCCGGAATGCTCTGAGTAAGCCGTTACAAAATGCCGACGCCTACCTGGCGCAAGTCAAGCCATTAGCAGAGAATCCTACCGTATGCCTCTACTACAACAATATGTCGGAGGCGGTATCCAATATCATGTTTTTGCAACAGGACATATTGCTAAAAAAATAACCGACATAATCGTCCCCTGTACTATACATGATATATTAGTGCCATCAAGGTAGACCAGATGCACATCTATCCTGGTTCATCAATCAGCATCATCCTACGGAGTCTGCTTTAAACCTTGGGCATTCCGATGCATCGCCTGGCAGCCACCAATACTGCCATCACTGGCTTCAACGTAAGAAGAAGCTACCATCTGGGTAAGATCCACTTAAAATGTCAAATTGGCGACTTAAAAACCGAGGTCACTTGCTACGTCATAGATGTAGACGTATCCTACAATGTCCTGCTGGGGGCGGCCATGGATACACGAATACTTGATCGTGCCATCAACCCTACACCAATGTCTAAAGTATGTGGACGATCATGGCACGGTCAAGACGGAGTTCGCAGAGGTCGATCCTTTCAAGGGGATCAAGGCCTACTACTCCGACGCACTCTTATACAAGCCAGTCCACCAAGATGAAGGTGGCAATGATGCTGACAATGAGGCAGAGGCCGGGACAACATCAGATGAACCCTTGGGGGTATATCTAAAGGTGCGCTCCTGACACAACCTCTTCCCTCATCGTAAAACTGCACAGGAAGGCACCCGACCCCCTGCTCGTTCGTCTTCATAGGCCAAGCTGATCACCAAAGGAAGATCTGGTATCATCTACCACGCCCGAACCCTTGGTTGATAGTCTTCATAGGCCAAGTCGATCATAAAAAAAATTCGGCACCATCCACTACACCCAAATCGCTGGTTGTTCGCCTTCATAGGCAGAGATGACCGTCGATGGATGCTCCATTATCTTTTACCACATCTGAGCCTCTGGTAGTAAAGATGTGCAAAAAACCTCCAAATTTGTAGCTCGCACTGGGGTAGATTACGGGAAGGATGGTCTAGAGGAGTACGTAGCTGCTCACGCAGACGTCCCTTCCCTTGACGATGTAATTCCTAGAGAAAAAATACCTTACTTTATGAATAAAGGGTTATATTTGAACTACTCTGAAGTTGTACACAAAAGCATACTGTACTCAATGGAGCACGATCTGGGTCTGCACCTGTAGACACAAGTGACTAACACCGATGCTGTAAATTCGGTTCTCCCCAGCCAAAACTATCACTTCCTAGTTTCAGCCAGTAAGAGGGGAGACAGACGCATCATCTTCGGCAAAGTAGAAGGCCCTCGATCCTTAATCCCCGAAGAACTAGATCTAGAACCCGATATCGGCAAAATATTACTATACTGGTATAGCTCTCAAGCCAAGCACGTTATCCAGAAGATAGGGTATGATATGAAGGCCACTAAGGGCTTAAACTACGGCAAAGGCTGCCTCTGCGTCTACCTGCTTCTGCAGGAAAATTCGTGGACTACTACCTTAAGACCAAAGCATGGCTTAGGGTATGTAACGCCTCCCACAACTTTGAAGGTTCATATGAAGAAGACTAGGTGCACTCTCATTCTTCGTAATCTTCTGCTTGGGACTACGATATCAGTATCAGGGAGATGCTCAAGCAAATATTATCTGCCAATATGGTGTCAGCTGACCCTGAGGAAGACGACGAGGATCTACCTGAACTCTTTGAAGTAGAACCATGGGGCCAATGCCTGGATGCACAATGGAAGATGTGATTTGAATGACGAGAACCTCCTACTGAGGACGAAGTCGTAAAAGTCAATCTGGACGACGAATTCTCCCCTAAAACTATCTTCATCAGCAAAAGTCTGACTGGTGAGGATCAGGAATTCCTGCTACAGCTCATCAGGAAATACATTAACGTCTTTGCCTAGAGCTACGAAGATATGCCAGGACTGGACCCCCAAATCGTGGTCCACAAGCTCATCATCTTGCCTAACACTAAGCCTGTCAAGCAGCAGCAATGGCAGTTTCGATCAGACATAATGGACGCCATCGAAGCTGAAGTCAACAAACTGATAGCTAGTGGCTTAGTTCACGAAGAACAACCAACTTCTAGGCTGGGTAACCAATATCGTGCCCATTGTCAAAAAGAATGGAAAGATCCGGATCTGCATTAAATTCCATGATCTAAATATGGCTTTTCCCAAAAATAAATTCTTTCTTCCGATCATAGACATAATGATCGACAACACTTATGGCTTCGAGCATATGTCCTTCATGGACGGATTCTCAGGCTACAATCAGATCAAGATGTACCCTGGCGATCAGAAGCATACATTATTTCAAATGCTGATAGGAGTGTACTTGTACACAGTTATGCCCTTCGGTCTGAAGAGTGTAGGTGCTACATACCAACGAGCTATGAGCACTATCTTTCATGAGCATATATGCAAGACTGTTGAGTGTTACGTTGATGGCATCGTCGTCAAAAGTCACTTCAAAGGTGATCACCTAAGGACTGTGTTCGACCTCATGCGTACACACCAGCTCAAGATGAACCCTACTAAATCCTTTATGGGAGTATCCAACGGTAAATTCCTGGGCTTTATCATTATTTCTTAGGGTATTCACATAGACCCCAACAAAACTAAAGCAATCCTTGAGATGAACCCGCCGAAGAACCTCCGGGAGCTCCACGGCCTACAAGGGAGGCTGACATACATCAAGAGGTTCATATAAAACCTCTCTGGGCATTGTCGTCTATTCCACCAGCTCATGAAGAAAGGTGTCTCCTTTGTCAGAAATGAAGAATGCCAACGCGCGTTCGATGATATCAAGGGATACTTATCAAACCCTCCGGTGCTGGTAGCTCCGGTCTTGGGGAAGCTGTAAACCCCCTAATTTTTCAAGATTTTTTTAAAACTGGATTTTTCAGAATTTTTTAGGAATTTTCGAAAATTTTTACTAATTAAAAACAAGATATTTTTGGCATTAAATAAAATTAAATATTTTTAAAATATATTAAAATATATGAAAATATTATGAAAATAATATTTTTGGGTGTAAAATAAAATACTGGACTTAGGATAATTTTCTGGGAATTTATTAGACCCCAAAAACATTTTTAAAAGCCAGAAAACTATTTTAATTAAAAATTCAAATTGAACCGGGCTGAACCGGCCTGAACCCGGTCCAGCTGAACCGACCGGAACGGACCACCCTAGCGGGTAGGGCCGGGTCTGCCAGATCCGCACCCGCCCGACCCGTGTGACCCTTTCTCCCCCACGCAACCCTAGCCCGATTCTTCCGAAGCCCCGCCCGGCCGCTCGCCGCCCCCTCCGTTCCACGCCCCCGAGAGCTCCGCCTCCCCCGCCACGTCCCCCGCCTCGCTCGGCCTTCCTCCCCGCCCCCAGCCCTATATAAACCCCCCTGAACTCCTCGACTCTGGCCAAGAAACCCCTCGAATCCCCCGCCGACCACCTCGCCGCGATGCCGCCACCGCCTCCCGCCCAGCTCCGTCGGCGACGCCGCAGCCCCCGGCCTCCTTCCTCCTCCTTCCTCCCCCGACCCAGCAAGGCCCCGCAGCACCCTCCGGCCCGCTGCCCAGCCGCCGGCCGCCTGCGCCGCCTCCCAGCGTGCCGTCGCACCGCCCTCGACAGCCTCCGCTCCCGCGGCCTCCCTCCGGCCAGCCCCGAGCCGCCAAGCTCCGGCTAGCAGCTCGAAACCCTAACCCTAGGTCGCTAGGACTCGGACACGCCGCTTCGTGTCGACACGGACATGAAAAACTCAGTTTTTTGGAGCTCTGTTCAGGTACCCGTTTCTATCTGCTCGTTGACCCGATTTCGATTCTGTCTATTGCATCGCAAACCCTGCGTGACCCTCTCGGTGCCCGTGCAACCCGCTTGGTGCATCGCGTCCTGTGGCGATCGTGAACCGCGATCCAAAAACAGGAAAAATAATACCTTGTTTCACCCTGGAACCGAGTCCGCCCCGCCAAACGGGACGACTTGGTCGTGTGCGGTCTTCACCGATACGTGCGCGCCGTCGATACAGACGTGCGGAATTCCACAAAAGTTGATTTGGATGTGCGTGCACACCGAAATCAACGCGTATCCGCGGACACCGTCCCGTATTCGTTAGTCCTGGAACACGTCGTAACTTTGTGTACATACGTCGGATCGAAACGAAACTTGTGCTACCAGACTCGTAGCAATACGTTGGTCCTGTGACCCAAGTTTGGTTCGATTCTGAGAACGTTGTCAAAATCGCGTATCGTTGGCCCCACAAGCTCCACTTGACGGGCAATTTTGTGATCGGTTCATCGAAATCTAATTCTGGAAGTTCCGTTGGGTTCGTATCATCGTTCCTGACCTGTTGACACTAAGTTTGGCAAATTTGGAGACCTTTGTCCCTGACACATTTTTCGGTGCGAAGTGGGCTACATGTGGGCCCCGCTTTGACCCAAAATTGTTATTTTTGCCCTTGTCTTCAAATTGGACTCAAGGACAGGCATTTCTAGCTGATTGATATTTTCTGGATCTGATGGTAATGTTTGTTTCAGCATCCGGAGACGTTCCTGGAGATTTTACAGTTGGAGCCAGAACCACAGGCAAGTGTACCTTGCCAACTTGCAGTCCTTATTTCATATTACTTGTCTCAATTATAACTGTTGTACATGCTTAACCTAGGAACCGTGTGACATACTTAGTGTCCGATTATAGTCGGGTGCCAACCCCGTACGCGGTGTTGTGTATGTCATCTAGAGATGGACATTCGTGACCCTTTACATTCTCGTACTTGCATTATCAAGTACATTATACCCAGGACATCTGACACTGATCATGAGACAGAATCTTCCTGAGATATTCATGATGATTCTGTGTAGGATACATATTCATGACATATACAGTTTACATGGTTAGAATCTATTCTGACTTCTTGCATTAGTTGATCTTGCGTGACTTGGACCTGAGATATTATGAAACTGTAACGTGAGATTACATGGGATGGGGAGAGTATTACCATATCAAGGCTGATTATAATATAAATAATGTCATCTGGAGGTGTCTTAGTCTCTGATACAGAGCTTTGGCGCAAGTTCTGGCCCTTCGAGAAAATACTGCTATGGGTTTCTCCAACACCGATCCTGTAGTAGTCTCAGCCTGAGTATGACTAAAACTCTCACTTGCATATCACTTAGCTGGTTACATAGTTTACCCTATTGTTTATTTATTGCTGTACTGTATTATTTATTTTGGCATGAGTTATTTTGTACCTTGCTATGTCCCCTGAGGACCTGGATCTGGATTATGTCCCCAGGTATAGCCGAAGAGATCTACCCCGAGGTGTACGGAACATGAGTACTTCTCGGAGCAGAACCAGGAACCGAGGACGAGATCGTGCCCGAAGACTTCTCCTGAGTATTGGCTTTACATACTCAGATATTTCCATTTCCAGTTACTTTATTTCATGTCTATTTTCTTTAATGTAACAGACTTATTCTCGGATTATTCCCCGAGACACTCTTGTTGAGATATGCTAGTTTATATTCATTTGCATTTATTCTGGCTTTTGATCTGTGTTTATATTCTGTGGATGAGATTAAATTAGTCTATGACTTATAACATTTGATCTATTTATTGTTAGACTACAACTTAAGCATGCCCTGATGGATCCATTAAATTGGGTTGTCCATCGATGCGTGCTGCTGGCCATTGCCGCGCATCCAGTCCCTCGGTATTTTGGGACTGGGGCGTGACATGGTTTTTGTGGTGGCCCTTACAGGTCAACGACTAAATTGTTCGGTTTCAACTTAGGGACCGAACAGGCCTGCAATAAGAATAGGATAAGTTTTAGGATCTCATCCACTTGCTTGAATCATTCTTGATCTCTATATCGACTTCAAAAATAATTTACTTGCATCCTGCCTTGATTCTTCTGTACGCTTCTTATAGTTTATTTTGGATGCAGGGCAATGGATTCACAAGCGTGCGACGAGACTCCCGCATGAACACCACAAGTTGCAAGTGTCACCTATGACGACGAAGTGACACCAGTCGGTGGAGTTCCATCAACTCAACAGAGCCATCAGGCAGGTCAACCTACCTCCAGATTTCGGCATGATGACATCCCACCTCCGTCACAGTTTGTTCTACCAATGCCCGTATTCCCACAAGGACAGCCGATTGACGGGCAACAGATATTCCAAATGATCTACGCGATGATGTAAACCCAGCAACAAGTCCAACACGAGGCTCAGCGTCGCGAGGCTGATTACTTGAGGAACAGCATAATAACTGCACTGGAGCAGGCCAACCTACCAGCTCGACGGCCATCGACGGGCTCTATCACTGACTTTCGCCAACTGAAGCCCCGCACTTTTTCTGGCAAGGAGGAGTCCACAGAAGTTCATGAATGGCTCACCAACATTCGGCATCAACTAGAAGCAGCTGAGCTTCCAAGAGAACGTTGGATGGCTGCCGTCAGAATGCAATTGACGGACAATGCTCATCACTGGTGGCTATCCGAGGAGACACGGCTCGGACCAGACCGAGTTACTTGGGAGGATTTCTTCAGACTCTTCCAGGAGATGTATATTTCGGCTATCGCTCGATCAGAACTGCGGGACAAGTTCAATCGCCTCACTCAGGATACTATGACGGTGGAAGAGTACAACGCTGAGTTCATTCGTCTAAGTCGCTTCGCCCCAACATTGATCCCGACAGAAGAAGAGAAGGCCGAGAAGTTCTTCGACGGATTAAACTTTGAGCTACAAAAACTAATTGGATCCGTCGCACCAACATCATACTCGAACGTCCTTGCTGCGGCTCGACGCATGGAGCGTGTCACCAGGAGAGAAACCAGCCTGAAGCGGCCTTCCCCATCAGCAACATCCAGAGCACCACAAGAAGAAGCTGCAAAGAGACCTCACCAACAACAGAAAGCATCTACACCATAAGTGATAGTCCTTACTACTTGTCACTACTGTGGCAAAGCAGGCCATCTCGCCAAGGAATGCCGACGCCGATTAGGATTGTGTTTAGCATGTGGATCCCGTCAGCATTCGGTAAGGTATTGCACTCAACGTGGAGAAGGAGCACCAAGGGCGAACCAGCAAGCTCTACCAGCACCAGGAGGACATCAACCAAGGCCACCCGTGGCACCTCAAGCATCACCCTACCAGCAAGCCCAGCAACAGCAGAGGGCACTACCTCAAGGACGCGGACAAGCTTACGCGATGACTTTGGAGGACGCGCAGACTCTTGGAGTAGCTAATGCACGTAAGTGATTCGTAGCTACCGTTTCTAGTATTGTTTTAGCTCATGCCTATTTAGTTCGTGACCTTAGCCCCAACCTAGTAATTTGGAACTTGTTAATTATAACCTAGTTTTCTAAAAGTTGTAGTTCTCTTGCTTTAACTTGATTTTTACTCTGGAAAGTGCATAACTTTTATTCTTAGGGAAACGATATTTTCCTAGGTGTCTTGTGATATGATTCGAACAATACTTGCAACCGTGTCATCTCTGTTGACCGGTTATTCTTTGATTACGAGGACGCAATCCTCTTAAGGGGGGTAGATTGTAAACCCCCTGATTTTTCAAGATTTTTTAAAACTAGATTTTTCAGAATTTTCTGGGAATTTTTGAAAATTTTTACTAATTAAAAGCAAGATATTTTTGGCATTAAATAAAATTAATGTTTTTAAAATATATTAAAATATTATGAAAATAATATTTTTGGGTGTAAAATAAAATACTAGACTTAGGGTAATTTTCTGGGAATTTATTGGACCCCGAAAATATTTTTAAAAGCCAGAAAACTATTTTAATTAAAAATTCAAATTGAACCGGGCTGAACCGGGTTCAAACCGGGCTGAACCGTCCTGAACCCGGTCCAGCTGAAACGACCGGACCAGACCACCCTAGCGGGTCGGGCCGGGTCTGCCAGACCCGTACCCGCCCGACCCGTGTGACCCTTTCTCCCCCACGCAGCCCTAGCCCGATTCTTTCGTCGCCCCGCCCGGCCGCTCGTCGCCCCCTCCGGCCCACGCCCCCACGAGCTCCGCCTCCCCCGCCATGTCCCCCGCCTCAAACGGCCTTCCTCCCCGCCGCCAGCCCTATATAAACCCCCCTGAACCCCTCGACTCCGGCCAAGAAACCTCTCGAATCCCCCGCCGACCACCTCGCCGCGACGTCGCCACCCGCCTCCCGCCCAGCTCCGCCGACGATGCCGCAGCCCCCGGCCTCCTTCCTCCTCCTTCCTCCCCCGACCCAGCAAGGCCCCACAGCCCCCTCCGGCCCGCTGCCCAGCCGCCGGCCGCCTGCGCCGCCTCGCAGCGCGCCGCTGCACCGCCCTCGACCGCCTCTGCTCCCCCGGCCTCCCTCCGGCCAGCCCTGAGCCGCCAAGCTCCGGCCAACAGCTCAAAACCCTAACCCTAGGTCGCTAGGACTCGGATACGCCGCTTCGTGTCGACACGGACACGAAAAACTCGGTTTTTTGGAGCTCTGTTCAGGTACCCGTTTCTCTCTGCTCGTTGACCCAATTTTGATTCCGTCTGTTGCATCGTGAACCCTGCGTGACCCTCTTGGTGTCCGTACAACCCGCTCGGTATATCGTGTCCTGTGGCGATCGTGAACCGCGATCCAAAAATAGGAAAAATAATGCCATATTTCACCCCGGAACCGAGTCTGTCCCGCCAAACGGGACGACTTGGTCGCGTGCTGTCTTCACCGATACGTGCGCGCCGTCGATACGGACGTGCAGAATTTTGCAGAAGTTGATTTGGATGTGCGTGCACACAGGAATCAACACGTATCCGCGGACACCGTCCCGTATTCGTCAGTCCTGGAATACGTCGTAACTTTGTGTACACACTTCGGATCAAAATAAAACTTGCACCATCGGACTCGTAGCAATACGCTGGTCCTGTGACCCAAGTTTGGTTCGATTCTGAGAACGTTGACAAAATCGCGTATCGTGGGCCCCACAGGCTCCACTTGACGGGCGATTTTATGATCGGCTCATCGGAATCCAATTCTGGAAGTTTTGTTGGGTTCGTATCATCGTTCCTGACCTGTTGACACTAAGTTTGGCGAATTTGGAGACCTTTATCCCTTACACGTTTTTCGGTGCGAAGTGGGCCACATGTGGGCCCCACTTTGATCCGAAATTGTTATTTTTGCCCTTGTCTTCAAATTGGACTCAAGGACAGGCATTTCTAGCTGATTGATATTTTCTGGATCTGATGGTAATGTTTGTTTCATCATCCGGAGACGTTCCTGGAGATTTCACAGTTGGAGCCAGAACCACAGGCAAGTGTACATTGCCAACTTGCAGTCCTTATTTCATATTACTTGTCTCAATTATAACTGTTGTACATGCTTAACCTAGGAACCGTGTGACGTACTTAGTGTCCGATTATAGTCGGATGCCAACCCCGTACGCGGTGTTGTGTATGTCATCTAGAGATGGACATTCGTGACCCTTTACATTCTCGTACTTGCATTATCAAGTACATTATACCCAGGACACCTGACACTGATCATGAGACGGAATCTTCCAGAGATATTCATGGTGATTCTGTGTAGGATACATATTCATGACATATACAGTTTACATGGTTAGAATCTATTCTGACTTCTTGCATTAGTTGATCTTGCGTGACTTGGACCTGAGATATTATGGAACTGTGACGTGAGATTACATGGGGTGGGGAGAGTATTTGTCACGCCCCAGTCCCAAAATACCGTGGGACCAGACGCGTGATAATGGCCAGCAGTACGCACCGATGGACCAACTCAATATAATGGATCCATCAGGGCATACTTAAGCTGTAAAACAAGTCTACGACAATCATGGTACAACTAATCTCATCCACACAAGACATAAACATGATCCACAGAATAAATAAGGAATGTAAATCATCATCCAGTCTCACATAGTACTTCGGGGAACAACCCGATAAATATCTAGTACAACGGTTCATCTGACCAGAATATCAAAGACTGAAATAAATAATAAAAGCTGAGCATAAACAAGGATGCTCAAGAGAAGTCTTCAGCTAAGACCTCGTCCTCGGATGGTGGTACAACTCCTGGATCAGCTCCTGCTCCGGTCCCGTAAACCTCGGGATAAACCACGCCTGCAAAATCTGGGGACAAAAATCCGGATCCAGGTCCTCAGGGGACATAGCAAGGTACAAGAAAGCTCATGCCAATAAATACAGATAAGCAGTGCAGCAATATATAACTAAATGAAACAAAGGGGTAAATATGTAACCATCTAAGTGTAAATGCAAGTAAGAGCATCACTAGTCTCAGGCTGAGCCACTATAAGCTCTGTGTCGGGGAGCCGGTAGCGGTAATAACCGGTAGTGGGTCAGGCTCTGCTACGAGAGCCTACGACCTCTCAATAATAGAAGATATACATAAATACAGCCTGTAGCCTGTGTGTCTCTCCCCACCCAATGTAACCACGCATATCATGACCACAACGTCTCATGCCCATGTCAAGCGCGATCATAGCTAATGCAACCAGTCATATAGTATCTAATAATATAATGTCCATGTCCTGTATCCTATACAGAATCACCACGAATATCTCGGGAAAATCCTGTCTCATGAATGGTGTCCAGTGTCCTGGGTCATAGAGTACTTGATAAGACAAGTACGAGAATAAAGTGTCACGGATGTCCATCTCTAGATGACCGTACCCAACACTGCGTACAGTGTCGGCACCCGACTGATAATCGGACGCTAAGTACGTCACACGGTCCTAGGTTGAGCATGCACAGCAATATATATATAATAAGCAAGAAAAATAGATAACTAAGCTGCATAGAGTGGCAAGGTACACTTGCCTGATGTCCGAGTATCAACAACTGTCCTGGTATCAGTGGATCCGGTGGGGTCTACTCCAAAAGCTGTAATAAATATCACCAACAGTCTCAGAAGATGTCAAATAGCTGGAAATGCCTGTCCTTACGTCCAATTTGGACACAGGGGCAAAAAGGTCATTTCCGGGCCAAAGCGGGTTCCACCGGTGGGCCCACTTTGCACCGAAAAGCGTGTCAGGGTCAAAGATCTCCAAATTTCGCAAACTCAGTGTCTACAAGTCAGGAACGATGATACAAACCCAACGGAACTTCCAGAATTGGATTCCGATGAGCCGATCACAAAATCACCCGTCAAGTGGAGCCTGTGGGGCCCACGATACGTGATTTTGTCAACGTCCTCAGAATCGAACCAAACTTGGCTCACAGGACCAGCGTATTACTACGGATCCGATGGCGCAAGTTTCGTCTCGATCCGACGTGTGTACACGAAGTTACAGCGTGTTTCAGAATCGACGGATACGGGGTGTCGTCGGCGGATACGCGTTGATTCCGGGGTGCACGCACCTCCAAATCGACTTCTGCGAAATCCTACACGACCGTATCAACGTCGCGCACAGTTTGGTAAAGACCGCGTGCGACCAAGTCGTCCCGATTGACGGGGCGGACTCAGTTCCGGGGTGAAACAGGGCGTTGTTTTTCCTGTTTTTGGATCGCGGTGTACGATCACTACAGGACGCGATGCACCGAGCGAGTTGCACGGGCACCGAGAGGGTTATACAGTCTACGCATAGCAATCGACGGAATTGAAAACGGAGTTGCGATGAGGAAGAAACCGGTACCTGAACAGGGCCTGGTGAGTGCTGAATTCTGAGTGTCCGGAATCCAAATTGACGCGAGCCGAGTTCTGGTCACCGTGTCCGGATCGAGCTCCTGTCCGTGTCCGTCGCTCGCGTCCTGGTCGACCGACGGAGAGGAGATCTTGATGGCTACGGCGAAGTCGGCAGCGGCTTGGGGCTGCTGTCGAGCCGCTCGGAGGTTCAGCGGGGTCTCGGGCTGGATGGGTGATCGAGCGGCGATGAATCGGCAGGTCGACGTCGGCGTGTCCCTGGGCGGTGGCGGAGTCGCTGTGAGGCGGTGGCGCTGGGGGCCTAGGTTCGTCGATGGGCTGAGGGAGTCTCGGCGTCGGGGGTTCGTCGATGGGCTGTGGGAGTCTCGGCGTCGGGGGTGGCGTCGGCTTCCAGCAGGATCGGCGGTGGGGATCAAGGGTTTCGGCAACTATGAGTTGGGAGAAGATGACGTCGCGGCGGCTAGGGCTGGGCACGAACGCCGAAGGGGAGATTTTATAGGCTATGCACAGTAAAATCCGGCGGCTAGGGTTTCCCTTGCGGGTTTCGGGTGGGTTTGGTTTGGTTCGCAATCCAAATAGCTAATGGTCCTCGATACGTTGCTCCGGTGTCCGATAAATTCACCGAAAAATGCCATGCGTCCGGTTCTCCATTATACACCATAAATTTTTACTTCCAGAACATTTTAACTCCATTTAGTCACACTTAAAATTATTTAACCCACAAACCTCAGTGATAAATTCCAGAAAAATACCGAAAATACGGAAAATTATATAAATCTTATTTCTGAAATTTAGGGTGTTTACAATCTTCCCTCCTTAAAAGGATTGCGTCCTCGCAATCAAAGAATAAGCTACTAAAGAAGGGTTATGGAAATACAAGGTGGCCTAGTTTACAACTGCCTCCTCGAATAAGTGGGGGTATCGCTGACGCATACTATCTTCTCGTTCCCAAGTCGATTCGCCTGGTGAATGATGTTTCCATGCTACTCGGACCAGTCTGATCGTTTGTCCCCGTAATGTCTTCTCACTGACATCGAGGATGCCAACTGGTTGCTCTTCATACCTCAAGCTCGGGCCTACTGCGATCTCTGAATGATCGACTACGTGACTTGGGTCGGTCACGTACCTTCGCAGCTGCGAGACGTGGAATACGTCATGCACTCCCTCTAAGGATGGAGGTAATGCAAGACGATAAGCCACCTCACCAACGCGCTCTAGAATGTCAAATGGCCCAATATACCTTGGGCTCAGCTTGCCTCTGCTCCCGAATCTGATAGTACCACGAGTGGGCGAAATCCTCAAGAACACATGTTCTCCTTCCTTGAACTCTAGGGGACGCCTGTGTGTATCTGCCCAATGCTTCTGTCTGTCCTGAGCTGCTCGTAGATGATTCTGTATCTGCTTCACCTTCTCCACTGTCTGCGTTACCAATTCTGGTCCCAGTATCTGACGTTCACCAACGTCACTCCAACACACAGGTGATCTGCACTTCCGTCCATATAAAGCTTCAAATGGCGCCATCTGAATGCTGGCCTGATAACTGTTATTGTAGGAGAACTCTACTAAGTGCAAATGATCTTCCCAAGATCCTCCGAAATCTAGCATACATGATCGCAACATGTCCTCCAAGATCTGAATGGTGCGCTCCGATTGTCCATCTGTCTGCGGGTGGTATGCCGTGCTGAATTTGAGTCTGGTGCCTAGACTCTCTTGCATGCTTCTCCAGAAATGAGATATAAATCTCGAATCTCGATCCGATACAATACTAACAGGTACTCCATGTAATTTGACGATTTGTCGCATATACATGTCAGCTAGTACCTCTGTGGACTGTCCAACTCTAAATGGCAAGAAGTGTGCCGATTTAGTGAGTCGATCCACTATCACCCATACTGCGTCTCTTCCGCTGGGGCTCTTCGGAAATCCTGTGACAAAGTCCATCGTGATGTGCTCCCACTTCCATTCCGGTATCGGAAGCGGTTGTAGCATACCTGCAGTTCTCTGATGCTCCGCCTTCACTTGTTGACATACTAAACATTTGGCCACAAATCTCGCGATCTCTCTCTTCATTCCATGCCACCAGAAATACTGTCTCAAGTCTCTGTACATCTTAGTTCCTCCTGGGTGAACAGAGTACATAGAGCTATGCGCTTCAGTCATTAACTCCTGTCTCAATTCTCCATTTGGAACATACAAGCGGTTTCCAAATCTCAATGTCCCGTCTTCGTGAATGCGAAGTCCTGTCTGAATACCTGCTTCTGTCTTTTCTTTGAGTCTTCGGAATCTAGCATCGGTGGGCAATGCTTCTTTAATCTTCTCCACGAGTGATGACTGAATCTCAAGGTTAGCCATCAATCCATTCTGTCCTGGTAAGACAACCTCTATCTGAAGCTCCTGTAAGTCCTTCAATAACTCGGGCTGCATTGTCAAGAAATAAGCCGTAGGCTTCCTGCTGAGTGCATCTGCAACCACATTCGCCTTTCCCGGATGATACTGCAGATCTATGTCAAAATCTACCATCAGTTCTAGCCAGCGTCTCTGTCTCATGTTAAGCTCCTTCTGTGTATACACATACTTCAGACTCTTGTGATCAGTAAAGATTTCTACCCTCTCTCCATAAAGATAGTGCCTCCATATCTTCAGTGCAAATATAACAGCTGCTAGCTCCAGATCATGTGTCGGGTAGTTCTTCTCGTGGTCCTTCAACTGTCTCGACGCATAAGCAATGACTTTGCCATGTTGCATCAAAACACATCCTAGTCCACTGCCGGATGCATCACTGTAAACAACAAAACCTCCTGACCCTGAAGGAAGAGTCAAGACAGGTGCTGTTGTTAATCTTCTCTTCAGTTCTTCAAAAGCCTTCTGGCAGTCTTCTGTCCATACAAACTCCTGATCCTTTCGTGTCAGCTTCGTCATTGGTTCTGCAATCCTTGAGAAATTTTCTACGAACCTTCGGTAATATCCCGCGAGTCCGAGAAAACTCCTTACCTCTGCAACTGATGTAGGTGTAGGCCAAGTCTCTATTGCCGCAACTTTCTCTGGATCCACTGAAAGTCCTTCTCCTGAGATGATGTGCCCCAAGAAAGGTACTTTGTCCATACAAAACTCACACTTACTGAGCTTGGCATATAACTTCTCCTGTCTCAAGGTCTCCAGCACAATTCTAAGATGCTCCTCGTGCTCTTCAGGGCTCTTGGAATATATGAGAATGTCATCAATGAACACCACTACGAATTTATCCAAGAACTGATGAAAGACTCTGTTCATTAAGCTCATAAATACTGCTGGTGCGTTGGTTAAACCAAACGGCATCACCAAGAACTCATAATGCCCATACTTCGTCCTGAAAGCTGTCTTCGGGATGTCTTCCTTCCTCACCTTGATCTGATGATAGCCGGATCTAAGGTCAATCTTCGAGAATACCCTTGCACCACTCAATTGATCGAATAGATCATCAATGCGTGGTAAGGGATACCTGTTCTTGATGGTCACGGCATTCAGTGCCCTGTAATCAATGCACAACCGTACTGTTCCATCCTTCTTCGGCACAAATAAGATGGGTGCTCCCCAAGGTGAAACACTGGGGCGAATGAAACCCTTCTCCAAAAGATCATCTACCTGTTCCTTCAACTCCACTAACTCCTTAGGTGCTAGCCGATAAACCGATGAAGTGATTGGCTCTGCTCCTGGAGTTAAGTCTATTGTGAATTCTATTTCCCGATCAGGCGGTAAACCTGGAAGATCATCAGGAAATACGTCCACAAATTCTGATATGACTCTTGGGTAACCTGTCTCCTCTTCTACAGATAATACCCTAAGAGTAGGCTGAACTCCTTGCTCTACTGCTCCTCGGAGAAACTCAAATTCTGGATGTCCTGGCGGTCTAAATATAACCCGCCCAAGTCGGCAATCAAGAGTCGCATGGTACTGACTTAACCAGTCCATACCAAGTACGACATCATAATCCGGCATGGAAAATATCAGAAATTGAGCTCGCATTTCTCGGCCACAAACTACTACAGAACATGATCTACAGACATCACTAACTGGAATAATACCGCCTCCCGTAAGAATTCTCTTCATCTTCGGAAGGGGTGCGGTAGCTACTCTATGGGTGGCTACAAAGCTAGCTGCTATAAATGAATGCGATGCTCCAGAATCAAATAAAACTACAGCAGGTAATGAAGCTACTAAAATAGTACCTGCGATGACCTCGCCTGCTGTAGCCTCCTCCTCAACAGCTAATGGGAATGCCTGTCCCCGTCCCTGAGCTGGACCTCTCTGCTGCTGCTGCTGCTGCTGAAATAGGGCTGCCTGTGGTGCCAGTGGTGGTCTCTGCTGGTTTCCTCCTGGGGCTGGTGGTCTGACCCCACCAACTCCTGTCTGCTGGGCCCCTGCTGCTGGGTAAGCTGGTCGTGGTGCAGGTAACGCTAGTCTTGGTGCTCCGTCTCGACGTTCGGAACAGTCCCTGGAAAAGTGCTGGTTGGATCCGCAGCTCAAACATAGTCCCAACTTACGTCTGCATTCCTTCTCAATGTGTCCTACCTTGCCGCAGTGGTGACAAGTAGGAAGAGGTCTGTCTCTATGTGCTGCTCCATCTGGCATACCCCTCTGGGTTCGCTTTGCTGAATCCCCATGTGCTGGCCTGGATTGTGCTGATGTGATAGGCCTCTTCAAATTAGATTCCCTCCTGGTGACGCGCTCCAAGCGTCGGGCTGCTGCAAGGACATCGGTATAAGAGGTAGGTGCTACCGTTCCAATCACTTTCTGAAGCTCGAACTTCAAGCCATCAAAGAACTTCTCTGCTTTTTCTTCCTCCGTTGAAATCAGTGTTGGGGCAAAGCGGCTCAGGCGAATAAATTCCGCATTGTATTCCTCTACTGACATGCTGCCTTGGATAAGGCGGTTGAACCTGTCTCTGAGCTCTGACCGTGCAATGGCTGGAATGTACATCTCTTGGAAGAGTCTGGAGAACTCTTCCCATGTGACTCGGTCCTGTCCAAGCCTCCTTTCTTCTGCTAACCACCAGTGATGCGCATTATCAGTCAACTGCATTCTGACTGCAGTCATCCACTTCTCTCTTGGAAGTTCAGCGGCTTCCAACTGATGCTGAATGTTGGTGAGCCACTCATGAACTTCCGTTGGCCCTTCTTTACCGGAAAACGTGCGAGGCTTGAGATGACGAAAATCGGTGATAGATCCCGTCGATGTTCTCCTCGCTGCCGGATTTGCCTGCTCCATTGCGGATACCAGGCTGGTCCTCAGATACTCGGCCTCCTGCCGATGAGCCTCTTGCTGAACTTGCTGCTGTGCTTGCATCATAGCATACATCATCTGGAACATTTGTTGCCCGTCCATGGCTTGTCCTGGCGGAAATACTGGCATCTGGGGAGTGAACTGTGGTGGAGGTGGGATGTCATCTCTCCGGAACCTTGGATTAGGCTGTCCGGTTTGATCGCTCTGCGATGCTGGTCCTCCACTCCCTGGAGTCACTCCGTCTCCATAAGTAACCACAGCGTCGTGTGGCGTATCCAAAGGAATATCATCTCTGTTCCCGGAATCCATTGCTCTGCAATCAAAATATAAACTGTAAGAACGCTCAGAGGAATCAATACAGGATGCAGTTCAAGTAACAAAATTCGAGATCGATATAGAGTTCAACAACTGGTTAAATAATGGATGAGATCCTATAGTTCATACTATCCTTAGGGCAGGCTGGTCCGGTCCCTAAGTTGAAACCGAACTATTTAGTCGTAGACCTGCATGGGCCACCACAAAAACCATGTCACGCCCCAGTCCCAAAATACCGTGGGACCAGACGCGTGATAATGGCCAGCAGTACGCACCGATGGACCAACTCAATATAATGGATCCATCAGGGCATACTTAAGCTGTAAAACAAGTCTACGACAATCATGGTACAACTAATCTCATCCACACAAGACATAAACATGATCCACAGAATAAATAAGGAATGTAAATCATCATCCAGTCTCACATAGTACTTCGGGGAACAACCCGATAAATATCTAGTACAACGGTTCATCTGACCAGAATATCAAAGACTGAAATAAATAATAAAAGCTGAGCATAAACAAGGATGCTCAAGAGAAGTCTTCAGCTAAGACCTCGTCCTCGGATGGTGGTACAACTCCTGGATCAGCTCCTGCTCCGGTCCCGTAAACCTCGGGATAAACCACGCCTGCAAAATCTGGGGACAAAAATCCGGATCCAGGTCCTCAGGGGACATAGCAAGGTACAAGAAAGCTCATGCCAATAAATACAGATAAGCAGTGCAGCAATATATAACTAAATGAAACAAAGGGGTAAATATGTAACCATCTAAGTGTAAATGCAAGTGAGAGCATCACTAGTCTCAGGCTGAGCCACTACAAGCTCTGTGTCGGGGAGCCGGTAGCGGTAATAACCGGTAGTGGGTCAGGCTCTGCTACGAGAGCCTACGACCTCTCAATAATAGAAGATATACATAAATACAGCCTGTAGCCTGTGTGTCTCTCCCCACCCAATGTAACCACGCATATCATGACCACAACGTCTCATGCCCATGTCAAGCGCGATCATAGCTAATGCAACCAGTCATATAGTATCTAATAATATAATGTCCATGTCCTGTATCCTATACAGAATCACCACGAATATCTCGGGAAAATCCTGTCTCATGAATGGTGTCCAGTGTCCTGGGTCATAGAGTACTTGATAAGACAAGTACGAGAATAAAGTGTCACGGATGTCCATCTCTAGATGACCGTACCCAACACTGCGTACAGTGTCGGCACCCGACTGATAATCGGACGCTAAGTACGTCACACGGTCCTAGGTTGAGCATGCACAGCAATATATATATAATAAGCAAGAAAAATAGATAACTAAGCTGCATAGAGTGGCAAGGTACACTTGCCTGATGTCCGAGTATCAACAACTGTCCTGGTATCAGTGGATCCGGTGGGGTCTACTCCAAAAGCTGTAATAAATATCACCAACAGTCTCAGAAGATGTCAAATAGCTGGAAATGCCTGTCCTTACGTCCAATTTGGACACAGGGGCAAAAAGGTCATTTCCGGGCCAAAGCGGGTTCCACCGGTGGGCCCACTTTGCACCGAAAAGCGTGTCAGGGTCAAAGGTCTCCAAATTCCGCAAACTCAGTGTTTACAAGTCAGGAACGATGATACAAACCCAACGGAACTTCCAGAATTGGATTCCGATGAGCCGATCACAAAATCACCCGTCAAGTGGAGCCTGTGGGGCCCACGATACGTGATTTTGTCAACGTCCTCAGAATCGAACCAAACTTGGCTCACAGGACCAGCGTATTACTACGGATCCGATGGCGCAAGTTTCGTCTCGATCCGACGTGTGTACACGAAGTTACAGCGTGTTTCAGAATCGACGGATACGGGGTGTCGTCGGCGGATACGCGTTGATTCCGGGGTGCACGCACCTCCAAATCGACTTCTGCGAAATCCTACACGACCGTATCAACGTCGCGCATAGTTTGGTAAAGACCGCATGCGACCAAGTCGTCCCGATTGACGGGGCAGACTCAGTTCCGGGGTGAAACAGGGCGTTGTTTTTCCTGTTTTTGGATCGCGGTGTACGATCACTACAGGACGCGATGCACCGAGCGAGTTGCACGGGCACCGAGAGGGTTATACAGTCTACGCATAGCAATCGACGGAATTGAAAACGGAGTTGCGATGAGGAAGAAACCGGTACCTGAACAGGGCCTGGTGAGTGCTGAATTCTGAGTGTCCGGAATCCAAATTGACGCGAGCCGAGTTCTGGTCACCGTGTCCGGATCGAGCTCCTGTCCGTGTCCGTCGCTCACGTCCTGGTCGACCGACGGAGAGGAGATCTTGATGGCTACGGCGAAGTCGGCAGCGGCTTGGGGCTGCTGTCGAGCCGCTCGGAGGTTCAGCGGGGTCTCGGGCTGGATGGGTGATCGAGCGGCGATGAATCGGCAGGTCGACGTCGGCGTGTCCCTGGGCGGTGGCGGAGTCGCTGTGAGGCGGTGGCGCTGGGGGCCTAGGTTCGTCGATGGGCTGAGGGAGTCTCGGCGTCGGGGGTTCGTCGATGGGCTGTGGGAGTCTCGGCGTCGGGGGTGGCGTCGGCTTCCAGCAGGATCGGCGGTGGGGATCAAGGGTTTCGGCAACTATGAGTTGGGAGAAGATGACGTCGCGGCGGCTAGGGCTGGGCACGAACGCCGAAGGGGAGATTTTATAGGCTATGCACAGTAAAATCCGGCGGCTAGGGTTTCCCTTGCGGGTTTCGGGTGGGTTTGGTTTGGTTCGCAATCCAAATAGCTAATGGTCCTCGATACGTTGCTCCGGTGTCCGATAAATTCACCGAAAAATGCCATGCGTCCGGTTCTCCATTATACACCATAAATTTTTACTTCCAGAACATTTTAACTCCATTTAGTCACACTTAAAATTATTTAACCCACAAACCTCAGTGATAAATTCCAGAAAAATACCGAAAATACGGAAAATTATATAAATCTTATTTCTGAAATTTAGGGTGTTTACAGTATTACCATATCAAGGCTGATTATAATATAAATAATGTCATCTGGAGGTGTCTTAGTCTCTGATACAGAGCTTTGGCGCAAGTTCTGGCCCTTCGAGAAAATACTGCTATGGGTTTCTCCAACACTGATCCTGTAGTAGTCTCAGCCTGAGTATGACTAAAACTCTCACTTGCATATCACTTAGCTGGTTACATAGTTTACCCTATTATTTATTTATTGCTGCACTGCATTTTTTATTTTGGCATGAGTTATTTTGTACCTTGCTATGTCCCCTGAGGACCTGGATCTGGATTATGTCCCCAGGTATAGCCGAAGAGATCTACCCCAAGGTGTACGGAACAGGAGCACTTCTCGGAGCAAAACCAGGAACCGAGGACGAGATCATGCCCGAAGACTTCTCCTGAGTATTGGCTTTACATACTCAGATATTTCTATTTCCAGTTACTTTATTTCATGTCTATTTTCTTTAATATAACAGACTTATTCTCGGATTGTTCCCCGAGACACTCTTGTTGAGATATGCTAGTTTATATTTATTTGCATTTATTCTGGCTTTTGATCTGTGTTTATATTCTGTGGATGAGATTAGATTAGTCTGTGACTTGTAACATTTGATCTATTTATTGTTAGACTACAGCTTAAGCATGCCCTGATGGATCCATTAAATTGGATTGTCTATCGGTGCGTGCTGCTGGCCATTGCCGCACATCCAGTCCCTCGGTATTTTGGGACTGGGGAGTGACAGAAGCCTTTTTTGCTTTATGTACATACGATGGATCACTCTCTCGGTGCTCTATTAGCCCAGAATAGTGATACAGGTCATGAGCAGGCCATCTATTATCTCAGCCAGATGATGGTTGGCACGGAGCATAGGTACACCCCATCGAGAATGAATGCCTTGCTCTAGTATTTGCTATCCAGAAGACTCGGCATTACGTGACTGGATAGACCATTCATGTGATCTCATGAGTCAATCCTCTCAGAGTTCTCATGACCAAATCGTGGGCGCTCAGTTCCCGCTAAGCTACCTGGGCGATACTACTGTCTCCATAAGATATGGTATTTGTCCAACAGAAAGTCGTCAAGGGTCAAGCACTGGCCGACTTTCTGGCAGCACATCCGACGCCAAAAATCTTGAAACTCTATGACGAGATTTTAGACGAAGTGGTGAATTCAAATGTAACTTCATGCAAGGCTGTTTGGCAAATGTTCTTCGACAATGCTTCAAGAACAGGGCCCAATGGCGATATTATTATGGGGGTCGGGATAGTGCTAATCTCCCTATACGATCTAGTCATGTCACGCCCTTATTTCGTAGAATCGATAGTCGTCCCCCGGGCATGACATCGTATGTGCCTAGGTTGCGCAACACACAAGGCCAAGGTATTTTACATAACAAGCACATATTCAGTGTACGCAGATAATTAAACAAAATGTTGAAACATGAAAAAGTTCTTTTTATTGATAATGAAGATATTTTTTTATAAACTCTTGGACGAGTCGGATAATTGTCACCCGGGCTTAAAAAAGTGGACGCAAAATAAGATAGTCGTCCTGTACATTACATCATTTTACTAAAACTTCAAAAGAAGAGACACCTTCGAGCGAAGCTATCGCCTTTCCACGGAGCTGCATAAGTTATGTCCACGAGCTCCTGGATCTTCAAAACTCTTCTTGAAGACACGATCAGGGCATGCCGGTAGATGGACTGGATTGGGAAGTCACTGTAGCTCCTTGCAGGATCTCCTTGGTATGGGGAACCTGTTGCAACGAGGGACAGTACATCGAAATACACTGGTGAAGGCGAGCTAACCCAACTATATCAATCAACACATTTTTATATGAAATATGCAAGTTATTATGTGGTCTTTCTATCTTATCTTAGTTTATTTTACAAGCAAGCGTTTGATATAAAAGTTTACTGAAATAAACTTGCCACCGTTCGGTGGCTTTTACCTTCCCGTCTGAACCACCTGCACAAATACTTACAATGATCTTTCCTGCCACGAAGACATAGTTAGCTTGTATGGTTTAAATATACAAGGGAGGGGTCACTAGCATGATACCATAATGGACGAGTTATAGTCTCGGGGCGAAGATGACGGAGGTACAGGTATCGCTACACGCCATCTCACCCAGGACAGGAATATTATACAACTTAAGGGACATGGGACGATGCATCCATTCCTGCCCGAAGAATACGACTAACATAATGTTCCGTCTGGATCGGATCAATGCCAGTGCCCCAGCGACCGTCTACAGGAACTGAGACCTTGTGCACAAGTTGTCCGTGATTTAGCAAAGTCTACTAAGTTATCAATCGAGATAGTTTAAGGCAACACAAGTACGAGACAAGTAATATGACATGATTTGTTTTGCATAGTCTCCCTGAACAGTTTATTTCATAGCAAGGTATGTTCTATACATAGCTCAATAATAGAAGAAGTATATATATTCTAACTAGAATTAAAACATGTTGAAAGAATATTCATAACGAACTAGCATGCAGCAAGGTAACCGTTCACAAGTTTATTGACAAGTAAGTAACTCCAAGTCTATTCCTTTTTATCTTGACATCTTTTAGTTATTATGGTATCGTTTGATCGAAATAATCAAGAGGGCAAGATTTTATATGTGAAGACTTGGAAGAAGGGTTAATTAATTCGAATTATAGCCACCCACAAGTTGGTTGGAGAGAGGAAGGGAAAGAGGTACTTCAAGACTCCGTTCGTACGACGTCTACTACACGATTACTTGTATTGCCACGACCAGATGATCAATACCTCTTCTACTCTTTCCAAGCTTGGAATAAAATATAGTTCAATGAAGGAAATTAATAAAATCTATCAAAACCGTCCAACAAAATGTAAATCGAAAAACCAACTCAAAAGCACGAAAGCAACAAGGCGACAGCGAAAACTAGGCAAAAAAACTTACAGCGGAGAGGTCCTTCTTGACTCTGCCGCTAAGTCCATCCTTGAAAAATAGACTTTTCAGGGAGACTATGCAAAACAAATTATGTCATGTTACTTGTCGCGTGCTTGTGTTGCCTTAAATTACCTTAATTGATAACTTAGTAGACTTTGCTAGGTCACGGACAACTTGTGCATAAGGTCTCAGTTCCTGCGGACGGTCGCTAGGGCACTGGCACTGATCCGATCCAAACGGAACATTATGTTAGTCGCATGCTTCGGGCAAAAATGGGTGCATCGTCCCATGTCCCCCGGACGTGGCACCAATCCGATCCGGACGAAATATCTCGTTATGTGAAATACATTAGCCTTGTGCGTTGTGCAACCTAGGCACGCACGACATCACGTTCGGGGATGAGTAGTGATTTTATAAAATCGGGGTATAACATATTGGTATCAAAGCCAGGTTTTGATCCTGGGACTTGTGGGTTATGGGCCTACCACGCTTCCGCTGCGCTACTCTGATCATCGCCCTCAACATTCAAAGTCTGCCTCAGTACCTCAAGCCAATAGAGTCGTGCCGCAGCAAAAGCGTCGTCAAGCTCAAGGCTGGGTATACACGTTAACACGGGAAGAGGCCCTAGCATCGGACACCATTGTGTCTGGTATATTACTTTTCAATAACATACCTGCTCGCGTACTATTTGATTCTGGTGCAACACATAGCTTTATATCCACGAATTTTATTGTGAAAAACATGATAGAAATGCCATAATTATATCTAGACCTTAGTGTTAGCACCCCTTCGGGCACGAAGATACTTGTTCATTCAGTATGTCAGGGCGGTCATGTCTGTATTGGAGGAAGGAAGCTCTTGCTCGATGTGTTGGTCCTAGATGTTCGGGATTACGACATCATTTTGGGGATGGACTGGGTCGGCGCTTGCTTGGCAACTATCGAATGTGCAGAGAAATGAGTCATCTTCCATCTACGTTGAAAGGCCGAATTCTACTACATGAGTGGTTCAGCAACGGATGCGTCAAAGACCTACATGGTGATTTTTATAATGTCAGCTCGACGGATGATATACTCTTGATGCGAGGGATACTTAGCGTCGGTTCGGGACACACATATGGATTGTGCAAACTTTGAATCTTCTTCCGTTGTGGCAGAGTTCCCTGATATGTTTTCGAGCGAACCAACTGGCATGCCACCCGACCGAGAAATTGAGTTAACATCGACACATTCCCAAATACCCAACCGATTTCCAAAGCCCCGTACCGAATGGCCCCTGCTGAACTAAAGGAGTTAAAGTGCCAACTACAAGAACTGCTTGACCGTAGATATATTCGTCCGAACGTGTCTCCTTAGGGCACGCATGTACTTTTTGTAAAGAAGAAGGACAAAATATTGTGACTTTGCATAGACTATCGAGAGCTAAATAAGGTCACTATCTGAAACAAGTATCCCCTATCCAGGATCGACGACCTCTTTGATCAGTTGCAAGGAGCGTCAGTGTTTTTGAAGATAGACCTTCGCTCTGGCTACCACCAATTAAAGATCAAGCCAGAGGACATGCCGAAGTCAATATTTTGGACTCGCTATGGCCATTATGAGTTTTCTGTCATGCCATTCGGACTGATGAATGCCCTTGCCGCATTCATGGGTTTGATGAACCATGTGTTCCGACCATTCATCGATAAGTTTATGGTAGTATTCATAGACGACATCTTAGTGTACTCGAAGAATAAGGATGAACACGCAGGACACCCGCGGATAGTGCTTCAAACTCTTCGAGACAATAAGTTGTTCGCTAAGTTGAGCAAATGCTAGTTCTGGTTGGACAGCATATCTTTCCTCGGGCACATCATTTTTTTGAAGGATATTTAAGTTGACCCAAAGAAAGTTGAAGCCATCGTGAAGTGGAAGAGACCTGAGTCGGCTAGCGATATTCGGAGCTTTCTTGGTCTAGCAGGCTACTACAGGAGATTCATAAAAGATTTTTCAAAGATCGCTTTGCCTCTAACTCATCTCACTCGGAAATGAGTAACATTCGCGTGGTCGGACGACTGTGAAACTTTATTTATGGAGTTAAAGTAACGACTCGTATCAGCACCGATCCTTACTCTTTCGTACAGACTCGATGATTTTAAGATCTATAGCAACGCCTCGGGAAAGGATTTGGGATGTATCCTTATGCAGAGGGACAAAATGATAGCCTTTGCATTGAGGCAGTTAAAGTCTCACGAAAGAAACTATCCAATGCACGATCTGGAACTTGTAGCGGTAGCGTTCGCGTTGAAGTTATGGCGGCATTACCTCTATGACGTACCGTACGAGATCTTCACGGATCATAAAAGCCTCAAATATCTCTATACTCAAAAGGATTTGAATCTACGGCAACGATAGTGGCTTGAACTCCTTAGCGACTTTGACTTGATGATCAGATATACACCGGGAAAGGGCAACGTTGTAGCTAATGTAGAAGCATAAAAAATATGCTGGGGAATTATAGGCGTAAAACCCCCAACATGTATAAAGCCCGCATAAAACAGAGCTCCATCGCTGTATGGCGTAAAATATGACTTCAGAGCTATTGGTGTATAACAGAGCTTCAACGCTATCCAGCGTAGAACAGAGCTCCAAAATAACCCGCGTAAGGCAGCACTTCCAGGCTGTTTTGGCGTAAAAAGGTTGCTACACTCCGGCTAAACTATGTCTGCTTTTAATGCAGCATAAAGTTGTACGAGGAACTTTTCGTATTCCTCGAATGAACCTGTCAGACAAAACAGTGAACCTGACTCCTGACAAAGAGTACTGTACGACGATCGAGAGGACGGCTGTAATGATGATTCTTCACAGAGGCCCAGGTTGTCGTTTAGTGACATATCCTTGATACAAGTCATTTTTACGCATTCAAGGAATATGCTGCCTATTTTACACAGGGAGAAATAAGTTTTTACGCTCAAGATAAGACGAAATAAGACGTCACATCAAAAGCTGTTCTTCGTACAGAACTTGAGGCATATCTCTACAGTTAATGCGTGAGATGGGGGCAGATCTCTATATTTAATGCACGAGATTTTGTTCTATTTTCAATGACTGGGAGAGCTAAAATTAGGGCTAATACGCTCACATCACCATCCTTATATGTTACGCCAACCAGGCTATTTTTAACTATAGGAGTACGCCGTATGTTATCTCCTCGAAATACGCCAAACCAGGCTATATTTACAAAGGTACGTGATAAGGCTATTTAGCCCAGAATACGCTCAAGACCTTAGTCAGGAAGGTTAATTGGCTAGGTTTACGCTTGTTACCTATTTATGCAGCATCAAGCTTTGCGCAGAATTTGGTTTTTACGCCAACAGAACAGTTATTTGGCTTTTACGCCAACAGAACAGCTATTTGGCTTTTACGCCAACAGAACAGCTATTTGGTTTTTACGCCAACAAGACAGCTATTGGGCTTTTACGCCAACTAGCTCTACGCGAGGGACAGTTACCTACTTGGCTTGCATGCCGTGATCTTCGAGAAGCAGTTATACGCGTTACCTCATAATGGGACACACGTCACACGCAGATTCAGGAGATCATTCAGACGTGGGTAGCAGTTATTATAACCGTCGCGTAAAGAGTGCTACTCTCTCCACAATTTGGCTTTTACGCCGACTGGATAGTTACTGTGACTGAACTCTATAAATAGAGACTCCTAGTCATAGGAGACAAGGGGAAGAGGTCGGGCAAGGTCGAAAAAGAAAAAAAGAAAGAGCAGAGAGCATAGACAGAGAGTGGTGATTGACGACTTTGGCAACGAGAATCCAATCCCTCCTGCAATATTTGAAGTTTCTTCTTCTTCTTCTACAGCACTTCTTCGTCATCGTGTGGTCCAAAGGACAAAGTGATCGATCGTAGATCGGAATCCTATAGCAATTTTTCTCCAGAATTATTTTTATTGTACTTAACATCCTCGTATAGGATTAATTGTACTCTTTTTTCTTGTTTGTAAACAAAGAAAGGGTTTCGTATAAACCTACTTTTAATTTCTTTTGTTTATCATCAAACACAAGATGGCGACTCTGCTGGGGACTACTTTCTCATCTGACAAGAAAGCCATTGCTCAACACGATGTTGTATCCGTCGGATCAACGAAGAAGACCTTGGTCGTCCAATTCGACCAATCTGCTTATGAAGACATGCTTCGCGCAGGGGGTAGCTCTCATTCCCTCCCTGTCCAGGATAAAAGGAAGCTGCATAAAGTTTGGATGCCCCAGATATCCTCTACCCTTCCTGCAGGCTCTCTCTCTCTCTCCGATCAACAAGGTTGTGACAACACAGCCTACGCGCTCTGCGCGTAAAACTATGTCTTCCGTCTGTGACGTGGCAGACAGAACCTCGGGCAAGGCCCCAGTGCCAATCCATAAGTCTAGAACGCGCCATGTGTGTAAAAATCCGTCTCTCGTCTGTGATATGGCAGACAAAATTTTTGACAAGGCCTCAACGCCAATTTAGAAATTTCAGACGCGCTCTGCGCGTAAAACTTCGTCTCCCGTCTGTAACGTGGTAGACAAAATTTCTGGCAATATCTCAATGCTAATCCATAAATTTTAAACTCGCCTTGCACGTAAAAGTACATCTCCCATCTATGATGAGGCAGATGTACCCTTTGATCACATCAAAGGAAAACAAGTGGCAAATCCTTCAACCTCTAAGCTTTTACTAGAGAAAATTTTTTCTACTTTACAGACTACGGGGACTTTTCTTGTTTTACGCGAACCTGTGCAGAAATCCAAATTATGCCAGGATAGGTTGGTCCGCGTAAAGAAGACTCATTTCACGAGAAGATACGCTCCTCTGACGGATAATGGATCATATGCCACTCACATGGGTGAACTGCTATATTCCTATGGCAGAGAAAGGGTTATGGTTCCCAATCTCCACGTCCCTACTGATGTAAAAAGCCAGAATAAACCTTCTTCTTCTTCTGGTAATCTCCCTGATTTGCGTAATTTCTTGATCCAGAAACGCAAAGATATGGGTCAAAATCAAGATTTAGCGCCCCTAACTACCAAGCGTATGGAGATCATGTGGGAAGTAGTGTCAACATCTAATGTCGTCATGACATATGGGCCACATAAAAAATCTGTCTTTATTGTTCCACCTACTCGCAACGATCAGCATCAAATAATCTTCGGTCGAATACGGAATAGACCGATTGTACAAGAAGATTCTCACGAGTCTTATGCTGGAAAAATACAAATCCACAGATATAGCCCACAGGCTTTAAAGATTATGCAAAACATGGGTTATGATTTAAAGTTGAAGCAAGGCCTCAATTATGGAAAAGGCAGACGAATACCATTGCATGATGATCCTTACTGTCAATGAACTCATTTTGGGTTAGGGTATACCGCATCTCTTGCAAACTCCAAACCTCCAGAGTCTGATCCTGTAATACCAGAGGCAGATCCTTCTAAATTAACTTCTGTGGACAAAGGAAAACAAAAAGAAGAAGAAGAACCAGACAACGACATGTCTGGGGGTAGTCTCCCTAGACAAAACAGAGCAGCATCCAAAGCTGAGGGTAGAATTCCCTCTGAGTCCGAAGATGATGCAACTATGACCATCTTTCCTGAGGACCGTACAACTCAGGTATCAGAAGCCCGAAAGCCAAAGGGGACCTTCTTCTTCAATGATGATGACATTATTAAAATCTTCAATATATTAATGAAGGAAAAGAAACTTTGGTTACCCAACATCAGATACCCTGGAAGGGCTGGCAAGGTCGATAACCCAGAATATTGTCTCTTTCATCGGTATATTCATCACCCCACAAAGACATGCTATGTACTAAAAAGGAGAATCCAGGAGTTGATCGACGCCAAAGTCATCAATTTGCACTTATAAATGAGGAGATGGTCACTGCAAATTGATCTCACTCTAACGTGGCAATTTGCCCCCCTCAAGAAGTATCGGATGATGAGCCCCTAAAGTCTCCCCAGCGGAACCTTCAGGTCTATCCCCACTCAGCAAATCACTCCCAATGAATTTTTTGGACATGGGTTCACGTCCATATTACCTCTGAACTGTTGTCCAAACATTTTTTCCCCCAGCTGAGCTTGCCATATCCAAGTGATCTCCGAACAAACCTTCCAAGTTGTTGCTATCAGTTCACGTCCATACTACCTCTGAACTGTGTCTCTCAACTTTCTCCAGCAGAGTAAATCTATCACCACAAAAATGGTCATTCCCATATTACCTCTGCCCTATTTTTTTTTTACCCCCACTAAGTCATATCTTACCACGTCCACATTACCTCTGAGTAAAATATTTTTAGAACTTTTCCATGTCCATATTACCTCTGAGTGAAGTTCTTCTCTTCCACTTCCTACTATCACGTTCGCATAACCCCCGATAGTGCTAGTCGTTTCAGCTTATTATCTGTACTTAAGGGACGCCATGGGTAATAAGTCCACAACCCAGATGTACAAATTAACTCTTGGTTTTTCATCCCCCGTAAGTGCCTATGTGCAATATTTTTTCGATCGTCAAAGATCGAGAATCATATTCTATCATGTTCATATGACCTCTGAATAGATATGTTAAGCAACTTGGCATCCCCAGCAAGTGCCTATGTGCAATATTTTCTCCTTCGTTACAAATTCTTGTAAAGAGCCATCATCCGTATCCAAGAGTCCCGGATACACAATGGATGATGGATCCTCGAAATCCCCCCAGCGGAGCAATCCTTAGGTCAACTCGCACATTCCAGCAATGACTATTCAAACTAATCTCGTTAGACGCTAGCCATGTTCATATTACCTCTGAGCTATCGTCCCATCAATCTCCCCAGCGGAATGATCCTTTGGTCTATCTTCATATTTGGATAGACCACACTCAACAAATCACTCCTCAATAATTTTTTTGGACATTAGTTCATGTTCATATTACCTCTGAACTGCTGTCATAATATTTCTCTCTGGCTGAGTTTGTCATGTTCATATTACCTCTGAGCAAACCTTCCGAGTTTTGGCTATCGATTATCATGTCCATATTACCTCTGATATCGGTTGTCATCTCAACTTAGCACCCGTACTTAACTCTAAGTACGCCAGTAGTGTTAGTTCTACAAAAACTGTCACATCCATATTACCTCTGGCAGGGCTTGTCCTAAACTTATTACTTGCACTCTCGTGCACAAGAAGTAATAGGTCCACCAAAAACCCCCCGAGGAGATGCCAGCAATGGAAATGAATTATTTAATTTACCTCTGAACTATCCTTTTTTTCTCCAGCAAAGAAAGAGTCAGTCCATGTTCATCCCCACAGAGTCATATTTTACAAGCATCCGTCAGGACTTGTCTCAAATCTATTACTTGCACTAACGTGCACAAAAGGTAGTGGGTCCACAAAAACTGTCATGTCTATATGACCTCTGTCAAAACTTGTCTTAAACCTATTACTTGCACTAATATGCGCAAAAAGTAATGGGTCCACAAAAATCCTCCAGCAGGATGTCTTTTACTAGCCACAAAACCTATCACGTCCATATTTCCTCTGATTGGGCTTGTTTTAAACTTATTATTTACACTCAACGTGCGCAACAAATAATAGGTCCACCAAGGATCCCCCAGTGGGATGTCCTCAACAAATACGGTATTGTACTACGTCCATATTACCTCTAGTACGATGTCAGAAGTTCACACAAACAATCGTAAAGAAATAGAGGGCCCTTATACTATTTTAAATGACGCTTACAGATTAGCCAAGCCTAATGGAGATTTGATAATGGCTCTTATCAACGGCAAATTCCTGAAGAAGTACTATGCTTAATCTCCCTCGCTTAAATGGAGGATTATGAAGATCTCAATCTGACGATACTACGTACAAAGACTGGTTGGATCATATTCTATCATGTTCTTATGACCTCTGAATAGATATGTTTAACTAATTTGGAACTTCAAAACCTATCACGTCCATATTACCTCTGATAGTGTTTTGTATACAAATTTAGTTGGATCATATTCTATTATGTCCATATAACCTCTGAATAGATATATTCAGCTGAAACTTACCGAAAGTATATCACGTCCATATTACCTTTGATATCACTTTCATCATAGCCTATCATTTATATTCTAAAATAATGGGTCCACAAAGTCAGAAGAAGTATCTTTATTATCTCCGGGAATAGCAGATTACATAAGAAGCAAAAAAGTACATTATTGGGGAAGAGCAGTTAAATCGCGAATCTGTTGCGCCAAAGCAGCCATCCTCTCATTCCTGGAGTTCAAGATGTTAGCGCGAGCCTGTTCCAGCCTTGCCTCATCATTGCTCAAGTGAGATAGTTTGGACAGAGAGTCAACAAAACTTGCGTGGATGACACCCACATGTGTCAAGTTCTGTTTAGCTGTATCCACTTGGCCCTTCAGCACATCACGAACTACCGATGTCTTGAGAAGCCTCTCCCTTGCCTGAGCGTGTTTAGATTCCAATTCTCGAACCCTCACTTTATTTCCCTCACATTCGACCTGGCACTTAGCTAGCTGAGGAATAACCTCCACCAAGACAGCTTGCTCTTTATCCATCTATTGCTGCTGTTCCTGGATGGATTTGTTTAGAGATTCCATCTGCTGAGCAAGTTCCGTAGTTAAGAAGTCGTACTCAGCCTGAACCAGATCATCGATGCTGCCTCGGGATAGTTGTAAATATTCGTTAATGGGTTGTTCTAAACCATTAACTATTTGCTCTAGCGCATCAGCTCTTTCAGCGTCATTGAAATTTCTAATCGGCACTATTGTAAGCTGGGAGGACGTCTGCAGAGCATCAAAGCCTAGGTTCTTCTCCAGCACCATGGATATTAATTCCTTCAAAGTATGATAGAATATGCTAGTGTATTGTTCAACTAGCATAGCAAAGATCGGATGTACGCTGGGAGTGGCTGCAATACCGATAAATCTTCCTTCAGGAATGACTGCAGAGGATGTGGCCACAGTCGTTGCTTCAACGGATGGCGCAACAAAAGAAGGGACACCCACAACGGTTGAAGTTGATGGCATACTCAACAAAGGAGGCATAGTCGAGATAATGGGCTCATTCTCCTCTGATGTTATTTGAACTGTTATTGGCGGGATGACACCCGAGAATGTTGCGGGTAAAAAATCGGCAGCTTCAAAGCATGCTTCTTCGACGTCGGGCACCACCATTTCATCAGCTGGATCCGCAACAAAGTCAGAGGTTGTGTCAACTCTTTCCTCTCCAGAGATGCCTTCGCCTGAAAAGAAGACAAGAGAAAGTTAATATCAATTTGATATTAATTTTCCTGAAAGAAGCATAAAGACAATATTTACCCATAGCCGATGGTATGTATGTTGCGTCTGCAGCCTGTACAGCTAAATTATTTCTTATTAATGCTAAACAAGCTGTCATACCTGGAGAAGAGGGTGAACCAACTGATGTTTGAGGGTAGTCATCCCAGTCGTCACCAGATCCACTCGAGGTTCATCGGGTAGAATCTAGCTGGAAATACTTACAGACGAAGGAGGGGTTATTTCCATTATTTGTCCGGATAAAGGTATATTGATTCTTAATATGCTCGGTCTCGAAGGCGATCTCGAAGCACAACCAGTAGCGGTAGTAACGACAGCGATCACGAGCAAAGAATCTCCAGCACTGTCAGCCAGAACTGTGGAGGTTCCCTCTCTAAAAGGCGAAGAACCTCTGATAAAAGAATCATCCCCAACAGGGGAAACAACAGGCTCACTCCTAGAGGCCCCCTTGGTGGAAGTCCTTTTAGGACCTCTGACAGTCTTCTTCTTATGGGGGGAGGCTCTTTCAGAGTGGAAGCCTTTCGCTTATTGGAGATAATGAGAGGCTCTGCTGGCGGAGATATTACGCCTCTCGGTATTATCAACAAGAACTCGTCTATACCGGTAGTGTCTTCACCTTTATCATAGGAGACGGATGGGATCTCCTCTCTTCCAGTGGACTTATGGGAGGGCATCCTGAAACTTCCATACACATCAAAATTATGATGAAAGGTATTGATGGACGCATAAAATTGCGCGTACGAGTGAAGGATGCGCAACTCCATGAGAGAGAGGTCGCGGGCATAGCAAAGATTTCACCAGTACAACCCATGATAAAATACCGCCATCCTCTGGATCCATCAATAAGTCCACCTTTGGACTTGAAGCTGGTGATAGGATTTTCCACGTGCAACTGGTCGTATCCAAATTGCCTGGCAAACCGGCTGGACAGATAAGGCTCCAAGTAGCAGTGGTCCTCACTTCTGTACAGCAGGTGGGAAGGTCTAATGCAGACCAACCAGTAAATGGCTTCAGGAGAAAGAATAGTCTTCCCATAGCCTGCATCCTGAAGTTTCATCCCCTGTTGATTGATATGTACGGGGAGGACGGTACAGAAGAGCTTCCAGCCATGGGCAAAATTTAATGCTCGCCGGCAATCTATGACGCTTGCCACATTCCAAAGGGAATTCTTATAATTCAACAAGAAGTTATTTCCCGAACCGCTGGCAGATCCGGGAGACATCACTCTGGTGTTATGAAGGATTAACCATCCCATTAAATATAGGAATGGTAATTCCACTCGGGGATATCCTTCACGCTGTGTATCATCTGCAAGCAGTCCATCAGTAATGGCCCTCAGGCCAGATGTATTCTATATACCATGGCAGGAAGTAGGCCCAATCTTGCCTCCAAACACCAAACGTACTGCGGGCCATATGGTATTGTGATGAATGAGATCCGCATACACGATACCAGGCACTACCCATCGGCATAGCCAGATAGAGAGGAAGCCAGCCAGTTGAGCTTCCCTTGACAAAGGCTTGCGACAATGCCTCATATAACTAAAGGCTTTAGTGCCTGCAAGATAATCCCTTATCTCCTCATCAAGAATATAATCGGAAGCCCCTACGTCTTCAATGAGGTCATCGACCGTGTTGGCACTAAGCATGCTCAGGAGGTTCAAGGGCTTATCTCGGCTATCTACAACCTTGTCCGGCTTAGCATTTCTGGCCTGATAGAAGAAGAGGTAGGATGCCATTTGTTGATATGAGCCAAATCAGAGGGCTCTTTGTAGAAGGTGGTGCAGTCAAGATAGTGGCACATCAGCTCATGGTACACCGCCACTGCCCGAGGGTTTGTATCCCTCAGCTCCCTATTTGTGGGAACGTACTCTTCATAAGAAGTGTCTCCCATTGGCAGCTTTGAAATCTCTGCCATCATGAAGGGCTAAGCCCAACTCACCTAGCGGAGTGGCGAAAGTCCCAGTAAGCGAGTTGTATCGCTCTATCAAGGCTAAGAACAAGTTAGGGTTGACAGGCAGCCCAACACTAGTGGCACTCACAGCCGCAAACAAACCAATACTTTCCAGCTCCATCTGGAAGTGCTTAAGGGCCCAGGCAGTTAGACTGGCCCATCGAAGATTCCCGGGGCTAAGCCATCCACTGGTGCGAGGGTTAACCTTGGGGTACACTTTTCCCTACCCCATAAATTCATTACAAAAAGTTGATATTTGAACCGGCTGGATCAGTGAAGTATCTTCACTCGGGATACTACCCGACAGTAATCCTCTGAAAGGCATAACAGGGCCTGAAGGACTGCTCACAAAGACTCCTTGGTTCAATACTTTCTTGTATGAGATCTTCCCTTGCCGTCTATGAAGATCTGGAGTCAGAGTCCACATCATCTTTCTAGGATGTGTGGCATGGAAGAATACCGAGAGGTTAATCTCTGGGCATCCTTGGTAGATACATGATCGTGCCCTCAGCAGAAAATACCCAATTCTCCTTCTTGGGCTTCGTCTCGAATTGTTTATCGATAACATCCCCGAATAAGAAACCTAATTTCTTATATTCAGTCTCATCTATGTATGTCAGGGGCTCCCCACTGATCATACTCAGCAGCATTCGTTCTCCTTGGGACGAGATCAGAGTTTCCCTTTCTTGAGGATACTCGGTTCCAGAAATGGAGAATGTCACATGGGACAAGTCCTCCAGGTAGCTAGAATTCAGCATCCCAGCAGCAGAGCCCATCACTTCAGCCAAAGGAGGGATCTGCAAGTCCACTGCAAAATGCAAGAAAATAAGTCAGTTTTTACGCTAGACGCTACACTCTTACAGTATACGCCAAAGACTAACAGTCTGAGCTTTTTACGCCAGACTGTAAAAACTTGAGTCTTTTACTGGAATCTATTTCCAGTGCATAAAACTCAAGGTTGGCAGTATATGCCAAAATCTAACAGTCTGAGCTTTTTACGCCAGACTGCCAAAATTTGAGTTTTTATGCCGAAATTTACATCAAGCACGTAAAACTCAAAATTTGTAGTATACGCCAAATTTTGACAGTCTGAGTTTTTATGCCAGACTGCAAAAATTTGGAGTTTTTATGCTGATACATTAGAAATATGGGCGTATTGTTTCGCATACACGTACAATGTGTACGGAAGGTTCTCTATTCCTCTCGAAGTCTTTATCTGTGATGCCCAGAGCGCAGCTCGTCGGAGGAGCACTTCGTTCAGATCAGGGCTCGCTTAGCCTAATGGGGGTTGCTCGTGCTTGAGCAGAGGAGCGAGACGAGGAAGCAGTTTTCTTCCCCTTAGCAGTGGAAGCCTGTTTCGGTGCCATGGCGAAGCTCAAAGTTCTCAGAAAAGAGACGAAGACGAAGATTTCTCAAAGAGATAAAGGGTTTTTGTAAAGACAAATGAAGGGTTTCTCTCTCAAGACCTTGGGCTATTTATAGAGTTCGGATAACTCTTCGAATCCCTAACCAATCCGATATTTAATAGTCGATTATGATTTGGGACCACGTCAGCCTATCATTTAAAAAAGAAGACGGACAGTCATGCTGCATAGTGGATCCAGATTTTACGCACAGAACAGATCTATAATTTTACGCTCAGAAGCTTTTACACTCAGAGGCTACAAATCTACAGTTTTACGCTCAGAGGCTACATATCTATGATTTTACGCTCAGAAGCTCTTACTCTCAGAGGCTACAAATCTACGATTTTACGCTCAGAGGCTACAGATCTATGATTTTACGCTCAGAAGCTTTTACGCTCAGAGGCTACAAATCTACGGTTTTACGCACAGAAGCTACAGATCTATAATTTTATGCTCAGAAGCTGAACAGATGCTATGGATCTATGACTTTTTGAGAAGGCCAATTACAAGGGTTTACGCAGAACATGCTTCTTTTTAGCTACAAAATATTCCAAGTGCCTGAAATACACAGATGTCAGCATTGAATATGACTCTTCTTCCGGGGCCATTGGAAGTTCATTTGAAGCCTAGCCAGAATCCTTTGCATCTAGCTCAAGTATGGCCTGTTCGACGAACATTTCTGGCCTTATTTTCGAGGAATTTTTAGAAGACATTCTTGATGAAGTTCTGAACAGAAATTCTTCATATCAGAGAAGTGACAGTTTAGAATTCTATGCGACTCCTCGTCCAAAAATAGCATCACAGTTGGATCATCAAGACAACTTAATGCTAAAGAGCCTTTTACGCATATTCCGTTACGCGTAAAAGTCGGGACGTGAGCGGATAATCATTTATCAGAGTCAGCATTAAAAATTACTCAGACGTGTCGAAGCTGCACATTATCATACTTCCTCACAGCAAATATGGCAAATCAGCAATGCGTAGAAGAAGACAAGTTTATTAATCATGATTACATATGATGGAAATCCAGTTTACAAAGGATTTTTCATTTTCATGATTACTTATGATAGAAATCTTTTTTTTACAAAGGATTATTCATTAATATTCAAGATCACGATGGGAATCTGTTATGCCAGGTTCTCATATTGGTGGTGATATTTTTCTTCTTCTACGGTACTTCATCGGCTTCTGCGGCCGATGAACAAGAAAATGATTAATGGCAGAAGAATACAAAACTGGGCCTGTTTTATTCAAGCCCACCCTCTATACACCATGGCAGCTACGCCCTAGAATTGTGTTAGGGATTCAGACCCAACACAATACTGGAAGATAGGGCCAAACTGCCTACCTACGTCCAGCTTCATAATAGGAGAAAATACAGCTAGCAAGCTGTGTGGTCCGATGAGACCCTTCCTCTGTCCTGGACGAATCGCCATATAAAATTGCTGATTATCCCGAGCAAAGGAAGCTATGATATCCTTCCATGATCCATCGTCGCAGAGGACATTTGCTCGAAGATGCCTCTTTTTACGGCTCATTACATGTTGGAAGAGCATGATCTTCTTCTTCCTCAGGTCAGCCTAGTAGATCTTGGCAACCATCTCTTTTGGTGAAGGAAGTATGGAAAGACAGGTTCACTCGTTTGCCTTTATATAGGCAGAAGAGAACATACCAAATCCCAACAAATTTCTAAAATTTACCAAGAAATCATCCTCGCAGAACGAGTCAAATTTGACTGTTTCATGCTTCATTCAAAGTATTTCAAATTACAAAGAATTTAAAAACTTTGAAGGGGGTCTTGTAGAAGCATAAAAAATACGCTGGGAAATTATACGCGTAAAACCCCCAACATGCATGAAGCCTGCGTAAAACAGAGCTCCAGCGCTGTATGGCATAAAACATAACTTCAGAGCTATTGGCGTACAACAGAGCTTCAACGCTATCCAGCGTAGAACAGAGCTCCAAAACAACCCGCGTAAGGCAGCACTTCCAGGCTGTTTTGGCGTAAAAAGGTTGCTACACTCTGGCGTAAACTATGTCTGCTTTTAATGCAGCATAAAGTTATACGAGGAACTCTTCATATTCCTCGATGAACCTGTCAGACAAAATAGTGAACCTGACTCCTGACAAAGAGTACTGTACGACGATCGAGAGGATGGCTGTAATGATGATTCTGCACAGAGGCCCAGGTTATCGTTTAGTGATATATCCTTGATACAAGTCATTTTTACGCATTCAAGGAATATGCTGCCTATTTTACACAGGCAGAAATGAGTTTTACGCTCAAGATAAGACGAAATCAGACGTCACGTCAAAAGCTGTTCTTCGTACAGAACTTGAGGCATATCTCTGCAGTTAATGTGTGAGATGGGGGCAGATCTTTACATTTAATGCACGAGATTTTGTTCTATTTTCAATGACTGGGAGAGCTAAAATTAGGGCTAATACGCTCACATCACCATCCTTACATGTTACGCCAACCAGGCTATTTTTAACTATAGGAGTACGCCGTATGCTATCTCCTCGAAATACGCCAACCCAGGCTATATTTACAAAGGTACGTGATAAGGCTATTTAGCCCAGAATACGCTCAAGACCTCAGTCAGGAAGGTTAATTGGCTAGGTTTACGCTGGTTACCTATTTATGCAGCATCAAGCTTTACGCAAAATTTGGCTTTTACGCCAACAGAACAGTTATTTGGCTTTTACTCCAACAGAATAGCTATTTGGCTTTTACGCCAACAGAACAGCTATTTGGCTTTTACGCCAACAAGACAGCTATTGGGCTTTTACGCCAACCAGCTCTACGCGAGGGATAATTACCTACGTGGCTTGCATGCCGTGATCTTCGAAAAGAAGTTATACGTGTTACCTCATAATAGGACACGCGTCACACGCGGATTCAGGAGATCATTCAGACGTGGGTAGCAGTTATTATAACCGCCGCGTAAAGAGTGTCACTGTCTCCACAATTGGCTTTTATGCCGACTGGATAGTTACTGTGACTGAACTCTATAAATAGAGACTCCTAGTCACAGGAGACAAGGGGAAGAGGTCGGGCAAGGTCGAAAAAGAAAAAAAGAAAGAGTAGAGAGCACAGACAGAGAGGTGATTGACGACTTTGGCAACGAGAATCCAATCCCTCCTGCAATATTGGAAGTTTCTTTTTCTTCTTCTACAGCACTTCTTCGTCATTGTGTGGTCCAAGGGACAAAGTGATCGACCGCAGATCAGACTCCTATAGCATTTTTTTCTTAAAATCATTTTTATTGTACTTAACATCCTCGTATAGGATTAATTGTACTCTTTTTTCTTGTTTGTAAACAAAGAAAGGGTTTCGTATAAACCTACTTTTAATTTCTTTTGTTTATCATCAAACAGCTAATGCACTGAGTCGAGTGTTTATTGGGAGCTTAGCTATCGATGACAGGATGCGAAGGGATCTCAAAAGTTTGGGCATTACACTCTGAATCAGATACAAAAAGGGGGTACTCTGAATCAAATACCAAAAGGGGGCCCAAGTGGCTCAGTTATGCCTCGAACCGGACTTGTTTGAGAGTTAACTCCACTCAGAAGGATGACCTATTCCTAAAGAAGATGCAAAATCTTATCTCAGTAGGAAAGGCGACTGACTTTGCGATGAGCACGGATGGGATGATAGGGATGAAGGAAAGATTGTGGGTTCTTAACGATACAAACCTCATAAAGGAGATACTCATTGAAGTCTACTATGCGAGTTACACTTCACATCCAGGAAGCACGAAGATGTATCGAGACCTCCCTACGATATTTTGGTGGCACGACATGTGTGATAACCCGTTCCGTTCAAGTGGACAGCCAATTCAAACGGTGCAAGTGCAACGATCCGACCTACTTTGCTCAGCGAGAAGACTCATTTGAGGCAAAGGATTCCTAGACTTGGCCCTTCAGGAGTTCTATCTTGGACTTTTAGAGGCTCACTCGGAGTATCGCTCGACCAAAAAGAATCATCGCTAAGGTGGGTGGCTACAATGAACTTGTCTTTGCTTAGCTAGCACACTTAAAATATGGATGATACATGCTCGTCGCTAGGTGAATCACCCCTGCATGCTAATAAAGAATATAATGCACCTACCTAAGGGAATAATCTCAACTTGTATTGCTTGTGTTAGAACATAGAAATAAAACTTTGCTTATGAATGGACCCTCGCATGCTACCTTTGCCTTGTGCAAGTAGACCCCGCTATGCCTTGAGTAGAACATTATACTCTTCGTAGTGCACTACTTTACTTGCTACACTGCACGTCCATAGACTATGTCGTTCAGTATATCCATGTACGGGTTCACTCTTCGCACTACCCCTCAGACCTGTGCAAAACGTAAAGGCTATACTATATGTTTTTCTTATGCTTAGGATCACACAAATGAAATATTTGTCTACTTATATGTTCACTTGTACTTATTACCTTGATTAAATGCTTGTCACTTATATGCATGCCATAATTTATCGTACTTCACTATCTGTGATCCACTCAGTTATGGCAGAAAGGTATCAAGATAGTCGTTCCGAGCCAAGTATAGAACATTGAAAGTATTCGGGACCGTTAGGTCGTCAAGGCATTTTTTGAACTAGGGGACTGCATCAATGGATAATTAAGCAAGATAACATCACAACATCTCTGGAAATTAATACTCATTCTGTACCGAATCTGATGGCTCGGGGAGTCGATACTGTACTAACTGAATCTGAATCTGTAACTATAACTGTATCTGTACTTGCGAGAATCTGAAAGAACTTGAGGATATGCATGGTCAAGGACAACTTGTACACAAGGTGGGTTTTTGAATCCAGTTTCGCGGACGGTTGCTGGGGCGCTGGGGCCGATCCGGTCTAGATAGAACCATCTGGTAGAAGTCTGTTTCTGCGGGATAGGTGCAATGCCAATCGTATTATATTTTCGCTTGTACTCCATCCTTGACCTTGAGACTATATCGTCCACTATGGAAGTTATACTAGTGACCTTCTGTTCATATAGGTTAAGTTGGCTTGATTGCGGCAACCCGCGTGCGAGTCATTGCATTATACTTGACTGCTCTGTATAACACATATGTACCTATAACTGCAACTGAAACACCTGAACGATTATGAATATAACACGACTTGTGCATATGGAACACTTGAACATCTTCTGTAATATACCTGATAATCCGTGTAACTCGTGCACCCAAAACATAAACTCGCTCCGAACACTTGTGTTTGCTTATGTTATTGCCCCTGGATTTTATTATATATATATACGTGCTTGATATAACTTAGTTTGCCTTGGACAAGAAAGGACGGATGGTAAGTTGGTAAGTCTCTTCGTGTTTCCTTGTATATTATACGACGCACTGCCACACGAGTTAGGCTTTTCATAAATGCCATAAAACTGATCCTAAGGCAAGATTAGAAAGATAACTTAATAGATGGTGGACGGAACCTATATAACGTATTTGGATTTGTCGAGTGGGAGAGAAGCCTCCCCACTAGTGCATTCATGTATTGATAACCCACCAGATTACTTGCAGGATACGGGAGAACCTCTTTCGGTATAGATGCCTCCTTCGTGTGTGCTGAGGCGTGGAGTTCACTCTGGAGACTTGGAACATTGTGTCCGGAACTGAAGCACATATACATGACATAATATTAGAACATCTCCTATGTATCATTCCATAAATATAGCTACTTGGCACGCTTTTACAGTTTTAAAGAGAGAGGCTTGAGCGACTTGTAAACTCGGCCTAGCGCCGCTTGTAACACTTGTTCAATATCAATAAAGAGATTATTTTAATTCTATACTTGTGTTATTAAATACTTTCGCTATTGAAGAGACTGCGAACTTGTTACCAATCGCCTATGTGTTTATAATTCTGCTGCACTCGAATAATCTGTGTGACTCTGTGGCTTAGACCTCTTACCGCCTGCTTGGAACTCGGCCTTGCACGTGCGCGGCTTACTCTCGTGCGGCATCACGCCCAAATGGGTCAAGCGATTATCCCACGGGAGCGCTGGCGCGGTGATTCGTGCCTAGCGGGGATGGCCGATTGCCTGCGGAATATCGGGGCATGACAGCATGAAAAGGGACATAACGTTGTTTGTGTCGCAATGCATGGCTTGTTAGAGAGTAAAGGCCGAGCACCAGTAGCCGGGCGGAGAGATGCAGAACCTTGCTATACCAGAGTGAAAATGGGAACACATAACGATATATTTTATTGTTGGTTTGCCAAAGACACAACGGAGAAACGATGCCGTTTGGGTCATCGTCGATCAACTCACCAAGTCAGCTCACTTTCTGCCTATCAAAGTTACTTGGAGTATCGACCATCTGGCGCAGATCTACCTCAACGAGATCGTTCGAGTCCACGGCATGCTCGCATCCATTATCTCCGATCGAGATTATCGATTCTTATCACGCCTCTAGGAGAGCCTTCAGCCAGGAATAGGGACAAAGTTAAAGTTTAGCTCCATCTACTATCCTCATACAGATGGCCAAACAGAGCGGGTGAACCATATCCTCGAAGATATGCTATGGCTCTACGCCTTGGACTTAAAGACAAGTTGGGACATGCATCTACCGTTAGCCAAATTTGCATACAATAATAGTTATCAATCCAGCATTCAAATGGCGCCATATAAGGCATTGAATGGGCGAAAGTGTAGATCCCCTATATATTGGGATGAAGTTGGTGAACGATAAATTCTTGGCCCAGAGCTCGTAGAACAAACCGTCCAAAAGATCCGTTTGATCCACGAACGGTTGAAGGTGGCACAAAGCCGTCAAAAGAGTTACTCAGATATGCATCGTCGGCCTCTTGAGTTCCTAGAAAGAGATCAAGTATTTCTCAAAGTCTCGCCCATGCGAGGAGTTACCAGATTTGGAGCAAAAGGGAAGATAAGTCCAAGATTTGTCGGCCCGTTCGAGATACTTAAGCGAGTCACCCCAGTCGTATATCAGATTGCCCTACGACTGTCACTATCTGAAGTGCACGATATCTTTCATGTTTTACAGCTTAGAAAGTACGTGTATGACTCGAGTCATGTGGTGGATCTTGATCAACTGGACTTAAAGGCAGACTTCACATATGTTGAATATACTGTGCGGATCTTGGATCACAAGGAGAAGCTACTTCGAAGTCATTCGGTTTCTCTCGTGCGCGTGCTTTGGAGAAATCATTCGGTCGAAGAATCGAACTGGGAGCTTGAGTCTGAGATGAAGGAAAAGTTTCGTTCATGGTTTCATAGTGGTAGGTTTTATTCCTAAGTTTGGTGGATGGAACTTCCTATTAGTTGGTTAGGATGTGGTACCCCGTTCCCTCTTTTTGGAGAGCGCAGCTAAGAAATACTAATCGGTATCGTTCGATCGGGATAGATTGAATCAAGATCTTATCCTTATTATGTATTTACTTCTTCGGAATCAATTCCCATATTCAGTGGAACGTGTCCCAAGGATGGACTTAGCGGTAGGGTCAAGAAAGACCTCTCCGCTGCAAGTTTTCTTGCCTAGTTTTCGTTGTCGCCTTATTGCTTTCGTGCTTTTGAGTTAGTTTTCGAATTTGTATTTTCTTGAACCGTTTTTATGGATTTTATTGCTTTCTTTTGTTGAAATATATTTTATTTCGAGCTTGGAAAGAGTAGAAGAGGTATTAATCATCTGTTCGTGGCAATACAGGTGATCGTGCAGTAGACGTCGTACGAGCAAAGTCTTGAAGCACCTCTTTCCTTTACTCTCTCCAACCAACTTGTGAGTGGCTATAATTCGAATTAGTTGACCCTTCTTCTAATTCTTTACATCTAAAATCTTGCCTTCTTGATTGTTCTGATCAAACGATACCATAATAACTAAAATATGTCAAGATAAAAAAGGAATAGACTTGGAGTTACTTACTTGTCAATAAACTTGTGAACGGTTACCTAGCTGTATGCTGGTTCATTATGAACGTTCTTTCAACATATTTCAATTCTAGTTAGAATATATATACTTTTTCTATTATTGAGCTATGTATAGAACATACCTTGCTATGAAATAAATTGTTCATGTAGACTATGCAAAATAAATCATATCATGTTACTTGTCTCGTGCTTGTGTTACCTTAAACTACCTTGGTTGATAACTTAGTAGACTTCGCTAGGTCACAGACAACTTGTGCACAAGGTCTCAGTTCCTGTGGATGGTCGCTGGGGTACTAGCACCAATCCGATCTTGACAGAATATCATGTTAGTCGCATGCTTCGGGCAGGAATGGGTGCATGGTCCCATGTCCCTTGCGTTGTACATCATTCCTGTCCTGGGCAGGATGGCGTGTAGCGATACTTGTACCTCTATCATCTTTGTCCCGAGACTATAACTCGTCCATTATGGCATCATGCCAGTCACCACTCTCTTGTATATTTAAACTGTGTAAGCTAACTATGTCTTCATGGCAAGGAAGGTCATGGTAAGTATTTGTGCAAGTGGTTCTGACGGACAGGTAAAAGCCACCGAACGGTGGCATGTTCATTTCAGTAAACTTCCATATCAAATGTTGCTTGTAAAATAAACTAAGGCAAGATAGAAAGATCACATAATAACTTACATGTTTCATATAAAAAATGTGTTAATTTATATAGTTGGGTTAGCTCGCCTTCACCTGTGCATTTTAATGTACTGACATTCGTTGCAACAGGTTTCCCGCACCAAGAAGATCCTGCAAGGAGCTAGAGTGACTTGCCAATCCAGTCTATTTACCGGTACATCCTGATCGTGCCTTCAAGAAGCGTTTTGAAGATCCAGGAGAAGGATTAGATGGAACTGGATTATGAGTCTGTCCATCCGGCCTCAGAAGTCTAGGAGTCGTCGAGGTATCCCCTCGAGTTTGGCCGTTGACTCCTGAAGGTGTATCGCCAGCGGCGGTAGTACATCCAGTACGCATATCCATCTCTCTGCAAGTGGTGGTCAAAACGATTAGAAGGAGTACATGAATCAAACAGGATACAAGCATTTAAATATGATAGTTGAAAAGGAAAATGAGATTTAGTCAAGCGTGGATGAGATCCTATAGTCTATTCCTATACGCAGGCTTGTTCGGTACAGTAACATAACCGAGATAATATATTCTTGACCTGCATGGGCCACCACAAAAATATGTCATGCCCCAGTCCCAAACTACGTAGGACTAGGAATACGTAACATGCCAGTCGTATGTATACAAACTCCAATATATGGAAACCATACACACACGTATGTTGTACATGAATATCAAATCCATCAGTGGTAATATACTATCAATAAGTCATACGCAATCTATATCACATCCACAACGCAAACAAATAAATAAATGGGAATAAATAACTGAATATCAAATAGAAAGTCTCAAAGTATGATAGTCGGATGGAAACAAATCTACTCCAAATCGACTATACTAAAAACTACTAAATGACAGAAGAGATCAAACTCTAAGATATGATAAATGTCCATAAAGAAAATAGCAACTAGAATATCCATCAGCTGCGATGAATCAAAGATACTTTAAAGGTAAGACCTCCTCAGTCTGGTATAAAGCGTCGGGTCCGGGTCCATACTCCTATGGATACTCCTGCCCGTCTATATCTGGAAAGGGACCAGGTCCTCAGAGGGACATAACAAGATACATATAAACATGCCAATAAAGTACTAAAAAATAAACATCCAATGGGGTCGCCTAACCGTCTAAGTGAATGTAGTTCGAGAACAACTTTCCAACAAGTGGGCTATCTGGCTAAAATGGTATTGGCATAATTCTCTTGGGGATTCAGGGGCCAACAAAGCATGTCGTCTTTTGAACGCTAGAGGCTGCCTGATAATATATAATATATAGTGGTCATCATGACCGCGCATCTCCGACGGAGCGTACGGGTTACACAAAAAAAGTACAAAGGAGCCAAAATGCCTTACTTGTTGTTCTCTCCACCCCATGCTCTAAGCATGTCATATCCATGATACGATAATACCTCTAATAACTGCCAGATCTTCTAGCATGCAAAGTTTCTATCAGCAGTTATCCCTATCCGTCGCACGACCTATATATACCAATGGCCAGCCGAGTACGCAAGCCCTGTCCTACATGTGACTCACACTCGTGTAAGAACAGTGTCATGGCCAATGAAACATAATAATGCCTCATGATAATGGGGTAGTCTCATAGAGTAGGTCCATATGCATATACATAATAAAAACAGAATACGACGTCACCGTCGTTGCACCCAAGTTATCCTTGGACGCGCAGTTTATATAGCAGTTTAAAATATATGAACTAAATAAGCAGAACTAAGATGCATGCAACATATGGAATATAAATTACAGTACAATGACAAGGTATACTTGTCTGGCAAACAATATGTATAGTATAAGCGTCCAAATATCAGGTATACAGGATCAGAAACTAAGGTCTCCGAATAAACGTCTCCGGATACTGACAATACTACCCTTTCATCCAATTTGGACACAGGGGCAAAACGGTAATTTCGGGTCAAAGTGGGGTCCATATGTGGCCCACTTTGCTCCGAAAAGCGTGCCAGGGGTAAAGGTCTCTAAATGGGACAAATTATAGGTCAAACAAATTCTAAATGTCAGTACGAACTCAACGGTATGTCCAATTTTGGATTCCGGTGAGCCGAACACAAATTCGCCCAAAAAGTCAACTGTGGGGCCTGCAAATAGACGACTTGGTCAATTGTCTCAGAATTGCGTAAAAATTGGGTCACAGGACCAGCGTGATACCACGAGTCCAATGGCATAAGTTTTGTCGTATTCTGATGAGCATACAATAAATGGTACAATATTTTACAAAAGTCGCGATATGGGGACCTTTCACGGATACGGGTTGATTCCGACGCGCACACGCGTCCAAATCAGTTTTCGCAAAAGTCCACACGTTTGGACATACCATACGTGTCTTTTGGTACAATTGGTACGCGACGGGGCGGTCCCATTTGGCGGGGCGCATTTTGTATCATAAATTTTAAAGGTTTCGAAAACAGTTTTTTATGATTTTTAACCCAATTTAATTCTGTATATAACACCAAATAAATTAATCTAATTAACAAAAAATAATCTCAGTTATATGTCTTCATATATCAAAAAGAAAATCTAAGTTTGGATCACTATGGTGGGAGATACGAGTCCTTAAATGTGGGTCATCGTAACAGTTTTTCTGAAATTAAAATTGTGATTTTTTCTCCAACTTGGTCTCGGTTTTCACCTAGGGTTACGCGCTGATCGATAGAAACTAATACACAGAGTTGGAAGAGGGATAGGTCGTGAACATACCGGTGAAGACGGGATCAAATTTGGTCGAGCGATGGAGCAAAAATCAACGCGTGAACAGGGGTTCGTTGCTGTGAATTCTGCGATCGCGGGTGCTCGCGGGTGACGCGAGCGGCGAGCGGCAGGCGGCTTTCGGCGGTGGCGCTGGGGCTCTGGTGGTCGGCGGCGGCTCAGGGTCTGGGTCGTGGGCGAATCCAGTCTTAGAAAAGAGTGAATGGAAAGGAGTAGATTAGGGTTAGGTTTTTGGGTTTATAAGTTATATATATATATATATATATATATATATATATATATATATATATATATATATATATATATATATATAAAGAGAGAAGAACCGAAGGGGGGTGTCGTGTATTCTAGGGGGTCTCGGCTTGCTGCTGCTGCGGGTGGGCTATGTTATTAGTTGCTGCTGCTGGCTTTTCTTCTAAGGAATAGATAGGGTTAGGGCTTAGGGTTTTGTTTTAGTTGCTTAGGCTTAGCGCTTAGAGCTTAGTTTTTGTAGGTTTTTTTTTTATTTTTTTTCTTTTTCCATTCTTTTCTATTCTTTATTCAATATATATATATATATATATATATATATATATATATATATATATATATATATATATATATAAATTTTCAGAAAATTATATTAGTACATACAAATAATCTATCAACCGTCCACAAGGTCTCCTACATAAAATAAAATGAGATAAAATAATAGTTTGCTCAAAAAATCTCTAGATAAATAATTATATAGTAATTAAATTCAATAAATTATATTTTCTAATATACTACGAAATAATGAAATTCAAGTGAATGATTAAATTAAATAATTAATATGGTTTTTAAAATTAGGGGTTTTACATTCCCCTACATCAGTTACGGAGGTTAGAAGTTTTCTCGGGCTTGCCGGATATTATCGGAGGTTCATAAAAAACTTTTCGAGGATCGCTGCGCCTATGACGCGGCTGACGCATAAAGGCGAGAAGTTTATCTGGACTGAGGAGTGTCAGACGGCTTTCGATGAGCTTAAGAAGTGTCTGACGTCAGCACCGATTTTGACACTTTCTTCTAGATTTAGAGGATTTGTGGTGTATAGCAATGCGTCTGGGAGAGGATTAGGATGTGTACTGATGCAGCACGGCAAGGTAATAGCTTATGCATCGAGACAGTTGAGGGTTCATGAGAAGAACTATCATACACACGATCTAGAGCTAGCTGTAGTGATATTTGCACTAAAGCTATGGCGGCACTATCTTTATGGAGAGCGGGTTAAGATTTACATAGATCACAAAAGTCTAAAGTATGTCTACACTCGGAAGAAGCTCAACATGAGACAGAGGCATTGGCAAGAGTTGATGACAGACTATGATATTGAGTTACAGTACCACCCTGACAAGGCGAATGTTGTAGCAGATACCTTAAGCAGAAAGCCCATGGCATACTTTTTGACGGCTCAACGAAATTTGATAGAGGATCTTTAGGAGCTCGGGATAGAGGTTGTAATGCCAGGCATGGATGGATAGATGGCCAGTCTAAAGGTTCAATCTATATTGGTTGAGAGGATCAAGGCAGCCCTGCCTACCGATGCGAGATTTCGACTACTGCGAGAGAGGATAGAGGCCGGCATACAGACGGGACTCCAGATTTATGAAGATGGAACGTTGAGGTGTGGAGATCGCCTATATGTTCTAAGTGGTAAGCTACGCCAGGAGTTGATGACCGAGGCACATAGCACGATTTATTCTATTCATCCCGGGGGTACAAAAATGTACCAAGATTTGAGACAACACTAATGGTGGCATGGGATAAAAAAGGAGATTGCAAGATTCGAAACGAGATGTTTGGTCTGTCAGCAAGTCAAGGTCGAACATCAGAGGACTGTAGGACTATTGCAGCTATTTTCTATTCCCGAGTGAAAGTGGGAGCATATTACCATAGACTTTGTCACTAGATTTTCGAGAAGCCCTAGCGGGAAGGATGCAGTCTGGGTTATCGTGGACCGAATCACCAAGTCTGCACATTTCTTGCCCTTCAGAGTTGGGCAGTCCACGAAGATATTAGCTGACATGTATATGAGGCAGATAGTACAACTACATGGAATGCTTGTCAATATTGTATCGGATCGTGATTCCATATTCACGTCATATTTTTGCGGAGTATGCAGGAGAGTCTAGGAAGTCGCCTCAAGTTCAGCACTGCATATCATCCATAGACTGATGGCCAGTCAGAGCGCATGATTCAGATACTAGAGGATATATTGAGAGCGTGCATGATCGACTTTGGAGAATCTTGGCCGGACCATCTACACTTTATGGAATTCTCCTACAACAACAGCTACCAAACAAATATACATATGGCACCTTATGAGGCACTGTATGGCAGGAAGTGTAGGTCACCGATATATTGGAGTGACGTAGGAGAGCGTCAGATACTTGGTCCTGATTGGTGACACAGACAGTGGAGAAAGTAAAGCAGATTCAGGGCCACATGTGTGCAACACAGGACAGACAGAAGCATTGGACAGATGTGCACCACAGACCTTTGGAATTCAAGGAAGGTGATCATGTGTTTTTGAAGATATCGCCTACTCGTGGTACCATCAAATTTTGGGGCAGAGGCAAGCTGAGTCCGAGGTAGATTGGACCTTTTGACATCTTGGGGCGAGTTGGCGAAGTGGCTTATCGTCTTGGATTGCCTCCATCATTAGAAGGAGTGTACGACGTATTTTTGTATCACAGTTGAGGAGATACGTGGCAGATCCTAGCCACGTGCTCGATCATTCAGAGATTACAGTCGGACCCAGTTTATCATATGCGGTACAGCCAGTGGGGATACTCGATCGCAGTGAGAAGATTTTGAGGGACAGACTATTCGACTGGTCAGGGTTGCATGGAAGCATCATTCACCAGGCAAGTCAACTTGGGAGCGCGAGGATTCCATTCGACAGCATTTTTCGTATTTATTTGAGGACCGAGATACGAATTTACGTATTTTATTTCGATTACCTGTTAACTTTTTAAATTCTCGTAACACTTATTCGTGCTTTACTTTTAATTTTGGGGACAAAATTCTTCTAAGTTGGGAAGGATGTAAACCCCTCAAATTATATTTTAGGTAGACTAGATATGGTAAAAAAATTGGTTTCGCTTCAGATTGTTTAAGGTTTAAAAATTAGGGTTGCGTAGAGTGATTCTTTAATTTAAACCATTGGTACACTTTACCATTGCTGCAATAATTGGAGCACAACAATAGCCTTTATTTTTCAACAAATCTTTGCACTCTTGTCCTGACAAGCCAACCTAGGCACTGGATATTTCGGTCACTCACAAACACACTCCCTTGTGCTCTAATTTAATTGCCCAACTTCCCAGTCATAAAAATCATATCTTTAATCCTATGTCGCGTACCTATGTCGTTGCCATCGATTTGGGGATACAAATTCAACCCATTTTGCCAAACCAATTAAAGGGTCCAAGACTGACACCAAGCCTACACCGTTTATGACCTTTGTGTCACTCCTAATTGAGATTTTATGTACTCTCATTTAATTTAAGAGCACATATGACACTTTATTTAATTAAATTGGGGATACCAACTTAACCTAGCCCCAACTTAACCCAACACCCATTCATGAGGCCTATATAAAACACACAATACCCCCTCACCCTACAAAATACCAAACACTACTTCCCACACTAAATCATCACCATTTTTTCTTTATGTGCAAGCACCCAAATGTTAAGGGGTTTAATGGCAAAAAGTGTGCTATGTGTCACCATCCTAATGGTGAAAGCCAATGAAGAAACCCTCCCCCAACCTCACATGACCGGTCACCTCATCCTCTCTCTCCCTTTGCTATGTACAACTTTTTAATGTTAAACCATGACCCTTGATTCAAATCCCTACCCCATCGCAACCACACACTCACTTTATATTAACTCACACACACAACCCCCCTCCCACATGTGGCCGGCCCTAATCCCTAAAAAAATCTAGGAATCCCCCCTCACTCTCTCACCTTCCTCTATTTATTCACACAGCCGAACCCTTTATTCCCTCACCTTCTTCTTCTTCTTCTTTTCTCCTCCTTCCTCACGTTCAACTCACCAGAGCACCGCAACACGCGACTCGCCGGACCTTCACCGATGACCACCGCCTTCACCCGCAGCAGCCACCTCCATTACCACCTCCATTACCGCAGCCATTACATCCCCGACCCGCAGCATCCGCCTCCATCACTGTAGCCACTGCACCCATGACCCGTAGTAGCCGCCTCCATCACCGCAGCCACTGCCACCGGAGCAACCTAACTCGCTACACCAATACGACCCTCACTACCACCTTTGCCACCTTCACCGTCACCACCTCGACCACTGCCATCACCATCGGAGCCGCTGCTACAATCACCTACAATATCACCACCACCTCCTACACCTTCGCCTCCACCACGGACCACCACCTTCACCCCCTACCCCTTCTATCGGAGCACCACCGGAGCCACTGCTCCAGTCACCTACAACATCACCACCACCTCGACCACTATCAAGACCACCGTAGCTACCACCACCTTCACCGACGACCACCTCCACCATTGCAACCCCGACCCGTAGCAGCCACCTTCACCTTCGTCACCATCACCGTCATGACCTACTGCCTCCACGAACCACCACCACCTACTGCCACCACAACCGAAGCCGAACACCACCACCCTCACGCAGTCGAGCTGTAAACCCCCTCAAATTATTATTTTAGGTAGACTAGATAGGGTTAAAAAAATTTGTTTAGCATCAGGGTATTTTAGGTTTAGAAATTAGGCTACGTTGACTGGTTCTTTAATTTAAACTATTGGTGCACCCAACCGTTGCTAAAATATTTGGAGCCCAATAATAGCCCTTAATTTCTAATAAATTATTGTACTCTTGACTTGACAAGCCAACCTAGGCGCTAGACTTTTTCGTCACTCACAAACACACTCCCATGTGCTCTAATTTAATTCCAAAACTTCCCAGTCCCAAAATTAATTCTTTAATCCCATGTCGTGTACCTATGTCGTTGCCATCAATTTTGGGACACAAACTCAACCCATTTAATCGAACCAATTAAAGAGGCCAAGACTGACACCAAACCTACACCGTTTATGACCTTTGAGTCACTCCTAATTGAGATCCCATGTGCCCCCATTTAATTTAAGAGCACATAATACTTTATTTAATTAAATTGGGGACACCAACTTAAACAAATCCCAACCTAACTCCAATTTAACCCAATACGCCTTTCATGAAACCCATACAAAACACACAATACCCCCCTCATCCTACAAAATACCAAATACCACTTCCCACACTAAATCCTCACCACTTTTTCTTTATGTGCAATACCCAAAAGTTAAGGGGATTATTAGCAAATAGGGTGCTAGGTGTCACCACCCTATTGGTTAAAACCAATAAAAAAAACCCTACCCTCACATGGACCGGTCATATCTCTCTTCCTCTCCCCATTTGTTTTGAACAATTTCTTCATGATGAATCAAGGCTCTTGATTCAAAATGCATCTTCATCACCACCACACATTCCCATATAATACACCTCCTCACCCCATTTCCAAAGCAACCGGCCCTAATCCCTAGAGAAGCCTAGGAAACCCCATGTCATGCCCCAGTCCCAAAATACGTAGGACTAAGACACGTAAGCATGCCAGCCGTATGAATATGGCACTCCAATATATGAAAACCATAACACATGTACGCTGTAATATGAATAACAATTCACCAGTGGTATAAACCATCATAAATCACAGGGTATAATCTAATCTCATCCACAGAAAATCAATGAATAAATAAATGACTAGTATCCATGAACTAGATATCAATATGAGGTATCTCAAGATGACAGTCAGATGGAAATAAATCCACTGCCGAACTAGAATGAAGAATAAATAAGACAAATAATATAAAATACAACCTCTAGCGATCACGAGGCTCGAAGAGAAGACCTCTCATAATATAAGTAGCCAGTCCGGGTCTGCGCTCCTGCAAATACTCATAAACAATACACCTGAAAAGGGACCAGGTCCTCAGAGGGACATAACAAGATACATAAAAGTATATCATAATGTAAATACTGTAAAAAATCTAGGGTGACCTAACTATCTAAGTGAAATGCAAGTTTGAGGATAACTTGAGTGTATGGGAATGTGTAGGCTAGACATATGCTGACGTAATTCACCAATCGTGACAACCGGCTAGTATATGCCACATATGCCCCCTATAACATGGGCGCAGGAATATAATAACGTCCAACGTTCTCTAGAGTGTGGTGTCTGTAACGTCCATCATTTCGAAGAATGAGGTATCTGTAAAATCGTCCAACACTCTAGGGAACGTGGTATCTGTATAAATAATAACGTTTGTATCACTCCGTCAAGTGCGATATCTGTATAAAGGAGGTGGGTGTCCCATACGCCTACTAGTAGTCCTCCCCGCCCAATGATCTATGCATGTTGTATCCACAACACGCTGTAGCTACTACGCCGAGGCGTCGTAACTCTGGCTCATAGTCCATTGTTAGAACAATAGCCCAACCTTCAACCAAACAAGGACAAGGATTGGACCTTCGTACCACAATAGTCTATGCTCCGACTTCTAATAACTGCTAAGTCTTCTAACATGCATTACTAATAGCAGTTATTTCCTATCTGTCGCATACCTACACGTACAGGTGGCCAACCACATACGCAGGTCCGTGTCCTACATGAGACTCACAACACGTGTAAGAAATATGTCAAGGCCTGGGAGTCATACCAATAACTCCACAACTTTAGGTGGGTCTACTTGACACTAGGTCTGTCACTACCCAATTCTAGAAAATAGGGTTATTTTTTTATTTTTACTTGATAAATTATGTATTGTATTTAATTAATTATAATTATATTTATTTAGTGCATGTATTATTTTTTAATGATTGTTTTAGGGTTTTGGCTAGCCTGGACCCATGTCAGACCCTAGTGAACCCATGTCCGACCCAGCCCACACCCTTGTGAGAATTATTTTGGGGCTTAGAAATATTTATTATATTTTTAGTGGGTTAGTGGGAGAGATTTGGAGTTAGTTTGAGTATTTTTGGAACCCGGAACCCAAAACCAAGTCAAGTAGGGGCATTTTGGGAATTTGGTGACTTATGTAACCTCTTTAACTACATGGCCGGCCCCTACCTACCCCCACCCGTGCAAACCAGCAGCCACAGCAGCCATTCTTCTTCTTTCCACTCTTCTTCTTTACTTCTTCTTCTCCACTTCTTCTTTCTTCTTCCTTCTTCTTCAAAGTAAGTTCTTCTTCCATTTTTCTTCCTTCTTTCTTCCATTCCTTCTTCTTTATGCTAGCCCTAACCTTGCTTTTTCTCTAACCTAGGTGTGTGAAGCCTAGATTCAGTATGGAGGCTAGAATTGGAGGCTTGGAGCTTGAGGGAGGTGATTCCAAGTAGATCGGAGACTTTGGCCTTGGGATTTCAACTCCCAAGAGATAAAACCTAACTTTCTCCTTTCTAATTATTTTTATGTAGTATAATTAGTGTTGTAGAACCTTCCTAGACCCTAAGCCTACCCGTGGGAGGAAGTTGGAACTAGTTTGGTTGAGTTTAGAGACTTTGACATTAGGTTTTGTATCGAATTCGGGTGGAATCCGAATTTGGCCCAATTTTGGGTAATTTCCTAGATTAGACGGACCTAGATAGACGTTGTCGGGTGTCGAGAGGGTGAGTGCGTGTCTCCGTTTGGACACGGGAAGTCGTGTCGCGGAGAAACGGGCATTTCGGGCGAAATTGGGGTTTTTCGTCGTCGCCGATTCTAAGTGCGTGCGCGTTTCCGCCACGGGCCTAGAATCGACGCGGGAGCACTTTTTCTAGGATCTAGGCATCGTTTAGAAGGCGTGGGTAAATTTTGGGCCGATTCTGAGTTCGTTTGGTGTGCGTTTCAGGAGGTTTTCTGAACCGCGCACCACATGTTCGTCGAAATGATCGAACGGCCATTTCGACTTGGTTTCCTCGTTTTGGGCTTGTGCGCGTGTTGGGTTAGTATCGGGGAGTATGTGCTAGATTTTTCGAGTTATATTATATATATTTTAGGGTATTGGTGAGTGTCGGGGTCGTTGGGCGTGAGTGGGGCGTGTTGTTTGTGTGTTGTGTGCGTTGTGTTGTGTTTGGGTTTTTGTGTCTATATATATATATTTATGTGTGTGTCTATATATATATATATATATATATATATATATATATATATATATATATATATATTTATATATATATGTATATGTGTTTGTATGTATGTATATGTGTGTATTTATATCTATGTGCTTGTGTGTGTATATGTCTATGTATATATATATGTATATGTGTAAGTGTTCTTGTGTGTGTATATGTATATATATATTTATATGTGTATGTGTATATATATATATATATATATATATATATATATATATATATATATATATATATATATATATATATATATATATATATATATATATATATATATATATATTTGAGTGCGTATATATATATAAATAGGTTTATATATATATATATATATATATATATATATATATATATATATATATATATATATATATATATATATATATATATATAGCTTTGTATATTTATATATGATTTGTGTGTTGATTTGTGTGTTTAGTGTGTGTGTAGTAGTGTTGTGAGTGTGTAGGTGTGTGTATATATATATCTAGTTATATATATATATATATATATATATATATATATATATATATATATATATATATATATATATATATGAGTGTGTGTGTGTGTTTGTGAGTAGGAGGGAGGGGGAGAGACTGCCACAGCAGGGGCAGCAGCTGCTGCTGTACTGCAGCAGCAGCACAGCAGCAGCAGGGAGCTGCAGCAGCAGCCACAGTATCAGCAAGCAGCAGCAATAGCAGCCAGGCAGCAGTAGCAGCTAGGTAATAGAGAATAGATAGATATATAGATGTCTAAGATAGTTAGATAGCTAGATTAATAGATAGATAGTTAGATATTTAGATAGATCGAGTATTAGTTAGATAGTTATTTAGATAGATAGATAGTTAGAATTAATAGTTAGATAGTTAGGATGATAGCTAGATAGATAAATAGGTAGTTAGATAGATAGGTAGATAGATAGTTATATCTATCTAAGGTATTAGATATATATCTAAGATATAGATATCTATATACCTATAGTTATATATATATTTACAATTGGGTAAGGTATATAGGGGTATATGTATATGTGTGTGGATACCTATATATATATGTATATAGATACTTATATACATAAATATATGATAGATATATATATTTTCTAGCCTAGATTAATAACTAGGTATATAATCATTAGTTAGATAGCTAGTTAGAGGGGTTTGAGAGCGGTATCTCAATACCTTGAGATACCGAGGTATCTCAATACCTTGAGATATCCAAGGTATTGAGTTTCGAGCGGGTATTTGAGCATTAGCCTAGGAAATATTTTGGAGTACTTTTTATATGTTTATGTATATATATTTACGCGTGTTAGCATAGGTTTTAGTGGGTTTAGGCGGGGTGCGTGGCCTAGGGCGAGGTATCGGATACCGAGGGTATCCCGGTATCTCGATTAGGCGAGTTTGAGAGTTTAGTAGCTTCATGAGCTCGGTTTGACCTAAAATTTCAGGGGCACCCTAGTTTGACCTAGCTTTGACCATAATTGTCCTCGTTGACCGTAAAAGTCAATGTTTGACCTAGTTTTGACCTAGAGTTGACTTTTTGGACCTCGGGTTGACTTTTTGACCCGAATTTTACCGGTTTGACCCGTTCGACCTAGAATAGCCCTAGAAGCCTGTTTTTAATTATTTTATATTATTTTAAATCCTTAGAACCCTGTTTAATTCTGTTTTTCGCATTAGGTCCTTGCGACACCGGTCCGGATCTCGATCCTCATCAGTTGCTCAGGACATCAGGCGAGTACCTACCTCTGATAGTTTCTATTTCATGATAGCGTTTATATCACCTGTTCTAGAACTGTAATACTTGATTCTGACACATTGTTACACGAGTTGGTACTAGTGGATCCCGTCATGAGATGCTATCCCCCTTATCGTGTTCAGCGGGTACTCTATCACGTGTATTTCATCATGTGCTTCGGGTATTGATTCTCATGTGCTATCATGTGCTTCTTGTGCTCTAATCTTCATGTGCGCGAGCTACTTATCATGTACATAGCATGTTGTGGTTGGATCCAATGGTATTAGTGGAGGAGGGGAGTAGGAGTTGGTTATGTGATCAAAGCCAAACAGTATTCATGTGTATGTCGGTTATGTAACTCACGCATAACGGAGTTATCGTAGTGTTTTTTATGTGCAACCTAAGCCGATCACATAATGAACTTGTGCTCAAGGCACTTAGCTAGTATTCATGTTTCTCACCTGTAGTTACTTTCTACTACTTGTATTATTCTCCAGTTTACATTGCAGCTACTTATTGTGCTCCAGCATATATTTATTTCCTGTGCATCTTGTATACTTTTCTATTGCTCGTCATATACACCTTACCATGTATTTGGAGTTGCTTTCAGAGTTATGTACTTCGCTCCAGTCCTGACTGGGCATATTTTTTCCAGAGGATCCTGAGGACTATTGCCCGACGTTCTACGGGCCGGGTGTTGACGACTGTTGTGACCCCGTGATCGAGGAGGAGTGCACCGAGGAGACGCCGTTAGCACCCTAGTTAGCTAGGTGGGTTTCCTGGGTTGTTCCCAGTGGTTTATTTTGGATGATTGTACTTATTCTTTTGATGCTATGAGATGTTGTAGCTATTTTGGCTTGGACTGTATTATTTTGGATTGTCTTGCTCTCTTGGTTCTGTTTCTTTGTTTATATCATATTGTGCTTATATTCTTCCCCTAGATTTTGTGATTGAGAGTTGATATATATATTGCGTGGTTGCCCTCCTTTTGGAGAGGATTTATTCCTATATATATTGCGTGGTTGCCCTCTTTTTGGAGATGTCATGGCCAATTTTTCTGTGAGATATTTAGATAGTTGGTTGACCTAGAACGGACCTTTACAGCGTTCTACCGCCGATTCTGCGGCGTAGGCTGGACGTACCCATGGCTCATGCCCGATTTTCAGGTACGGGTCTTGACACATTTTTTGGTGGTGGTCCATGCAGGTCTAGTTTTTAGGTTTACATGCAATAGGATATAGGATATAGGCTGAGAGAGTGTGTGCTCAATCACAACTAGGACCCTTCCTGCTTCCTTTTGCTATCTTTAATTTTTCCTAAAATTGTTTTCTTTTGTAATATTGATGTCCTTCTTTGATGATATCGTTTCTTGCACTGTATTGACTTCTTTTGATCTGTGTTCAGGATGCCTCCGAAGACCAGATCTCAGCGCACCGTCCCAGCAGCTGCCACCGAGAGGTCTGCCACCTCTCGACCTGCTCGACTTCCGGCAGCCGCTACCTCTCTACTCGCCACTCCTGCGGTTGAGGGAGCGTCAGTTTCTCTCGGAGATCTCCTTACTCCCATTGATCCGAGAGTCATCCTAGTTGTTCCGGTGGTACCTCCTCCACCACCGCCTGCGCCAGTGGATGCTACGCAGTTGTTCGCGTTCTTTCGAGAGATGATGGATGCGCAGCACCGCCAGACAGATGTTATAAGGATGGGCATTGAGAATGCTCATCAGGTGGCTATGACAGCGGTCGACAGAGTGGCTCAGATCCAGCCACAACTAGAGCAGGCTCAGTATCCTAGGCCGGGTACTATTATCGATTTTCAGAGGATGCGGCCTAAGGAGTTCCGTGGCACAGAGGGGATCCTGTACGCCGACGACTGGATCGAGCATATAGAGGGCATCTTTCGGCTGGCGATGATCCCAGCCAGCATGCAGATCGAGGCAGCGGGCAGCCAGATGTTCGACCTTGCCCTCACTTGGTACCGCACGGATATGCAGATAGCAGTTCCGGGATTGACTTGGGAGGCTTTCAAGAAGCTTTTCAAGGAGAAGTTATTCCCGGATGTGGCTCTCAGTGCTTTAGAGAGTCAGTTCGAGGTGCTCGTCCAGGGGAGTATGTCAGTGGACGAGTATGTAGCAGAGTTCTGCCGTTTGGGCAGATTTGTTGAGGGGTTGTCTGAGGCAGCGAAGGCACGAAAGTTCCGAAAGGGCTTGGTCATGGCGGTCAAGTCCTTGACTATGAGCGACCACGAGGCGACCTTCGAGCAGATTGTCAGCGACGCACAGAGAGCTGAGGACGACCTAGAGCTGAAGACGAAGAGGAGCAGAGATGCTTCAGGAGCAGGTAGCAGTGCAAGCCCAGCCAAGAGGCCATTCCAGCAGACCCAGCAGCACCAAGGTCAGGGTCGTGCGCCCTTCCGGCAGGCGCTCCAGCAGCAGAGGCAGGGTCAGCAGCAGGGCCAGAGACAACCCATCGTTTGCCCTTTCTGTAGGAAGCCAGGGCACGGATGGGACATATGCAGAAAGAGGCTGGGCAGATGTTTATTGTGTGGCGCAGCAGATCACCAGCTGAAGGATTGTCCTTCAGTGCTTGCCCGTACAGCTCAGGGCGGAGGAGCCGCTCAGAGGGCACCAGCCAGAGCACCTGCAGCGCAGCAGAGAGGTCAGCCTTTGCAGACTCAGCAGCAGAGGTTCGCCCAGCACCAGCACCAGCACCGAGGAAGACAGCAGGGGCGAGCTTTTGCCCTGACAGTAGACGAGGCCGAGCCAGTTGGTGATGTTATCTCAGGTTCTATTCTTCTTGATTCCATTCCAACTCTTGCTTTATTTGATTCCGGTGCTTCCCATAGCTTTGTGTCTGTATCGTTTGCTGTTAGACACCATCTTGTTGCTGAACCTTTAGCTAGACTCTGCAAGATCACGACCGGGGGTGGTATCATCCTAGTCCGTGATGTCTGCAGAGATCGGAGAGTTACTTTGGGAGGCCGGGAGTTGAGTGTGTGCCTACTCGTAATGCCACTTCCGAGCTACGATATTGCACTCGGGATGGATTGGTTGAGTACGCATTGTGCTAGTATAGATTGTCGTGGAGGCAGAGTTTTGTTTAGTCCGTCGGGTGAGCCAGAGTTTCAGTTTGCCAGAGGAGCAGCGGAGCAGACCGAGGGAGTCTTCTGTGGAGCCCGGGTGGTAGAGCCGAGGTCGCTACATCCACTGATAGAGGAGTACATGGATGTCTTTCCGGAGGAGTTGCCAGGGTTACCTCCGGACAGAGATGTGGAGTTCTCTATAGACTTGGTGCCAGGCGCGGAGCTGATATCCCAGCACGTCTATGGAGTCAGCAACAGTGAGCTGATTGAGTTGAAGAAGCAGGTGGATGAGCTTCAGGACAAGGGATTTATCAGATCTAGTTCTTCTCCGTGGGGTGCTCCGGTACTTTTTGTGCCAAAGAAGGATGGGTCGATACAGATGTGTATCGACTACAGGGCTCTGAATAGGATAAATTATAGGTCAAACCAATTCTAAATGTCAATGCGAACTCAACGGTACTTCCAATTTTGGATTTCGGTGAGCCGAACACAAATTTGCCCAAAAAGTCAACAGTGGGGCCCGCCAATAGGCAACTTGGTCAACTGTCTCAGAATTGCGTGAAAATTGGGTCACAGGACCAGCGCGTTACCACGAGTCCAGTGGCATAAGTTTCGTCACAATCTGACGAGAGTGCACAAAATGTGCACGACTTTCACAAAAGTTGCGACACGGGAATTGTCCGTAGATACGGGCTGTTTCCGACACGCACACGTGTCCGAATCAGTTTTTGCGAACTCTCACATGTTCGAGTATACTGCACGCACCGTCTGGTATACTAGGTATACAGCAGGGCAGTCCCGTTTGGCGGGGCGCGCTCTGTTTCACAACTTTTAGAAATTTGGAAAAAGTATATTTTTTGGGTTTTCTACCTAATTTATTTTAACATACAACAGCTAATAAATTAAAGTATTTGACAGAAAATAAACTAGGTCAAGTGGTCTTCGTATACCAACAAGAAAAACCGGATTCAGATATCTGTGGTGGGAGATACGAATCCGAGAACAGGGGTGGTTGAAACAGAATTTTTGAAATTTGGAAAGTGGTCATTTTTCTTCGAATTGGCATCGACTTTTACCTAGGTTTGTGCGCTGTTCGAGATAAATTAATCTATAGGATGGGATTGGGGATAGATGAGGATCATACCGGTAAAGACGAGGTCGAGTTTGGTCCAGCGAGGACTGGAGAATTGAGACGGGAACATAGGTACGTTGTTTATCTGTTTCTGTCTAGCGCACGCGGCGTCGCGATGTGCGACCGGCGGCTCCGACGCATGGCGGCGGGCCTGGGGCAGTCGACGACGGGCTCCGGTGTGGCGGTGGTCGCGTTGGTTGGGAAGAGGAAGGATTAGGGTTAGGATTTTCTCTAATGTGGTATATATATATATATATATATATATATATATATATATATATATATATATATATATATATATATATATATATATGTATGTAGATAAAGAAGGGGGGTCGGCTGCTCACGCGGGGGGGGTGGGTTTTCCTTTGTTGCTACTGCTGTTGTTTGCTTCTTTTGTTAGGAGCGGGTGCGGGTTTGCCACTGGGTCGAGTTTGGGTTTAAGATCCATTAAGAATTTGAATCCATTTTTTTCCTTTCCTTTCCTTTTTCTTTCTTACTTCTTTTTCTTAATAAATTATATATATATATATATATATATATATATATATATATAGAAAACTCTAAAAAAATTATATAATTGCATACCATTAAGTTAGTAATTGCCCAAATGGTTTTCTACATAAAATAAATTAGGAAAAAATTTTAATGGCCCCATAAATCTCCTAAGTGTATGAACACCTAAAATAAAAATTAAATAAAATTGATTTCTCCTAATTAGCCACTAATTACTACAATTAAATTAATAATAAGAAAAATAAATATGGATTTTAGAATTAGGGGTTTTACATTCTACCCAACTTATAAAAATTTCGTCCTCAAAATTAAAACTAAGCCACGGTAGAAAGTCAATGATGGTATAAGATTTGCATTATTTAAAATGAAGGCTACGTTTAAATGAGGGGCGATGTTGCGCGTTGCACATTCCAAAAATTATGAAAAAAATTCACATGAACGAGAAATAGGTTTCTTCATGTGTCATGTCCAATGGTGTGGACACCTTAATGCACCTTTTGCATAAAAGTGCCTAACAATTAAAAAATTGCACAAGAATAAAAATTGGATTAAATTAATAAAAATTAATACGCACGGTGTTCTTGAATTAATTAGAAGTACATGGGATAATATTAGGTAGGACACAAGGGTCATGGACATAGAGGGCTCAGGATAGAATATTGTCATAAATTGGGTTGTACGAAACGGGTCAAAATTGTGTCTCCAAATTTCGATTGGAACGCACAAGGATACAAGTTAGAATTAATTTAGAATTAAATACAAACGTCTGTGACGAATATTGTGTGACTAAAATGTAGCACAAGGGAGCAACGTTATAAGTTACACCGAGATCAGAATGGTAGGCGATCACGTCTAGGACAAGGTCGTGATATTTGTAGGAAGGCAATGGTTAGTGTAGTGCTCCAATTATCGAAGCAATGGTAATGGTACTCTAAGTGATCTAATTATTGCAAAAATCTAAATAAAATGCCGTGTCCTATTTCCAATTGGATACCAACTAACCCTAGTTTCTCCATCTCACCAAGTAGGCTTAATTTTTGGGATGAGGGAGTTTACAATCTACTCAACTTAAAAATAATTTCATCCTCGAAATTAAAATACGGCATAATTTGTTAATTCCTTTACATTCGCATATGAGGCAAGTCAATCACAACCTCTTCCAAAATTGAAATATATTATAATCCATCGCAATCACTTTTAAAATTAAGGTAACCTCTGTTTAATCAAAATATTGTAATCTTTTCTCGATAGACATATCCAAATTTAAGCTAAGTCAGCCCACATTACTTTTCACATTACGATCTCCAACTATCATAAACTCCTTTAGAAGAAAACAATTTTAATCCAATATTATTCCTATTTGCCCTTATGAGTTTTGTATCCTTTAAATTTTTAAATTCAATTCACATCCTCAATATTTCCATTAGGTAATCCGACAATCAAAACTTAACTTTTAATTCAAATTATCAAATTATAAAATTTTATATCTATTTCACCAATTATTCAAGCCTTGAATTCTATATTTACCCTTAAGGTTTAAATCGATGATTCAATCTCTAACATTCAAACTTTAAATCATGCGTTCAAAGTATAAATATTTTATCCTCACTATTAAGATTTCAAAATTCATCAAATACTCATCCTCTAACTCCTTCTAAAATTTTCCACATTTAAAATGGCTTAATCTCTCAATCTAATCCTACTTGATCACAATCTAAAAATTTTAACCTCAACTTAACAATGTGACTTCTACCCAACTTAGAATTTACCCACCTATCATATAAGACTATACACTTAAGAAAAATATTCCTCAACTTATTTAGTCATGTTATTCGATCCTTAAAAGTTTGAACACCAATCATTTTACCTTTGATATGTCCTTAATTTTACTTAATCATGTTACTCAATCCTCAAACTTTAACACCAAATATATCACATACGATATGCCCTTGTTTATAAAAGAATAATCCTCAAGTATGTGATCGGCCCATGGCGTATATCTAGTACTCTCTGTATATCAAACTTATACCAAGCACGAAGTTTCGTCTTTCCGAAATAAGGGGAGACGGATAACAATAATAAGGAGCTCAAGGGGGAGGTAATAGAATAGAAGTATGGGGATCAAGGCGTTTAAGGAGTTCAAAAGGAATTGTCAAGGCAGTTGTGGATTGAAATCCTGTTTGATAATTTCTGATTCACATGCTCGTATCAGTACAGTTATGTAACTGATACGATATGCTCAGGCATGTCTAGAGGGCAAGTACATTAGTCTATTAGATACTACATATCTCAATCCACGTAAAGTAGTTATGCGAAGGGAGAACCAAGCGCACTAAGGTTAGCTAGACCTTAATACACTGATTCTAAACGTATTAGTGTATGCATCCACTAATACATATATTGTGAACAAGCTCGATAAAAGAATAAGCTTGCAAAACTAGACTATAAAATAGCAGCATAAGTCAAGGTAGTATATAAAATATAAATGCACTGGATCATGATCAAATAAGGTACAAATAATTTAAGTTCACAAACAAAACAAAACAAGACTCTGCAGCCTCTACAGTTGTAGTACTAACACCTTGTCTAAGCTGCTAGTCGAAAAAATAGGGGTGTGGGCCTTTAAGTTCTACTATCAGAATAAACACTATTGTCTTATGCAAGTATATAGTTAATGTCATTCAATTATACTACAATAATATGTCAAGAGGACTATGTATCACTAGGTTGTGAGGCATACTACCCAACTTAAAGTAATTATCTAATATTATGATAGTCTTAAGGGGGTTCTACAAAATAATATCCTTGCAAATAAAGCATAACTCTTATTGGGGTTTACGAGAAAATTAGCCTATTGCATTATATCGATAATGGTCACCGTAAGTTTTTAATCATAGTGCTCCTAGAACAAGGGTGTTAATAGTAAGAATGGAAGAGCTACTGGTTCTTAAGTGAAAAGAGGATATACCTATATTAGGTTATGGATACGAAGTACGCAATTTAAAACTAAGGGTAATCATCAAGTTATAATCTACAAGAATAACTCAAAACTATCAAATTCTAACTATCAAGCACAACTTTTCAAAGTTTAACATTGACAATTATAATCCTAGCAAGCTACATATCCTTAACATAAGAGAATTCATCTGGTCTACAATCAGAAGTGTCAGGTGGCACGAGTGGAAAGGTAAAAAAGAAAAAGCATAATTAGTCGTCGCACAAATAGCGAGTGCTAAGGTTACAGAGAACAAGATATAAAATTAAAAACAGGAAGACCCTAGGTAAGATCATGGTTTCTTACGAGGAAAGTAATATGCTAATCTCTGTGTTCAAGGTATGATCGAGGAAATACTATATTCATTCCTCTTCGGCTTCCTAGGGTACTGTCTGCTAATATCCAGACAAGAATCTAAAGGTATAGTTCTATACTACTATCTCACTATAAAAGTTAGGGTTGGTCCTAACATTCCACCTTATATTTCTATTGGTTCCTCAATGCTAGGGTAAAACAGTATGGTCAACTCTCTAACTAACTCTAATAGTGTTTGTACTACTCTCAAGCAATTTATAATTATATCAAGAGATAATGGTAAACCAATCTATAGGTGAGGGATGCTAGGGTTCACTAGATATTCTAAACTTAGTGATGCGTCAGTACTCTAGATGTATTCTTAGTAGGTGTGTTACCCTAATTATCATCTTAACAACAGGGATTCCTATATTCTAGGAGAGGCTATACTCAAGGAACTATTAAGGAAGCACATGAATCAAGCATGATACAGTTATTAAAATAGAACATATTGGAAGGAAGATAAGTCATAGTCAATTGTGGATGAGATCCTATACTCTAATCCTAGGTGCAGGCATGCGCGGTACAGTAACGTAACCGAGACAATATGCTCTTGACCTGCATGGGCCACCACTAAAAATATGTCACACCCCAGTCCCAAAATACGTAGGACTAGGACACGTAAGCATGCCAGCCGTATGAATATGGCACTCCAATATATGGAAACCATAACACATGTACGCTGTAATATGAATAATAATTCACCAGTAGTATAAACCATCATAAATCACAGGGTATAATCTAATATCATCCACAAAAAATCAATGAATAAATAAATGACTAGTATCCCTGAACTAGATATCAATATGAAGTATCTCAAGATGACAGTCGGATGAAAACAAATCCACTGCCGAACTAGAATGAAGAATAAACAAGACAAATAATATAAAATACAACCTCTAGCGATCACGAGGCTCGAAGAGAAGACCTCTCGCAATATAAGTAGCCAGTCCGGGTCTGCGCTCCTGCAAATACTCATAAACAATATACCTGGAAAGGGACCAGGTCCTCAGAGGGACATAACAAGATACATAAAAGCATGCCATAATGTAAATACTGTAAAAACTCCAGGGTGACCTAACCATCTAAGTGAAATGCAAGTTTGAGGATAACTTGAGTGTATGGGAATGTGTAGGCTAGACATATGCTGACGTAATTCACCAATTGTGACAACCGGCTAGTATATGACACATATGCCCCCTATAACACGGGTGCAGGAATATAATAACGTCCAACGTTCTCTACAGTGTGGTGTCTGTAACGTCCATCATTCCGAAGAATGAGGTATCTGTAAAATCGTCCAACACTCTAGGGAACGTGGTATCTGTATAAATAATAACGTCTGTATTACTCCATCGAGTGCGGTATCTGTATAAAGGAGGTAGGTATCCCATACGCCTACTAGTAGTCCTCCCCGTCCAATGATCTTTGTATGTTGTATCCATAACACGTTGTAGCTACTACGCCAAGGCATCGTTGTCAGGCGTTACAATCGTAACTCTGGCTCATAGTCCATTGTTAGAATAATAGTCCAACCTTCAACCAAACAAGGACAAGGATTGGACCTTCGTACCACAATAGTCTATGCTCCGACTTCTAATAACTGCTAAGTCTTCTAACATGCATTGCTAATAGCAGTTATTCCCTATCCGTCGCACACCTACATGTACAGGTGGCCAACCACATACGCAGGTCCGTGTCCTATATGAGACTCACAACACGTGTAAGAAATATGTTAAGGCCTGGGAGTCATACCAATAACTCCACAACTTTAGGTGGGTCTACTAGACACTAGGTCAGACACAAGTCCTAACGTCAACGCCTTCGTTGACTGCATCCGAGTCTCTCTCGGACGCGCATAGTTATATAATATAAACATGCAAATAATAATATAGAATTTAAATAGTACAACAAGACAAGGTATACTTGCCTGGCAAGTGAGCTGCAGAGTGTAATATCCAGATATCAAATACCAAGAGTCAGAAACTACGATCTCAGAATGAACGTCTCCGGATGCTAGAATAAATATCACCAACGTTCCCAGAATAAGCAAAATAGCTAAAAAACACTTCCCTTTCGTCTAATTTGGACACAGGGGCAAAATGGTAATTTCGGATCAAAGTGGGGTCCACCGGTGGGCCACTTTGCATCGAAAAGCGTGCCAAGGGTAACAGTATCTAAATGGGACAAATTATAGGTTAAACCAATTCTAAATGTTAATGTGAACTCAACGGTACTTCCAATTTTGGATTCCGGTGAGCCGAACACAAATTCGCCCAAAAAGTCAACCGTGGGGCCCGCCAATAGGTGACTTGGTCAACTGTCTCAGAATTGCGTGAAAATTGGGTCACAGGACCAGCGCGTTACCACGAGTCCAGTGGCGTAAGTTTCGTCATAATCTGACGAGCGTGCACAAAATATTCATGACTTTCACAAAAGTTGCGATACGAGAATTGTCCGTGGATACGGGCTGTTTTTGACACGCACACGTGTCCAAATCAGTTTTCGTGAACTCTCACGTGTCCGGGTACACTGCATGCACCATCTGGTATACTTGGTACACAGCGGGGCGGTCCCGTTTTGCGGGGCGCGCTCCGTTTCATAACTTTTGGAAATCTAAAAAAAATATGTTTTCGGGATTTTCTACCTAATTTATTTTAACATACAGCAGCTAATAAATTAAAGTATTTGACAAAAAATAAACTAGGTCAAGTGGTCTTCGTATACCAACAAGAAAAACTGGATTCGGATCTCTGTGATGGGAGATACGAATCCGAGAACAGGGGTGGTTGAAACATAATTTCTGGAATTTGGAAAGTGGTCATTTTTTTGACTTGGCGTCGACTTTTACCTAGGTTTGCGTGCTGTTCGAGTTAAACTAATCTATAGGATGGGAAGGGGGATAGAATAGGATCATACCGGTGAAGACGGGGTCGAGTTTGGTCCAGCGAGGGCGCCGAGACGGGAACACAGGTACGCTGTTTATCAGTTTCTGTCTCGTGCGTGCGGCGTCGCGATGTGCGGCCGGCGGCTCCGGCGCATGGCGGCGGGCCTGGGGCAGTCGAAGCGGGCTTCAGTGCCGCGACGGTAGCGTTGGTTGGGGAGAGGGAGGGTTAGGGTTAGGGTTTTCTCTAATGTGGTATATATATATAGGTAGAGAAAGAAGGGGGGCGGCTGCTCACGCGGGGGGGCGGGTTTTCCTTTATTGTTACTGCTGCTGTTTTCTTCTTTTATTAGGAGCAGGTGCGGGTTTGCCACTGGGTCGGGTTTGGGTTTAAGATCCTTTAAGGATTTGAATCCATTTTTTTCCTTTCCTTTCCTTTTTCTTTCTTACTTCTTTTTCTCAATAAATTTTATATATATATATATATATATATATATATATATATATATATACACACACACACACACACACACACACACATACATAGAAAACTCTAAAAAAAAATTATATTATTGCATACCATTAAGCTAGTAATTGCCCAAAGGGTCTCCTACATAAAATAAATTAGAAAAAATTTCTAATGGCCCCATAAATCTCCTAAGTGCACGAACACCTAAAATAAAAATTAAATAAAATCTATTTCTCCTAATTAGCCACTAATTACTATAATTAAATTAATAATAAGAAAAAAATGAATTTTAGAATTAGGGGTTTTACACCCCCCCCCTCTATCTCTTCTCCCTCTTTCTTCTACAATCGAGCTCTTCTTCTTCTCCTTCACTTCTTCTTCTTCTTCTTCAACCACTCCGGCCTCCACTCACAACCGGCCACCACCCACAACCGGCCCCATTACTGTTGCCTTCACCCGCAGCAGCACTACCACCCGATGCCACCCGCTACCACCTACAGCAGCCTCCTCCCTCAGCTCCTCCACCGCACCGGAGCAACGCGCCGCCGCCGCTGCCAACCACCCCGGCCACATTCGCTGCTTTTTTTACCCGCAGCAGCTTTATCACCCCCACGACCCTCGCTATACCGACTCCGGCCGAGTTTCACCCGCAGTGCCACCACCAACGCGACTACAGCAGTCCCAGCCACCATCACCGCCACCTTCACCACCACGCCCACCTCGTACCACCACTACCACCACCTCCACGGCCAGCACTACCGCGCCCATCACCTCCTACACTTCCACTCGCCATCATTATCACCACTCTCGTACCACCACCTCCACGGCCAGCACCACCACGACCACCACCTCTAGCACCACCACCTCCACGACCAGCTTCACCACCCCTACGACCACCACCACCAGCTACACCTCCTTCACGTAGCCGAGCTACACCTCCTTCACGCAGCCGAGCACCCCCACCACCTCGGTCGACCCGCGCTCCACCCCTGTAGTCGACACCATCCCTGACCGAAGCTGCAACATCGTCGCTGCCACCACCCGCAGCCACCGGGGTAACTCCTCACCCTTTTCATTTTTAGTGTAGTTATGCTGTTATGCTAAGAGACCCTAGTTAGGGTTAGGTTTCATGAATACTTCACGTGCATTTTTATGGTGGATATTGAGGAGTAGATATATATGTGAAATAGTATTATAATAATATAATAAAGGTTATTTATTAAGAGCTTGATAATTAATAACTAATTTATTTGATGATGAATAAATTGAATGTACATAATAACGTCTGTGAATACAAGGATGGTATGGTTGAGGATGAGCATAGCTTGAACGACTGAAATCACCGTGATAAATATTAGGGGATTGGAGATTTGGTTTGATGACGTTATACTGATTGTTGATCGTATTTGATGCAACATTCCTTTAGTCAACTTAGGTCAACCCTCTAGTTAGTGTCTATGTGAGCTATATGTAACTAAGACTGAAGTCTATGCTAGACGTTTGTCACCTCTTATTTTAGAATAGCATCGTGATAGTTTATTGATAAATCTTATATATCGTCTCTAGGCACTTCGGGATCCGCAAACTTGGACGTTGTACCGGAGCCCCACCTTCAGCATCCGGATCCAGACAAGTGTACCTTGTCATCCTGTATCTCAGTTTCCAGATTTCTATTTATTTATCCTATGGATTGTGCAAACTTTGGATCTGAATCGTTACTTAGTATCCGGCTCATAACCGGGTACAGACGTTCGTTGGTAACATCTGGTAACGATTGATAGATGTTCGCGACACCTTGATGTACCTACTTGATTACATCAGAACCCTAGGATACATTCAGACACCATCATCGTGCTAGACTTCTTATATCCTCATACTGTCAGCATGATCGAAATCTGGAATGACTTTAGGATCATGATTGTTGATAGTTACTTCAGTATGATGAGACTTTTAAATAGAGGTTCAGGTTCAACGAACACTCGTTGACCGCTTTGGGAGAGAAAGACAGTTACTAGACGTTTGGGCTATTCTGCACGAGTTATATATATGTATATGTTCCTATTTATGTAGCGTTCCTGTATTCGGGGTCGTAGTATCACCCGTGTGACTCTATACTCGGAGCTACGGTATGCCCCATGTGTCTCTGTGCTCGGAGCTACGGTTTTATATTTGGACAGCCCACGTATCGAACATTGTCTTCAAAGTTGTGTCTCACTTAGGTGGTTATGCTAGATTATACCGGCATTGCACTTGTTTTTTTTTGTTATACTATGGCATACTATTTTTGTACCTTGTTACGTCTCTCTGAGGACCTAGTTTCCTTCCAAGCTTAGGCGAGGAGGACTACCCGGAGGAGTACGGACTGGGTGTATATCCAGGAGCAGAACTTGTTGTAGAGGATGAGATCCTTCCCGAGGACTTCATTTGATCTCTGGTAGTGACTTCACCCTGGGACGATATTACTTCTAGCATTCAGATATTGTCCCTAGTTATCTTACTGCTTCCCTTCATTTCAGTATTTGTATTAGCGGGTTTGTACCCATGTGACTCTACTCGTATTTGTATTATGATACTTTTCCTGTCTAATTTCCCTTCTGAACATTAGTAGTTATATTTTTCTCTATGTGCTCTATATTTCAGTTGTCTGTGGATGAAATTTAGTTTCATTGTCTATGTGTTATTTATTGGATTTTATCATTGTACTTTACAGCTTAGGTGCACTCCGTCGGGTCCATTAGATTGGGATGCCCGTCGAACTGTACCCGTCGGCCATTGCCACGTGGCTCAGTTCCTAATATTTGGAACTGGGGCGTGACATAGCTTTTCGGATGAAGTACAAGATTTTCTACCAGTACTTAGATAAGTTCGTGGTCGTATTTATCGACGACATCTTGGTATATTCCAAGATCCAAAAGGAGCACGAGGGACATCTCAGGATCATGTTGGAGACGCTGAGGCAGGAGAGGCTGTATGCCAAGCTCAGCAAATATGAGTTCTGCTTGGATAGAGTACCATTCCTGGGACACATAATCACCGGAGATGGACTATCAGTTGACCCAGAGAAGATCGTTACAGTGGAGACGTGGCCTACCCCTACATCAGTTACGGAGATTAGGAGTTTTCTCGGACTTGTCGAATATTATCGGAGGTTCGTGGAAAACTTCTCAAGGATCGCTGCGCCTATGACACGACTGACGTGTAAAGACAAGGAGTTTATCTGGACTGGGGAGTGTCATACGACTTTCGATGAGCTAAAGAAGCGTCTGACATCAGCACCAATTTTGACACTTCCTTCAAGATCGGGAGGATTTGTGGTGTATAGCGATGCGTCTGGGAGTGGATTAAGATGTGTACTGATGCAGCATGACAAGGTGGTAGCCTATACATCGAGACAGTTGAGGGTTCATGAGAAGAACTATCTAACACACGATCTAGAGCTAGCGGTAGTGATATTTGCACTAAAGCTTTGGAGGCACTACCTTTTTGGAGAGCGGGTTGAGATTTACACAGATCACAAAAGTCTGAAGTATGTCTACACTCAGAAGGGGCTCAACATGAGACAAAGGCGATGGCTAGAGTTGATGACAGACTACGATATAGAGTTGCAGTACCACCCTGGCAAGGCGAATGTAGTAGCAAATGCCTTAAGCAGGAAGCCCATGGCATACTTTTGATGACTCAGCGGCATTTGTTAGAGGATCTTCAGGAGCTCGGGATAGAGGTTGTATTGCCAGGCATGGATGGACAGATAGCCAATCTAGAGGTTTAATATACTTTGGTTGAGAGGATCAAGGCAGCCCTGCCTACAGATACGATATTTCGAAGACTGCGAGAGAGGATAGAGGCCGGCATACAGACGAGACTCCGGGTTCATGAAGACGGAACATTGAGGTATAGAGATTGCCTATACGTTCCGAGTGGCGAGCTATGCCAGGAGTTAATGACCGAGGCTCATAGCTCAATTTATTCTATTCATCCCGGGGGAACGAAGATGTACCAAGATTTAAGACAACACTACTGGTGGCATGGGATGAAAAGGGAGATTTCAAGATTAGTGACGAGATATTTGGTCTGTCAGCAAGTCAAGACCGAACATCAGAGGACTGCATGACTATTGCAGCCATTTCCTATTCCCGGGTGGAAGTGGGAGCACATTACCATAGACTTTGTCACGGGATTTTCGAGGAGCCCTAGCGGGAAGGATGCAGTATGGGTTATCGTGGACTGACTCACCAAGTCTGCATATTTCTTGCCCTTCAGAGTTGGGCAGTCCACAAAGATATTAGCTGACATGTATATGAGGTAGAGAGTATGACTACATGGAGTGTCTGTCAGCATTGTATCGAATCGTGATTCCAGATTCATGTCATAATTTTGGCGGAGTATGCAGGAGAGTCTAGGAAGTCGCCTCAAGTTCTGCACTGCATATCATCCATAGACTGATGGCCAGTCAGAGCGCACGATTCAGATACTAGAGGATATATTGAGAGCGTGTATGATCGACCTTGGAGGATCTTGGGAGGACCATCTACACTTGGTAGAATTCTCCTACAATAATAGCTACCAAGCTAGCATACAGATGGTACCTTATGAGGCACTGTATGGCAGAAAGTGTAGGTCATCGGTATATTGGAGTGACGTGGGAGAGCGTCAGATAGTTGGTCCAAAGTTTGTAATACAGACAGTGGAGAAAGTGAACCAGATTCAGGGCCACCTGCATGCAGCACAGGACAGACAAAAGCATTGTGCAGATGCACACCATAGACCTTTGGAATTCAAGGAAGGTGACCATGTATTTTTGAAGATATCGCCTACTCGTGGTACCATCAGATTTGGGGGCAGAGGCAAGCTGAGTCCGAGGTACATCGGACCTTTTGACATCTTAGAGCGAGTTGGCGAAGTGGCTTATCGTCTTGCATTGCCTCTATCATTAGAACGAGTGCACGACGTATTTTACGTATCATAGTTGAGAAGATACGTGGAAGACCCTAGCTACGTGCTAGATCATTCAGAGATTACAATCGGGTCCAGTTTATCATATGCGAAGCAGCTAGTGGGAATACTCGATCGCAGTGAGAAGATTTTGAGGGGATAGACCATTCGACAGGTCAGGGTTGCATGGAAGCATCATTCGCCAGGCGAGTCTACCTGGGAGTGCGAGGATTCCATTCGACAGCGTTTTCCACATTTATTTGAGGACCGAGGTATGAATTTACGTACTATATTCGATTACCTATTAACTTTTTAAAGTCTCGTAACTCTCATTCGTGCTTTACTTTTAATTTTGGGGACAAAATTCTTCTAAGTTGGGAAGGATGTAAACCTCCTCAAATTATTATTTTAGGTAGACTAGATAGGATTAGAAATTTTGGTTTAGCATCTGGGTGTTTGAGGTTTAGAAATTAGGCTACGTTGACTGGTTCTTTAATTTAGACCCTTGGTGCACCATATCGTTGCTACAATATTTAGAGCCCAACAATAGCCCTAAATTTCCAACAAATTATTGTACTCTTGACCTGACAAGCCAACCTAGGCGCTAGACTTTTCTGTAACTCACAAACACAACCCCATGTGCTCTAATTTAATTACACAACTTTCCAATCCCGAAATTAATTCTTTAATCCTATGTCACGTACCTATGTCGTTGCCATCAATTTGGGGACACAAACTCAACCCGTCTCGCCGAACTAATTAATGGGGCCAAGACTGACACCAAGCCTATACCGTTCATGACCTTTGAGTCACTCCTAATTGAGATTCCATGTGCCCCCATTTAATTTAAGAGCATATGATACTTTATTTAATTAAATTAGGGACACCAACTTAAACAAATCCCAACCTAACCCTAATTTAACCCAATACCCCTTTCATGAAGCCCATGCAAAACACACAACACCCCCTCATCCTACAAAATACCATATATCACTTCCCACACTAAATTCTCATAACTTTTTCTTCATGTGCAAATATCCAAAAGTTAAGGGGCTTATTAGCAAATAGGGTGCTAGGTGTCACCACCCTATTGGTTAAAACCAATGAAGAACCCCCCCACCCTCACATGGACCGGTCATGTCTCTCTCTCTCTCTCCATTTGTTTAGAATAATTTCTTCATGATGAATCAAGGCCCTTGATTCAAAATGCTCCTTCATCACCACCAGACATTCCCCTATAATAATACCTCCTCATCCCATTCCCAAAGTAGCCGGCACTAATCCCTAGAGAAGTCTAGGAACCCCCCCTCCTCCCTCTTTCTTCTACAGCCGAGCTCTTCTTTTTTTTCTTCACTTCTTCTTCTCCTTCACTTCTTCTTCTTCTTCAACCACTGCGGCCTCCACCAGCAACCGGCCACCACCCGCAACCGGCCCCATTACTGCTACCTTCATCCACAGTAGCACCACCACCCGCTACCACCTACAGCAGCCTCCTTCCTTAGCTCCGCCACTGCACAGGAGCAACGCACCGCCGCTGCTGCCAACCACCTCGGCCACATCAGCTGCTACTTCCACCCGCTGCATCTTCATCACCCCCACGACTCTCGTTGCATCGACTCCGGCCGAGTTTCACCTGCAGCGCCACCACCAACGCGACTGCAGCAGCCCCGGCCACCATCATCGCCACCTTCACCACTACGTCCACCTCGTACCACCACTACCACCACCTCCACGGCCAGCACCACCGGGCCCATCACCTCCTACACTTCCATCCGCCATTATTATCACCACCCTCGCACCACCAACTCCACGGCCAGTACCACCACGACCACCACCTCCACGGCCAGCACCACCACGACGACCACCTCCAGCACCACCACCTCCACGACTAGCTTTACCACCCCCACGACCACCACCACCAGCCATACCTCCTTCACGTAGCCGAGCTACACCTCCTTCACGCAGCCGAGCACCCCACCACCTCGGTCGACACGCGTGCCACCCCTGCAGTCGACGCCATCCCTGACCGAAGCTGCAGCATCGTCGCTGCCACCACCCGCAGACACCGGGGTAACTCCTCACCCTTCTTATTTTTAGTATAGTTATGATGTTATGCTAAGAGACCCTAGTTAGGGTTAAGGTTCATGAATAATTCACGTATATTTTTACGGTGGATATTGAGGAGTAGGTATATATATGTAAAATAGTGTTATAATAATATAATGAAGATTATTTATTGAGAGCTTGATAATTAATAACTAATTTATTTGAGGATGAATAAATTGAATGTACATAATAACGTATGTGAATACAAGGATGGTATGGTTGAAGATGAGCATAGCTTGAATGACTGAAATCATCATGATAAATATTAGGGGATTAGAGATTTGGTTTGATGACGTTATACTGATTGTTGATCGTATTTGATGCAACGTTCCTTTAGTCAACTTGGGTCAACCCTCTAGTTAGTGTCTATGTGAGCTATATGTAACTAAGACTGAAGCCTATGCTAGACGTGTGTGACCTCTTATTTTAGAATAGCATCGTGATAGTTTATTGATAAATCTTATATATCGTCTCTAGGTGCTTCGGGATCCGTAGACTTGGAAGTTGTACCGGAGCCTAACGTTCATCATCCGAATCTAGGCAAGTGTACCTTACCATCATGTATCTCAGTTTCCATATTTCTATTTATTTATTCTCTGTATTGTGCGCGTTTTGGATCAGAATCGTTACTTAGCGTCTGGATCGTAACCGGGTGCATACGTTCGTTGGTAACGTCTGGTAACGATTGATAAATGTTCGCGATACCTTGATATACCTACTTGGTTACATCATAACCCTAGAACACATTCAGACACCGTCATCGTGCTAGACTTCCTGTATCCTGATACTGTCAGCATGACCAAAATTTGGGATGACTTTAGGGTCGTGATTGTTGATAGTTACTTCAGTATGACGAGACTGTTAGATAGAGGTTCAGGTTCAACGAATACTCGTTGACCGCTTTAGGAGGGGAAGACAGTTACTAGACGTTTGGGCTACTCTGCACGCTCTCTATATATGTATATGTTCCTATTTATGTAGTATTTCTGTATCCAGAGTCGTAGTATCACCCGTGTGACTCTGTGCTCGGAGCTACAGTACGCCATGTGTGTCTTTGTGCTCGGAGCTACGGTTTTATATTTGGACAGCCCACGTGTCAAACATTATCTTCAAAGTTGTGTCTCACTTAGGTGGTTATGCTAGATTACACTGGTGTTGCACTTGTTTCTTTCTGTTATACTATGGCATACTATTTTTGTATCTTGTTACGTCTCTCTGAGGACTTGGTTCCCTTCCAGGCTTAGGCGAGGAGGACTACCCAGAGGAGTACGGACCTGGTGTATATCCAAGAGCAGGACCTGTTGTAGAGGACGAGATCCTTCCCGAGGACTTTGTTTGATCTTTGGTAGTGACTTCATCCTGGGACGGTATTATTATCTAGCATTCAGATACCGTCCTTATTTATGTTACTGCTCCCTTTCATTTCAGTATTTTTATTAACGGGTTTATTCCCGTGTGACTCTACTCGTATTTGTATTATGATACTTTTTCTGTCTTATTTTCCTTCTGCACATTAGTAGTTATGTTTTTCTCTACGTGCTTTATATTTTAGTTGTCTGTGGATGATATTTAGTTTCATTGTTTATGTATTATATGTTGGGTTTTATCATTGTACTTTACAGCTTAGGTATACTCCGTCGGGTCCATTAGATTAGGATGTCCGTTGAAGTGTACCTGCTGGCCATTGTCACGTGGCTCAGTTCCTTATATTTGGAACTGGGGCATGACACGAGCACCACTACCACCTCGGTCGACACTCACACCACCCCCGCGGTCGACGCCATCCCTGACCGAAGCCGCAGCACCGCCGCTGCCACCACCTACAGCCACCTGGGTAACTCCTCATCCTTCTTCTTTTTGTGTAGTTATGTTTGTATGTGCTAAAGAAACCTAGTTAGGGTTAGGGTTTCATAAATAATTCCCATGCATAATCTAATGGAAATTGTTAAGGTTAAATATATATGTGGAATGGTTTTATAGCAATTATTGTGGTTACATATATGTGAACTTGATATTTATAACAAATTATTTGAGGATAAATAAATATGGGAAATACATATATTGGGAATGTACCAAGGAATTTTGGTACGTTAGGATGGTATGGTTGAGGATGAGCATAACTTAAATGACTGAAATCACTGTGATGAATATTAGGGGTTGGAGATTTTGTTTGAGGACGTTATACTAATTGTTGATCATATTTGATGCAACGTTACCCTAGTCAACTTGGGTCAACCCTCTAGTTAGTATCTATGTGAGCTATGTAAATAAGACAGAAGCCTACGTTAGACGTGTTGTCATCTCTTATTTTAGATAGTATCGAGCTAGATTATTAATTAATTTTATATATCATCTCTAGGTACTTCGGGATCCTCGAACTTGGACGTTGTACCGGAGCCCCGCCTTCAACATCCGGATCCAAGAAAATGTACCTTGTCATCCGGTATCTCAGTTCCAGATTTACTATTTATTCTATCTATGCATTGTGTGCGCTTTGGATCGGAATCGTTACTTAGCATCCGGGTCATATCCGGGTGCAGACGTTCGTTGGTAACGTCTAGTATCGATTGATAGATGTTCGTGACACATTTATGTACCTACTTGGTTACATCGGAACCCTAGGACACATTCAGACACTGTCATCGCGCCAGACTTCCTGTATCCTGATAGTGTCAGCATGACCGGAATCTATGATGACTTTAGGGTCGTGTTTGTTGATAGTTACTTCAGTATGACGAGACTGTTAGATAGAGGTTCAGGTTCAGGTTCAGCGAGCACTCGTTGACCGCATTGGGAGGGGAAGACAGTTACTAGACATTTTGGCTACTTTGCACGCGTTATATATATATATATATATATATATATATATATATATATATATATATATATATATATATATATATATATATATATATATATTCCTATTTATTTAAAGATCCTGTATCTGGAGTCGTAGTATCACCCGGGTGACTCTGTCCTCGAAGCTACGGTACGCCTCGTGTGTCTCTGTGCCTAGGAACGGTTTTATATTTGGAAAGCCCACGCGTCGAACATTGTCTTCAAAGTTGCGTCTCACTTAGGTGGTTATGCTAGATTACACCGGCGTCGCACATGTTTCTTTCTGTTATACTATGACATACTGTTTTTGTACCTTGTTACGTCCCTCTGAGGACCTGGTTCCCTTCCAGGCTTAGGCGAGGAGGACTACCCGGAGGAGTACGGACCGGGTGTATATCCAGGAGAAGGACTTGTTGTAGAGGACGAGATCCTTCCCGAGGACTTCGTTTGATCCCTGGTAGTGACTTCACCCTGGGCCCGGTATTATTATCTAGTTTGCAGATATCGGCCCTAATTATCTTACTGCTTCCATTCATTCATTATTTGTATTAGCGGGTTTGTTTCCGTGTGACTCTATTCGTATTTGTATTATGATACATTTTTAGTCTTATTTTTCTTCTACGCATTAGTAGATATGATTTCTCTATATGATCTATATTCAGATGTCTGTGGATGAGATTTAGTTTTCACTATTTATGTTTTATATGTTGGTTTTATCATTGTACTTTACAGCTTAGGTGCACTCCGTCGGGTACATTAGATTGGGATGCCCGTCGAAGTGTACCCGCTGGCCATTGCCATGTGGCTCAGTTCCTTATATTTGGAACTGGGGCGTGACATCGTGCCCTTCGCTTACGCCCACACCCTAGTCCGATCGTCTTTGGACCTAGCTCATAAGAGAAATTATCAAAAAAATGATTGACAAAAATATAAATATTTCTTGGAGATCTTGAACCTTACTCTCTAGAATAATATTTTCTACCATACCAACCATATGAGCTACCACTCCCCATGTGCATAAGTCATTAAAACACTAATCCTATATTGAAATATACAACGGGATTACCACATAGATGTGAGATTATTTTCTAGAGATCAATTTCAATAAATTTCAATAAAAATATAATTTTTTTAGGATAGAAAATGATACCAAATTATAAATAAATAATTCTTTAGAATATTTAGTTATCAAGAAAATAATATTTTTTGGTATATTCCAAATTACATATTGGTACAAAATGATGACTTAAGAAAAAAAGGGCCGTTGATAAAGGCACTATAAAATACACTCATGACAGTCCAATTTTTTTAAAAATAATTACAAATTTACCATTCTTCAAACTTGATCAGGGCAGCCCATATTTTTTTTCAGGACTGTAAAATTTTTGACTGTCCTAACAATAGAAAAGACTTTCAAAATTTTGGCAGTTCTACTGATTGGAAGGACTCTCAAAAATTTGACAGTACTAAAGAAAATATGTTGGTTTTTAGGACTATCAAAAATTTGACAGTCATACAAATTGATAGGACTGTCAAAATTTAACAGTCCGAAAGAGCCGCGCACAGCCGCCACACCCCCTCCCCTGCTGCTATACCCCCGCAACCACCCCCCTTCCCCACCCCCGCCACCCCCACCCCGCCGAGCTTCCCCCGCAGTGCACCAACCCCCTCCACCGCCGTGCTTTCCCCGCGCGCTTTGTGCCCGCCGCGCACATCCGTCGTTCCCCATCCCCTCCCATGCCGAGTTTTCCCTGTGCGTGCCGCGCACAGCCGCCACGGCCACCCCCTCCCCTGCCGCTATACCCCCACGCACTGCTGAAAGCCCCCGCCGCGCGCAGCCCCCCACCTCTGTCGAGCTTCCCCTTCGTGCCGCCGAAAGCCCTCGTCGCGCGTAGCTCCTCTCCTCTGTCGAGCTTCCTCCGCGCACCGCAAGCCCTCGCCTCGCGCGCCCGCCGCGCTTCCCCCACGCGCGTCCTAGTAGAGGCAGAGAATCGCGAGAGGAGGGAGGAGGAGAGAGTGGACAGCCCTAGTAAATTTTGGACTAGTTTGAGTAAAAAAAAAATTTAATTGGACTAGCATCAATACTGGACTAGTTTCGAGTCATTTTTGTAGTGCATTTATCAAGAGCAAAAAAAGACACATGACACCTAAGTCAACCGTTTCTTTTTCTTGTTAAAAGAATAAAAATCACGGCCTAATGCCAACACTTTTACCCGTTTTCCTCCAACCTTCGTGGCATTTTCGTAATTTACTCTACCCTCCCCATCCCCAATATTTATACCCCCTGCTTCTTCTAATGCTTTCCACTGCCAAAGAAATAAAATAAAAATAAAAATAAAAATAAAAAATCGCACATTTCTCCGCTTTTCCTCTCAAAATCCTCTCTTTCTTCTCCAAACCCTAACCCTAATTTCCCCGGAACCCTAATTATCCCTCGCTTCCACCCCCAAACCCTAACCCTAACCCTAGGTTGGTGGCTGATTGGAAATGAGGGATGCTTTCGTGGCTGAGAAGGATTGCTTCGGCGTGCTTGGGCCCGGTCCGGAAGTACGCGCGTATGAGGAAGGGTGACGGAGGGGACGACGGAGACGACGAAGACGACGACGGGCTGATGTGGTCGAGGGACATCGGGAGGCACGCCGGAGGGGAGTACTCGTTCGCGGTGGTGCAGGCCAACGAGTGCCTGGAGGACCACAGCCAGGTCGAGACCGGGGCGGAGGCGACGTTCGTGGGGGTCTACGACGGACACGGGGGGCCCGACGCCGCGAGATTCGTCAGGGATCACCTCTTCCAGCACCTCGTCAGTAAGCCCTAGTCCCCCTTCTCCTTTATTGGTTTAATATTAGTTGAAGAAGAAAACTTGAGGGTTTTTTTTTTTTTTTTTTTGGTGCTGGTATTGTCACTACTAAAATGTAATTCCGCACTCCTCTTTAATTTTTTTATCATTCAAATTATAAATCTGTTCGTGACATTAATTTGTGCATGTACGGAGGGAGGAGTGTTGATGACATTTTAGGAGTGCCAGGAATGGCTTCTTAGGATACCGTTATTGAGACTCCTTAAATGTCATCTTGTATTATAATTCTAATTTGGTGTTGATGACATTTTAGGAGTGCCAGGAATGGCTTCTTAGGATACCGTTATTGAGACTCCTTAAATGTCATCTTGTATTATAATTCTAATTTGGAATTTGAACTATTGAAAATTAAAGAGGAGTGCACGATGACATTTTATGAGTGTGTTTTTTTTTTTTAGAGCTTGTTGATTTTGAGGAGACCAATTGTTGTGGTCACTCTTATTTTTATTATTCGAGGAATTCGTATTATATATATATATATATATATATATATATATATATATATATATGCACGTATTTCGAACTATTTGGACAAATATAAGTTTTTTTTTTTTTTTTTGCTACTCTAGAAGAACAAAATTCATTAATTTTTTATATTTTGGGAAGAGCAAAAACAATCCTCTCTAAACAAAATTTCACACTTAATCACTTACTGTCCATGTTAAATTTAATGAACAATTTTTAGTAGTCAACATAGATAAAGGTATTTTAGGAGCAAAAACTTTCACGGTGAAGTTCACTTTCCTTATTATATAGTAGTATAGATGCTTAGAATACTTTTGTAGGAAGATAAAATTTTGTGTTCTTAGAGCTTTTTGAATTTGAGAGGACCAATTGTATGTCTTGGTAAGTTGCATTAGGAGTTGGAAACTCTAATTCTGTCACTGGTTAGGATTAGTTTCTTCTAATTCGAGGAATTGGTATTGAATTTTGTCACAAGAATTTTGTTGTTGTTGTTAGAGATTGCTTAATTTCCAAACCTTTTTTTTCTTATTCGAGGAATTGGTATTAAATTTGTGCTTAAATTTTTTTTAAAGAAGATTTTTTTTCCTTATTAGAGGTTCTTGATTTTGAGCAGGACCAATTGTTTCACTCTAAATTCTTTTTGTCATTATTTGTAGAATTGGTATTAGATATGTAATTAGGATTATGTTATTGTTTTATTGGTTCTTGATTTTGAGCAGGACCAATTGTATTCCCTGCTAAATTGCATTAGGAGGCTTATCATAGTCGAAATTCTAATTTCGTCTAATCATTGGTTTAAGATTATTTTTCTTCTTCGAGGAATTGATATTATATGTAGGCTTACAATTTTGTCAAAACATAAAATGTGTTTTTGGAGGTTTTTGATCTTGAGTAGGAACAATTTATGAAAGACTTTAGCGGAGAAATTTGCATTGGTACACTCCTATGCTTGTTTTGATGAAGGTTAGGGAAAACTGATAATTTAATTACTCTCTTGTTTTTGTATGTAAGGTTGGTTTGGAAAACAAAACAGACTTCCAAAACACGTTTTTGTCGATTGGCAATATTTTTCAGAACCCGCAAGATCTAAACCCTTCTTATATATGTTGTTGATCTTTGGCGTATAATCTTTGTGGAACTAGAAAGATAGAAGTGGGCCTAGCAGTTCTTTTATATCTTACACGAATCGGTTTGAACAAGTCCTTATGCCACCGAGCCATATTTTTGTGTTCAAAAGTGGGATTTCACTCATAAACTACTGAATGTGAATTGTGCTACTTTTTCGGAATGTGAGGGAAATGAGAGAAGGGTTGCTGCTATCTTGCTGCTTTCTAGGGGCTGAGGGAGAGGAGATAAGCACTGAGATGTCATGGAGAGTCTTAAGACTCGACCTACGGGAGAGGAACGAAGACCGATAGGGAGACAGGTAAGGAAGGGAGCGAATGATCTGTCCTATAGCCAAAGAGGGTTACCTCAAGGGGACCCGCAAGATCTTATCCACAATTAGTATTAATAAATCTCCTTGTTAGGGCTCCCCTCCTCTTTTTTTATTCCTTATCCTACTTACAGTCGAACAAGGAGGAATGAGCAAGAGCTGGCTCGACCATAGTTCGAGGATGAGGGAAGCTTCAAGCTTTCTTGCTACTAACCAATGTAGATACTCTTGTTGATTGTATTAGCCATGTTGCTAGTGAGTCCCGAGACAACAAGTTGATATTAATTACATATATATAAAATGATAAGACTCAACCCGTTAGCATGGAAAAAGCTGGTAAGGAAATATATATTTCATCTCCTTCTATTGCCGGTAACAATTGCACCTAATAGGTGTAGCTAACTACTAGTCCTATCTTCCTGAAAATCTTAGCTCCAAATTGCAATTGAAGAGAAAGAGGTTGCAGAAATGGAATTGGTTGAGATGGAAAGAGTGAACGAAAGAGAGTGTGTCTGCAATTCTCTTGAAGAAATACATGGTTCTGCTTTTGTTGCACTCCGGTTAGCCTGCCAGGGTGAATGCAGGTAGTGGATGTAGCTTCTGAAGCAAGTTAGTTTATATTTGTTGAAGTGAGGAGCACGCTAGCTAGGCCTTTATGAACTACTTCTCCTTCTTTCTCTCTTTGCTATCGAATTGTCACTATCGAGACAAGGTTGAAGCGTAGAGTAGAATGTTCAGGCGGTCACAAAATGGCTAAAACCAAAAATCTAACAAATAGGACCCATTTTGACGTATTTAGATGTCGGAGGATCTTATACTTGACCATACCGATTCGCCGACCCAACCATTATCCTAGTGTTAGCCCACATTTTCGACATGCCACCAACTTCAAAAGAACCCTTTGGGTTCATAACTTACCTTATCATAACAGATTAAGCAGATCCGACCTGACCCTGTCAAGCAACCAAACCATCTTCCTCCTCGTCTCTGATACTTGGAGCAGCCCTTCTGAAAGAGCATTTTAACTTAATTTCTTCGTCCAACTAGATTCCCAAGAATGCAAAAGTTCTTCCGCTAACTCGTGCCAAACCCTTAAGTTAAGAGAAAAAAATAGTTCGCTCACAGTACATGTTTACATTTTCCAACTCGAGACTTGTGTCCGTTTTATTGCCAACAAACAAGCAAGATGCGGTCGTGGTCGTCTTAGTTCGACTCCCGCAACGACTATTATAGCTGCTTCCCTTCTACAACAGTAGTGACACTCGCCACACACGGCATAACAGCCAAACTCATCCAATTCGTCACAGCAAAGCATTATGGTGTCTATTTCTTATAAGCGGTGTCTCTTAGCTCGACCACCAGACTTTTGTACTTTTGAGTCTTTTTGATACCAACATTACTCTCACGATCGAACTGGCAAGAAGATATACATCAAAATTTGATTTCAAGGCATTATCTGCTAGCACATGGAGTACATCTCGTCTCTAATATGGACCTTTGAAGTACTTGATATCCCGACCTACTCTGTTCGGGAGATTGACTAAGTGGTCTCTACTCTTATCAAATGATAATAATTGTTCGTTGTGAATGGCCATGCTTTAGCATATTTCCTAGCAGCATATCCTGTCCCAGATGAATTTTCTATTTTTGAAGACCTCCCTAGTGAGAGACCCCTCGTCTATAGGAGATGTATTTCGATAGGGCATGTCGAGAATCTGATGTTGGCGCCGTCTTGCCCTAATATGTTGCCAACAACAAACATGGTTACCGTGCTTTTCGCCTTTGTCGATAGGCTAAGGATCGTATTCACAAATCGCTTTGCTAGGATAAAAAAAAACCGCGAGGGCTTAATAGTGGCTTTGCTAGGATCAAAAAACCGTGAGGGCTTAATAGCGCCTTTTGAAACTTAAGACACCGGAAGCTTATCTACGTGTACTTCGAATACAATACCAGTCCGCGTTTAGGATTTGAGTATCAATGAAAACTCGTATGTGAATGCTGACACTGGTTTTGTTGCATCCACGTATGAAAGGAAAGGGCAGTGCCCCAGGTTATTGAACTAACTCTGAAACACAGACCTGTTGTAGTAAAATGTAAGTTGAATTATGTCTCAGTAGAAATTAATTATCATGTGAAGCCAAATCAGGTGTAGTTTCTTGGATTGTTATTTAGAAGAGTGGGGACATGTTGCACTTTCCATCAGGTTGGTGTGCAGGACTAGATAAATTATCACAATCTTAATAGAAGTTAATTGCCATGTGAAGCAAAATCAGGTGTAGTTTCTTGGATTGTTATTCGGAAGAGTGCGGATATATGTTACTTTTCCTTCAGTCAGGACTCCGGAGAGAGTACCGTTTGAAATGTGCAGTCAAATGTGGAGATGATGATACCAAATAGACTTGCAACAAATGGAATTGGAGAGGTCCATTACTTTGCTATCCTAGAAACCATAGTTTAAAGTATCGGCCGATACCGATACGATACGGCCGATACCGATACAGTTTGGCATGTCCCGATCCGATACCGACCGATATCCGATACTGACCGATACCGACATTAGAGGTCTCTTTTCCGGTCAATTCGGCAAAAAATATTGAATTAAAAAACCAATTAGCAAGAGTGTAAAAGCATAGTAAGGTTGTAAAAACATATAAAAGAGAAAAAAATTATCTATCGCATATAAATCAATCGACAATGATGACTACTATTTCATTCAATATCAAAAATACTAAGAAACAATACTAGAAATACTTTAAATCATGCATAAATGTATAAAATATATTCTCGAAAATGTTAATAATTTACTAATAGTTGTTTGCTTTCCGATACCAAAAAAATCTGATACTCCGATCCGAAATCGCCGATACTACCGATCCCGATACTCATAGGAATGGTCCGATACCGATTCCGATACCGATACTTTGAACCTTGCTAGAAACCCCATCCCTCTCTTTCCTTTTTCTGCCCCATGTCCTTCCAGTGTGGCGACATGGGGACGTAAAAAGGGGAATCCTATCAACTTGTTCCGACCTAGGATAATAAGCTCATGATCTTGGTCTTACTTCACCGTTGAGAAACGGAAGAAGACTTCCATATCCAAGCTTCGCTCAGACGTCGGTGTGAAGCAATGTCAAACTAAAATACACAACAAGTATAAGCATTCGTTGCTATTAATGTCTACAGTGTTGATTGGAAAGTCATCAAGTTACTCAGAAGTTTATCATGTTGCATGGTTTGAATTAGCAAAATATGGACTTATAAAGACAAAACCCAAGCAGGTATATGATCATGGCTCTGTGTTGTGCACGGATATGAGCACTTCTTATGCATAGGTAGAGCAGGAAGCAGGTAAGTAATAGAAAAGCATTATTATAAAATGATGTTATATATTTATATTTTAGATCGGAATCTTAAAGTGCTTTAACCATCTGTCATTAGTTACCAATTACCTGTTTTAATTTACAAGGTGGTGAAACATGTCGCACATTAAAATACATTATTGACCTTGTGAGGTGTTAAAAGAGAAGAGGAATGCCCTTTTGCAACCTAGCCTTCTCACTTTAAGTCATGTTTTTAGTCAAAAAGGACAAAAGAATCCAGTCACAATTAAAAGAGCATTCTAGAGCTCAAGTAAATTTCTTTGTCTAGCACTCTTTCTACTTCAACCCAGACATGTCCATTGCAGTACTATGTATCTGCTTTTCTTGATACCATTTGCTAGAGTTGCTTCTTATAAGGTCAATGAATTTATTGCTCTTAGTATAATGCCTTAGTCTTAGATATTTAAATCATTCATATTATGTTATCTCAATCACTGTCAATTGTATCTCTCTTTCTTGGTAACTTCAAGTTTTGAAGTGCGTAATATGGTCTCTCTATTGTTACTGTTGGTAGATATGATTTTAAGTATGTAGCTAGAAACACAAGCAGTTGTTTGCTTAAATTATATTTATAACTGCCAAATAGAGGTTGATATTACCCTGACTCTACATAAATCTTAAGAGGATAGCTGGGATACTCATTTGATGATCATATGTATGTTACAATCAGTTTAGGTTTGATATTTTTTTTCTTGTTAATAATCTCTACTGAAAAAATTATGTGTTTAATAGATTAAAGGATTCTTCTCCAAATTAGTTACACCCAGTCCATGAACCGGGTTGGCAAATGGCATCACAATACTTGTACCTGTTCATATATTATTGTTATACACTTATATGGGCATTTTCTTGGAATTGAATTACTAATAATGGGCAAAGAATCTTAGTGTTAAAAGCAGTTGTGGTTTAATTGTTTTCTTGTTTAATCCACTGAAAGGTGCATTTGTGCGGGAGATCTAAGGAAATTTCTCCCAAGTATCTGCACCCTGTCTGTGATCAGGTTGGCAAATGGCTTTATATTGCTTGGATTTACTATATGCTTTTCTTATTTTATTCAATTTTAAGTAAGTCGGATATTTAATAAAACCAAGTTTTTACTCCCATGCAGGTTGCTTCCTTTTATACTCAAATGTAACAACAACCCTCTTTTCCTTTTGTTATTTAATAAAATTGTATTTAGTAAATTATATGTTGCTATAATCATGCACCTAATCTTTGTGTTTCTAGAGGCAGGTACGGTTCAGTTTCTCACCATTTATATAAATAGTAGCTGTTCATAGGAGATTTCTGAAATATTCCATATGGTACCAAGGTCACTTATTATGCAAGTTTATCTGATTAACTTTTTATTTAATGTTCTCCAGGGATAGCTCGTGACAGTGGATCAATTTCGGAGGATGTTGTTAGAAATGCATTTTCAGCAACAGAAGATGGGTTTATTGCTCATGTCCGGAGCACGCGGCAAAACAAACCACTAATTGCTGCAATTGGATCGTGCTGTTTGGTGGGAGTTATCTGGAGAGGGACATTATATGTTGCTAACTTGGGAGATTCTCGAGCTATAGTTGGTTGTGTAGGTAGGTCAAATAACATCATTGCTGAGCAATTGACTAGAGATCACAATGCAAGTATGGAGGAGGTGAGGCAAGAACTTAGATCTCTTCACCCAGATGATTCACATATTGTGGTTCAGAAGCATGGAGTGTGGCGAATAAAAGGCATCATCCAGGTCACCTGTCTTTTTTCATTGTCATGGTGCTTTTATAGTCCATACCTGTGGCTAATCTTTAAATTTCTATTACAGGGTAGTTTCAGAAGCGATTAATGATTTCTCCTCAAACGAGACTTTTAAGAAATAAGAAGCGAAATAATACAACAACATAGCCTTTTTTTCCCCAATATTTGTGGTCAGCTGTTTGAATCCTTTTCCTCCATCCATTCAGCTCCATTAAGGGCCATGTCCTCGGGAACACCAACGGAAATAAGAAGAGAAAATGCCAAAAACGCAAAGTAGTGATTTAATAAAGTTTCTAGTGATTTTATAACGTTTCTTATGTGTCTAGGTGCTTAATTCTAAACAACTATTTTCCATAACTGATATCAGTAAGTGCATTCACTTGTTTTCTGAAATAACATTCTGAAGTTGTTAGGTTATTTGTGCGCATGAGCACGATAAATTGTGCTTTTCTTACACTAGTAGTTTCACCTACTTTTACTCACTTTCCATAGGTTTCAAGATCTATAGGGGATGCATACTTGAAGAGTCCCGAATTAACTATAGATCCATCTGTCCCTCGTTTTCGGCTTCATGAACCTCTCCGTCGCCCTGTTCTGAGTGCTGAACCATCCATATATACAAGAGTCATACGTCAACAAGATAAGTTTGTGATATTTGCGTCAGATGGATTATGGGAGCACATGACAAATCAGGAAGCTGCTGAAACTGTGTATAATAACCCAAGAGCGGTATGTTCTGCCGTCTTAATTTTGGCCTTCTGCAATATGTATAAAAGTTTATTGCTGCCCAAGTATATATCCTTTGCTTGTTTTCTTTTATGGCAGGGCATCGCAAGGAGACTCATCAGGACAGCCTTGCAGGTGGCTGCTCGAAAGAGGGAAATGAGGTATGCAGACCTTAAGAAAGTCGAGAAGGGCATCCGCCGCTTCTTCCATGATGACATCACAGTGGTGGTCATCTTCATCGATCACGAGTTGTTGCTTGGGCCAAATGTGGATGTACAAGACTTGTCTGTAAGAGGGTTTGTTGATGCGGTTGGACCCTCGAGCTTCTCATTGTTGATGGAAACTAATTCAAACACTAGCTCTGCTCTTTGACGACACTATAGGTGAATCGTCTGAGGAATTTCTACAACTTAAATCTCAGGGTTTGCCCCTATAGCTGTATTCATATCTTGCACTATAGTTGGTCTCGCTTCTTTCTTCCCCTGTTCCATTTTGTCATTGGTGCTGTTCAAGTTTTATTCTCATTTCACACTTGCATATTTCATTGTTGATTCAGATCCTATAAAAAGTTTTAATTCTTTAGCAGAGGTAAGGCTTACTGAATCTGTAACGTGTTGCCTAGAATATCCGTAAATTTGTAACATGATTTTGATTCAACGGAATTGAATTTAGTTTTCTGAATCCCTCTGACTGGTGGGTTCAATCGGTGAGATTTCAACTGCAGGCTTAAAATTTATTAAGCTGATTTTGCAGTGCTTGCTTTGATCATGGTGAGTGCATTCTACACTTCAGTGCTGATTATCACTAATGCTGCCGCGGCCATAATCATGGTTTCAGGGTTTAGCCTTGCTCTTCTAAAGTATGTTTTCTTGAACATCTTCAAGCCCGAATGCAATCTGGGGCATTTCTCTTCAACACAGAATTAGAATGCTCATCACTAAACTTGTAATGATCATCAGCCTCTTCAAACCCGAATGCTTCTCAGCATTTCATGTTGTTTCTAAACAAATTTTGTTCAGTTGAGCATCGTCTGTGGTTCAAAGAAAGTGAAATATTGTGGAATTTATATACAGAAAAGAAAGTTTCGGAGAAAGAAATTATATTGTATTCGAAATTCCTTCCCTTGCCATTCTCTAAATAGTGTGACCAATATATATATATATATATATATATATATATATATATATATATATATATATATAAAATGAGAGTTGAAAACGATTTAAAATTGAGTCGTCTAAGTCGTTTGTAAATATTCCACCACCTTCTCTACTCTTATAATGAAGTTTGGAAAATGTTCAAAGTTGAGCCGTCTAAGCTGTTTGCAAATATTCAACTAATTTTTTTTAAATAACTAATTATTTAACTATCTAATATTAAATACTGAACTAATTTTTTTTTAAATAATTAATTATTTAACTATCTAATATTATTTATTTACAACTAAATACTTCTAACTCAAGTGGTTAAGGTCTTAGTTGTTTGAGTTCCATTCCTAGGAATGGCAGTACGCACGTGCACGTTACTTTTATCTCTACTTTTTATAATGGGGTTTCAAAATGGCTCAAAAGTGAGCCGTCTAAGCCGTTTATAAATACTCAATTATTTATTCAAAAAATTAATATTATGTAAAAAAAATTGTCGGAAAAAAATTAATTTGTTATAAACAACATCATGGGGAATCCTTCCTGTCATTTAACTGTCGGTAATGTAGTGTCACGTTCCGTGATAGCACTACGTACATGAGATATCGGTTTGCTGACTCAAAAATAAAACCTTTCTGAAGAGATCCTTGTTGAACCAAAAGACGACTGATCTAGGTGAGTGGGCAAAACTTCATTCTCTGATTCGTTTATGCCTTAATAATGAATCCGAGTTTTATAATGCTAAGTTGCTAAGAAGATAAATATTTCCTTTACATGAATGATAGAGCCTGCTTAACTAGAGAACTCATATGCTTGTCTAATAAAAGAACCATTGTCATGTTAGTATAGAAAAGAATGTTGCATGCTTAGTACATTGTCAATGCTATTAAACGAACCGTTGCCATTCTAATAAACAAGAGTAAAAGAATGTTCGTATGTTTCCATCGTATGCTAATCAAGAGTAGAATTGCATGCTTAGTTAAAGAGATAGCTGTTTTAATTGAGATTGCTTGCATATTTTTTTTATCGCTTTAAAAGATATAACTATTTGAAATGCTTGAACTATATCAGAGAGATGGCGTCCTCTCTGCATAGAGATAGAGATGGCGGCTTGTCCGCACAGAGATAAGAAGAGAATAGATACATAGTCTGCTCGTTCATAACATGTGCATCATAGAGTTTATCTGATAGAGTAACATGCATTGCATCAGGTCTGACAATGGCTATTAGTGAAGAGCTGAACTGTGAGTCCCGACTACTAATTTGAGTGTATCTTAGTGCATAGCAACCATGAGTCACAACAGCTATAGCCAGATAGAGTATAGAACACCCTGAGGCAAAGAAGTCCTCGCTATCAGACGGGTGTTCCTATCATTAGTTAGATGGTTCATGTGTCAAAGCAGCTAGTATGAACATATATTAGTGCGGTGCTGGGCCGTGATAACACCGCTACTAATCCTGAGGAACTAGGGGACCATCATATAAATAGGCTATCTCATATATGAATCTGTATATCGTGCATGAACTTCTTGTCCTGTATGCTTGAATGAATTGACAATGAAATATGGCTTTCAAATGATGTTTTCAAAGAAGTGTAATATGACTCTTATCCTGTATAGCATGAAATGAACCTAGGTAAAACTAGAAATACCACTAGTAATGTAATATTTTATCACATGCTTATTTAGTGTTGGTTTTATAGGGTGTTGCTTCTGTTCGTTGTTTTTATACTCACAAGTGATTTCGCCGAAGTATTGACCCGCCAGTCTTGTTCGCAGGTACTAGATCGTCCGAAGAAGCGATAGAAGATCCTCATCCTCAGGAGCCGGAGATCAGGAGTCGATGCCTTGAGATGTATCGAGATATTTTGAGATATTTTATGTATAAAAGGATGTAATGTTTGGAACGATGTCATTATATTCTGAGAGATGTAGCCAATTGGAAAATCTTGTAATCACATCAGATATTAATAAAGAGCTTATTTTCGTATACAATTGTGTTCATTTACTTTTCTGCATATTGTGCCGCTGCTCCTATCTCTGAATAGCTTATCTTGTTATTGAACCAGTCTTGTCCTTGTGCAAGCGTAACTTAGGCTTGTACGACATCACACCCATACGAGGACGATCGGTTCCTTAAGGCGCTAAAGCAAGGACGGTCGGCCCTTATGGGAATCGGGACAAAGTGGTATCATAGCAACTCGATCCTCTGGCCTTCCGCCCTTTCGCTACAATTCGTAGATGACGCCTTGATCAAAATTTCTTGTCCATCGATATCGTTGCTGAGATGAACGTTTGTCACGCCCAATCCCAAAATCTATGAGATCAGACACGTGACAATGGCCAGCTGGTACGACTCCATAGGGCTTTCCAATTTAATGGATCCGACGAAGTGCACTTACGCTGTCCACGGTCAAGTGATCCAGTTGATAAACTAAATCTAACATACAACAAGTAAACTAAATCTCAATCCATGGTAAGTAATCTCAAGGAAGAACGATATGCATCATCAGTCTGCAGCCCATTAATACCTCCGTTCGAATAGACCAAAAGAATAACACAGGTCTATGAAACACTAGGCTATAAAAGCAGAATAAAAATTGAAAGTAGTACATGACTGTAATAGCTGAAAATGTAAAGATACCTGCAACGATGTCCACACTCCACTATATCAAGCATCCTGTAAACTGCACAAATAACCTAGAAGGGAACCAGTCCTCAGAGGGACGTAACAAGATACAAAAATACATGCCATAAAGTAAATACTGTGAAAACTCAAGGGTGAACTATCCAGCTAAGTGAAATACAATTTGAGGATAACTTAGTGCGTGTGGGAAGTGTAGGCTAGACATATGCTGACGTAATTCACAAACCGTCGTGGCTGGCTAATATATGCCACATATGCACCCATAACAAGGGCGCTCTGCAATATAATAACGTCCAGCCCGAGGAGCGTGGTATCTTTAATAGTATAACGTCCAACGTTCTCTAGAGTATGGTATCTGCAAAAACCACAAGTAACGTCCAACACTCTAAAGAATGCGGTATCTGCAATATAATATATACGTCCGTATCGCTCCTAAGAACGCGGTATCTGTATAAAGGAGGTGGGTATCCCATACGCCTACTAGTCGTCCTCCCTGCCCAATGCCAATGTATATGACATGAATACGACGTGGACATCTCGTACTACAATGCAAGTCACCAAGAAATATACAAGTAAGCTAAATACCGACACAAGTGCTGCTCATACCGATGGCCAGTCAAGCATGAAGCACGTGTCCCTACATGACCTCACTCTGTGACGTACAATGATACGTGTCAAGGCCTGGGAAGTCATGTTGATAACTCCACAACTTTAGGTGGGTCCACTAGACACTAGGTCAGACACAAGTCCTAACGTCAACGTCTTCGTTGACTGCACCCGAGTCTTCTCGAACGCGCACAGTTGTATAACATTAAATAAAATATGCAACTAGTAACAACTGAATTTAAACAGCACAACAAGGCAATGTATACTTGCCTGGAAGCCAGACGAAGATGTGAACACGAACTAGCCATGGAAGTAGCAGTACAACAATGGAAACTGGAACTGATATCCCCGGATGCTGTCACAAATATCACCAACAGTCCCGGAATGAGTAAAATACTTAGAAAAACATATACATACGTCCAATTTAGACACAGGGGCAAAAATACAGTTTTTGGTCAACACGAGGTCCACAAGTGGGCCCGTCTTGCACCAAAAAATGTGCCAGAGACAAGGTTCTCCAAATTCGTCAAACTTAGTGTCAACAAGTCCAGAACGACGATACGTACCCAACAGAATATCCAGAACTAGATTCTGATGAGCCGATCGCAAAATTGCCCGTCAAGTGGAGCCGCGGGTCCTACGATACGGAATTTTGTCAACGTTCTCAGAATCGAACCAAACTTGGGTCACAGGACCAGTGTACGAGTCCGATGGCGCAAGTTTTATTTCGAAACGACGAGCACACACGAAGTTACAACGAGTTCCAGAATAGGGCCGATACAGGGTGTCGTCGACGGATACGCGTTGATTCTGGTGTGAACGCACATCCAAATCAACTTCCGTAAAATCCCACACATTCGTATTGACAGTGCGCACCTTTCGATAAAATCGGTACGCGACGTGGATGTCCGGATTGACGGGACCAACCCCGTACCGGAGAATTTTAATATTTTGAAAATTATTTTTCTTCGATTTTGGAACTCAAATAATTTCTAATAGAAATCAAACAAAATTATTCTAATTAAACATGTAGCATGAGGGTCATGTAATGAACACACCTGCGGAGGGGGCTCATAAAACGATGGAGGGACAGAGGTAAAATCACGCCGTGAAGAGGGGTTAGTTGAGGCTCGGTCCCCGAGTTGAAGAAGAAGAAGAAGAAGAAGAATAGTAGTAGCAACAGGGCGTTCTCAGTTGCCGCGACGGTGGCGGCCTGCTGGTGGCGGTGGCCCGGCCGGGGGGTGAGGGTGGCTCGCCGGCGTCGGGGCGGTGCTCTGCGGTCTCCGGCGGGGGTGCTCCGGCGGCAAGGTAGCACCGCAGCAGCAGCAGCGCCATGAAGCAGTGGCGGCGGTAGCTCTATCGCGGGGTATTGGCGATCGTGGAGGCGAGGTGGCAGTGGCCGGGGTTGTCTCCGGCGGGTTGGCTGCTGTATAGATGGTGGCAGTGGAGATGGTAATACTGGTGGTGGAGGTGGTGATGATGATATTGGTGGTGGGGTGGGGTGACGACGGTGGCGGTGATGGCGGTCCGGCGGTGGAGGGAGGTGGTCGAGGGGAGAGAAGTCGGTCGTGAGGTAGCTGAGGTAAGGCGGTCGTGCCTCCGGCGGGGTCGTTGGGTGCTCGACGGTCTGCTCGGAGGGAGGAGATGGCGGTGGTGACGGTGGTTGCTGTCGGCTCTGGTCGAACGATGGAGGACTTGTTACGCCCCAGTCCCAAAATACGTAGGACTAAGAATACGTAACATGCCAGCTACGCATTCGACCAGACTCCGGTCCGACTCGAATACGTATAAGCTGTATTAAAATGGTCACTATCTAGATAATCAAGTAAATATAAATATCTATGCCTCAATCCACAATGATCAGAATATACAAGAATGAGCTACATGTGCTAAAGTCGGCCGCCAGTAACACATAAGCTCGAATAGACTCGAGAAAGGAATATGAGTCTATAAAACTAGGCTATATCAGCAGATGAATAAACAATATAAATAATAATCATGACTCCGGAAGAAAAGATATAAGTACCTGGCACCAATTCCTGCAAGACAAAGCAACACACATCAGCAACTCCAGGCAGGCTTCACAATAATCTATGCTGCAAAACTGGCAAGGGACCAGGTCCTCAGAGGGACGTAACAAGGTACAAGAAACAACATGCCAAAATAAATGCAGTATATGAAAATATAACAATAGGGCAAACTATATAACCATCTATGTGAAAATGCAAGTGAGAGCATCACTAGTACTCAGGCTGAGACCGCTACAAGCTCTGTGTCGGGGAGCCGGTAGCAGTAATAACAAGTAATGAGTCTAGCTCTGCTCGAGAGTCTATAACCTCACAATAGTAGTAGATATATATATAACAGCCTGTAGCCTGTGTGTCTCTACCCACCCAATGTAACCACACGTCTCATGTCCATAATGTCTCATGTCCATGTCACACGAGATCATAGCTAATGCAACCAGTCATATAATATCTATGAATATAATGTCTATGTCAATCATGCATCCTACACAGAATCACCATGAATATCTCAGGAAGATTCTGTCACATGAATAGTGTCAAGTGTCCTGGGTTATGAGGTACTTGATAAGTCAAGTACAAGAATGTGAAGGGTCACGATGTCCATCTCTAGATGACATTACACAACTCCGCGTACGGGGTTGGTACCCGACTATTAATCGAAAGCTAAGTAAGTCACACGGTCCTAGGTTTAAGCATGTACAATAATTATAATTAAGTCCAAGTAATATGTAACAAAAACTGCAAGTTGGCAAGGTACACTTGCCTGGAACTCCAAGTTGATAATACAAAGAACCTGCTCTCGAATTCACGCTAGTGCGATCCCAAGATCCTAAATATATAATATCATAAAATTAGTTACTATGACATGGTTCACTAAGCATGCACAAGAATACAACTGTCACGCCCCAATCTCCCGCAAGCTCAATAGTCCCCGCTGAACGTGAAATCACCACGTTGCAGCTCTCCCGCGGGACAATCGTTCTAATTGGGACGAGATGCCGTACGAGCCTGGAGTTGCGCTCGTACAAGGCGATGTTGTCAAACACCAAATGTTATCATTGAATCAACCAAGTTGCAGCGGAAGTCAAGTATTGTGTACCAAGCACACATCAGAGTAATACGCAGCGAAGCTCACGATAGGGTCCAAATAAAATGCCCCGAGGCAATGCCACAAAGGCGATGCCACGAAGACGATGAAATGCTCTTGCTCTTTTCTCTAGCCCACAAAGGTACTTACAGTTCATACATCTTGTCCCGTATATCCAAGCAGCGCCACTACGCCTGTGTACCTAAAATATTGCCACAAACGTGGGTCAGTACACAACCGTACTGGTGAGCGGGATAACCCACTCGTCTAAGCCGACACTAAGTAAAATAGTGAATGCAAACAGTTATATGGTGATCTTTCTAGTTTGAATCCTAGATTCGTTTCATGGCATATGGATGAAATGTTAAGGAAAGTTGTAAAGCAGTTTAAGCATGCAAGCATTCAACTCAAACCAAACGACAAGCAGTTTTAATATATCCGATCCGTCTAACTCAATGCCATCGCTTGCACGATAACATATCGAACCAACAGTCTCGCCTCAATATCCATCCTCAACCAAAGTTTATATCCTAATATCGAGTGCACACTCTTGCCGAGGCAAGGTGGCCGCGCCTACACGAAAGCCAAACCAACAAAAGAAAAGCAAGCCAACTCTTATCTATATGAAGTCACTGGCAAAGCCATAAAGGACAAAATCCAAGCATTAACGGTGCGCCCTATCAGCCCGGGTAGCAAGCCCCGCTGGAGGTCCCGCAATGCATCGTGACTAGCACGAATCAATATTTCCCTCCGGATCGATACGGTCCCAGTGCCCGAGAAGCCGTTTCGAGGAAATGTCAAACCCTGTGTACACAGGTTGTTCGTGACATGCAGAAAGTAGGTATGACGAGAGGATCGAACATTCTCGCCCCACCAAGCGATCCTAGACTCGTTCAACCGATATCCAACCGAAGCATCCATAACCATTCTTCCAACATATCCAACCAAGGAGTCCAAATCTCGACCTCAATATATATATCCTAAGGCACCAAAATACTCATAAGCACAATCTCTCAAGTTGTGCCCAAGTTATGCCCACACTTCACATTGCCGCTTCCCAACACAGTGTTTCACATTGGGTGCAACACCCCACACTCCGAATAATCCCGTGGCACAATGCCCCAACAGTGGCACAATACCCTCGCCTATGCAGTTGTTCGATTTCGAACCACAACTGCTCGCTTTGCAAGACAAAGCGACCCAGTGATGCTCGTGCACGGATGCACGCTCGCTCGCCCGGATTCCCGATATTTCCATTGTATCATTCCAACTTGTATAATTCTAACCGTCCAAGTATAATCCCAATTATCCAACCGACTGCCTCAAATGTATAACCCAACTATCGTACCAACTATCCAATGCGTAAATCATTTCAAGCCACAATCCTACCAAGCCAACGACGTACACTCTATGCACGCCTCAGTGTAGTGATTCCCAATGTTTCAGCCCAAGTGTTCAAGCCTTTTACGTGTTTTCCATATTATTAGGCATGAAGGAGTAGAGGAGAAGGGAAAGAGCCCACTCACAATGATTGATCCCGTTAGGCATCCTGTCCTGCCGATACGGCCTGTCACGCCCCAGTCCCAAAATACGTAGGACTAGGATACGTAACCATGCCAGCCGCCCGTATATATGGCAACTCCAAAATATGGAAACCATATATACGTGTGTACGCTGTATAATGAACAATAGTTCACCAGTGGTATAATTAATCACGAGTCACAGGGTAATACCTAAATCTCATCCACAGAATATCACATATACAGGAATAACCAATAATCAGGTAACTAGATCTCAATAACAAATATCTAAAGAATGACAGTCGGATGGAAACAAATCCACTACCGAAATAGAATATAAAAGGAACCTGATACACACCATATAAGAACAATATCTGACAATCACGAGGCTCGAAGAGAAGACCTCATCGGGATATAAGTAACATGTCCGGATCTGCTCTCCTGCGAATGCTCAAGAACATATACACCTGGCAGGGGACCAGGTCCTCAGAGGGACATAGCAAGATATATAAAAATAACATGCCATAATGTAAATACTGAATAAAATAGATGGGGTGTGCTAACCATCTAAGTGAATGCAATTTAAAGACCTGGTAGTACGCATGGGAATGTGTGGCTAGACATATGCTGACGTAATTTACCAATCGTCATGACTGGCTAGTATATGTGTCATATGCCCCCAGACTCATGGGCACTCCGCAATCGTCCATCTCCGAGGAGCATGGAACGAAGGATATAACATCATGGAGGGGGTGTCCTATACGCCTACTAGTAATCTTCTCCGCCCAATGTAGATATACAAGTCGTGAAAACGACGTGGACATCTCATACTATGATGCAAGTCTCAATAAAATAAATAACTAAGCTACATACCGTTACACGTGTTGCTCACACTGATGGGCAGTCGCGCATGAGGCACGCGTCCCTATATGAACTCACTCTGTGACGTGTAATGATACGTGTCAAGGCCTGGAAAGTTATATCAATAACTTCACAACTTTTACGTGGGTCTACTAGACACTAGGTCAGACACAAGTCCTAACGTCAACGCCTTCGTTGACTGCACCCGAGTTTTCTCGGACGCGCACATTTATATTTAAAATAGATAAACATGTAACTAATAATAACTGAATTTAATCAGTACAACAAGGCAATGTATACTTGTCTGGCAAGAGAGCTGCAAATATAACGTCCAGATGTCAAATACCAAAAGTCAGAAACTATGGCCTCAGAATAAATGTCTCCGAATACTGAAATAAACATCACTAACAGTCTCAGAAAATATCAAATAGCTAGAAACACCTGTCCTTAAGTCCAATTTGGACACAGGGGCAAAAATGACATTTTCTGGTCAAAGCGGGGTCCACATGTGGGCCGCTTTGCACCGAAAAACGTGTCAGGGTCAAAGGTCTTTGAATTTGCCAAACTTAGTGTCAACAAGTCAGGAACGATGATACGAACCCAATGAAACTTCCAGAATTGGATTCCGATGAGCCGGTCACAAAATCGCCCGTCAAGTGGAGCCTATGGGGCCCACGATACAGGATTTTGCCAACGTTCTCAGAATCGAACCAAACTTGGATCACAGGACCAGCGTATTGCTACGAGTCCAATGGCGTAAGTTTTATCTTGATCCGACGTATGTACACAAAGTTGCAGCGTATTCCAGAACAGGCGGATACGGGGTGTTGTCGGCGGATACGCGTTGATTCCGGTGTGCACGCACATCCAAATCAACTTCTGCGAAATCCTGCACGTCCGTATCAGCGGCGCGCACGTTTTGATAAAGACCGCGTGCGACCAAGTCGTCCCGTTTGGCGGGACGTACTCAGTTTCGGGGTGAATCGGGGTATTATTTTTTCTATTTTTGGATCGCATGTCGCGATCGCCACAGGACGCGATGCACCGAGCGGGTTGCACGGGCATCGAGAGGGTTACATAGCCTACGTGTCACAACTGACGGAATTAAAAATGGAACTACGAGGAGATAGAACGGGTTACCTGAACAGGGCTCCGTAGAACGAGGTTTTCCCGTGTTCGGGTCACTGTGCGGTGTCCTGATTCGAATCTGCCGTGTCCGATTGCTGTGTCCGGCTGCTGTGTCTGGTCAGAGTCCAGCGGGTCTCTGGCGGGTCTCCGGTGATCGTCGAAGTCAGCTTCAGCAGCGGGTCTCCGGCGATGGACAGCAGCGAGTCTCGACGGGGTGGCGTCGTGTGTTCCGGTCGAGGGAAGGAGGGGGATGAGTGCGGGATAGATGGTGGTGAGCAGCGGGTCAGTTTCGGTCGTCGAGGGTGGAGGAAGGAGATCCGGTCTCTGGCCATGGGGGAAGGTCCACGGTGAGGAGGAGGAGGAGGAGGAGGAGGAGGAGGAGTTCAGACCTGGAGGTTTTGGGGAAGTTGAGGGGGTCCGGCGAGGTGAGGTGGGCAGGGAGGAGCGGGGAAGTCGAACTGCTGCGGGAGGGGGATCTGCACGGCCGGTCGGGGGACAGCTGTGGGGCAGCTTTACCGGAGTGAGGGCAGCGTGGCGCGGAGCTGGCCGGACCGAGTTGGTCGGTCGGCGCCGCTGCGGGGTGGGGGGGATCGCCCAGTCGACCGGTCGTCGAGGGTGATGCGGTGCTGACCGGACGGAGAAGTGGCTCGGAGCCGTGGCGGGGGAGAAGTCAGGCCGGAGCTCAGGGTGGAGCTCGAGCTTGAGGGGATAAGAGGCGGGGATGGTGGTTGGCGGTGGGGATGTTAGGGACCGGAGGAGAAGGGAGGGTGGTGGCTGACGGCTCCGGGGTGTTGAGGGTGGAGTCGGGTTAGGCTTTGGTTATATAGAGAAGAAGAAAGAGGCGGTGGAAGAAGAATGGGGGGGGGGGGGGGGAAATGCAGTGGTATTGAATACCACTGCTGCCGCTGTTTCGTTCTTATTCTTCTTTTCTTACTTTCCTTTCCTTACTTTTTGCTTTCTTTCCTTTCCTTACTTTTTGCTGCTGTTTGCTTTCTTTCTTATTCTTCTTTACTTTCTTTCTTTTCTTTCCTTTCCTTTCCTTTCCTTACTTGCTTTACTAACTTTCTTTGTTTCTTTCTAACTTAGTCTAGGTGCTACTGCTGCTGTTTCAAGTGGAATGGTTTTTGTTTGGAAAGAAATGGGTTTGGGTTTGCGGGTTTATAGGTTTGGGTTTGGATCCATTAAGGATCCAAACCCACTTTCTATTTCTTTTCCTTTTCTTTTTCTTTATCAACTAAACTAATATATACATATATATATATTTAATTATATATATACATATATATACCTATAAAATTCTAAAAAAAATATTTGTGCACACCATTAAGCTAGCAACTGTCCACCGGGTCTCCTACATGGAATAAATTAGGAAAAATTTATAATGGCTCCAAAAATTTCCTAGATGCACAAACACCTCAAATAAAAAAATTAAATAAATTCTATATTCTCTATTTAGCACATAATTACTAAAATAAAAAAATAACTAATACGGTTTTCAGGATTTGGGATTTCACACGGCCAATCCCTTGAACCCGTGGTCCGATGCAAGCGCGATCTACTCAATTGGTATGACCGTGCGAGCAGGCCGTGCTCTCCAAATCATCCGACCGATCGGATTAAGGAAGACGACATTATCGCTTCCATCTAGCTATTCAGTACTATTCTGAACGAACACCTGATTTCCATTGAACCCGCTAGCCATCTGCACATTGAAACCAACTCGATTAATCCTTCTTCCCAAAATCCAACAATTCAAATGTAACCAGCATTTGATTTATTCAGTCCGACTCAGCGTAACGCTCCGAGCGGTTGTGGGGCGTTACATAATATACTACTTAGAATCAGGTTCGTCCACGAACCGTGCTGGTACTCATTCCTTACTAGCATGCCACAATCTAATTCCATAGATCTGCTCTATGCAACTCACATATTCACGATTTCTGACTCAACATCTCGATCTGCTGAACGCTCGTACAATTTTCACGAATTCCCACATCCTCCTTGCAGCTCAACACGAATTCTTTGTATCGTTTAGTTTTGGATCGTACATATATTTAAGGCGTCCCTAAAATACATGTATTTCAGCCGAGCTTTGCGATAGTAAATTTGAACAAGTTACAAGGGTATCTTTATGTTCGAGGCATCCATTTGCTTTGCTCCCAATTGAATCAATTTCGATTTCTATTCCAACGTTTTCGATTGAGCACTATCCTAAAATATGATAATTTCCCACCGACTCAATCAGTTCGTGTTCCAACTCAATCCATCCAACTATTTTTGAAATCCGTACTAGCAACATCTCCAAATATTATCTCGTGCACCGAACGATCATCTCAACTGATCTACCCCAGCTATGCGACTTACCCAAATATCAACTTTGCTTAGATCAGCTCAGTCCAACACATTTTCTGCCATCTCAATATCTCACAGGGTGAACATCTATATTGAGGTTCGTGTGATCCACGAAGATCTCGCCGCCACGCCAAAGGGATTGTGTCGCCACGATTTCAACGTGGACACACTCGCCACAATTCTTAGGTTGCGCATGGAATAGTTTTTCGCGCTGCTTCCACTGCCTCGAAGCATAGAATATCACCTTTGCCCCCCGAACGAGCACGCTTCCCAGACAAATTTTCGAGACATCTTGTAAATCTGAGGCAAATCTGTCCCTTCCAGTATTCGCAAGGATTTGATTCGAACGAGCCGTTGCTTTAACTTCACAAGCTAGTTTCACAGTCGTCAATTCATATGAATGCTATTCCCTTCCAGGGCACGATGAGTCAGAGGCGATTCCATCGATAAAAATCTGCGACTCTGAATCTCATCAGTTGACTAGGCTACTTCCACCATCGCTTCGATCTTCCGGCTGCATCTTCAGCTGAAGACTATCCCAAGGGTCTCTCAAATCCAACACTCAGTCAATAAGCCAAATCTCATTGCTCACATCTGCCCTCGACGCATTCCCAAATACGCTGCCTCAAGGGTCATTCTATGGGTCTACCATATCCATATCCGATTCAGCGGACAAGTCGCTAGGGTCAGCTGTCCCGAAGCTACGCTCGACAATTGTAATCATCACGGTGGACAGTTACTATAAACCATGCTATATCTCATCTGTAAACCCGAATCAAAATTCCAACCATTCCATCTGAGTGAAGTTTCCGAATCCGAGAACCACGCTCGTTGAAACTGTCTTCCATCAATCCGTTGTTCTGCCCTGAATCCATCAAATTTTTGAATTGCATGTTCGATTCTCGCACTACAAATTGCAATGATTCTCAAAACCCAAGACTTGCTCCAATTCTTATCCATTTGCTGCGCTCCACAATGCACGTCCAACTTACTCGAGCAGCACAGTAATTTGTTCCGACGTTGCTCCCACATTTAGCTATCTTTAAAAGTCTGTCCGCCAAAATCTTTTGCCTTCTGTTGTTGCCACAATCCGTCCACGTCTTCCGGAGAATCCGTCTACCATTGTTGCACCATTTTGCCCAAAATTTCATTTTCGCTTAACCTGAGTCAACTTCTCGAGCAGCAATATCCAAAATCTTCAAGTTTGTGTGAATCCATCTCATTGTCCCCCCCAGACCGATATAGTATTTCTTTTCTCAACCAACAGCTCAAATGTGTTGCCCAAAATCGTAGTTCGTGCTCGCTATCCTTCCGATAATCCCATCACTTTGCTCAAGCGTAACCCAAATATTCGTTCTGATTCCGTCCAACTCTTAAGCCAACGATACTTCTATTAGCACGATTCCGTTCTTGAGTTCTCAAGTCTAATGTATCGAAGGATACCCGAGTCAAATTCTATTGCACTATATACCACTTGGAAATATAGTTGCCCTCGTGCGTAATCTGCGTCAACCAGCGTCTATCCCAAACCGACTATTCCGAGGTGATTCTGTCGAATCATAACTCAATATTCGCTTGCTCCATTTTTATTCTTTCCAACTCAGTCGATTTGTACCAACCGACTTGTATTCGTTATCCGAGTCCGTTCAGGCAATTTTCATTGATGTCCAACCAAAATATTCTAATGCCTTGCTCAAAATGTGGTATCCCATATACCACTCCGAATCAAGTCGCTACTCACATTATGTTTCCTTTCACGAATCCAAGATCCGTTCAAACCATCCTTCATGCGTGATTATGCCTTTCCCAATTCGAGTTTGACACAAAACTCAGGCAATGCCTGAACCGTCCAACTATTTCCATCAATCTCGCTATGCAACTTGTGCTATGTTCCATTCTCAATATTTCCAACTATTCTTACCGTCTGATATTTTCTCAACACGAGCAATCGTGCAATGATTGTCTCCTCCGAATAGTCCAACCCAACATCTAATGTTTCCACACATTTGTTGTACGAGCAACTCATTCCAACTATTCTGATATTTCCAAGCCAAACTCAAACCTGCTCAACCGATGCGCCACAGCCGAAATTCCAACTTATATCCAACACAATCGCTAGACGAGCAACTCGTGCAAGAATTCATTCTCATCGAATGTTTTTACTCAAAACATGCCATATAACTAAATCTTGTATGCCAACCAACTAGTCCATTGAGGCAATCAGAATCTCCTGAACGATAAACCAAGCCAACCCAACGAAAGCCCACAACTTGTTGCATAAATGCAACAACGCCAACCAACTTGCTGCACGAATGCAACAACGCCTAACGAGGCTAAGCGATCTAACAAAAATCAACCAAAGCAACACAAAGAAGAATAATATGCAGCCACAACTAGCAATAAATAGACTTATTGCATGAAACATCCAATGCGGCACCGAGTAGAGTCAAGAGCTAAACGACACGCGGAAGCTATTTAGAGTTTGTGATGAAGCGAAGGACCAAGTCCGAAGAAATGAACCGGGCGCTCTGGTACCAATTTATCACGCCACAATCTCCCGCAAGCTCAATAGTCCCCGTTGAACGTGAAATCACCACGTTGCAGCTCTCCCGCGGGACAATCGTTCTAATTGGGACGTGATGCCGTACGAGCCTGGAGTTGCGCTCGTACAAGGCGATGTTGTCAAACACCAAATGTTATCATTGAATCAACCAAGTTACAGCAGAAGTCAAGTATTGTGTACCAAGCACACATCAGAGTAATACGCAGTGAAGCTCACGATAGGGTCCAAATAAAATGCCCCGAGGTAATGCCACAAAGGCGATGCCACGAAGACGATGAAATGCTCTTGCTCTTTTCTCTAGCCCACAAAGGTACTTACAGTTCATACATCTTGTCCCGTATATCCAAGCAGCACCATTACGCCTGTGTACCTGAAATATTGCCACAAACGTGGGTCAGTACACAACCGTACTGGTGAGCGGGATAACCCACTCGTCTAAGCCGACACTAAGTAAAATAGTGAATGCAAACAGTTATATGGTGATCTTTCTAGTTTGAATCCTAGATTCGTTTCATGGCATATGGATGACATGTTAAGGAAAGCTGTAAAGCAGTTTAAGCATGCAAGCATTCAACTCAAACCAAACGACAAGCAGTTTTAATATATCTGACCCGTCTAACTCAATGCCATCGCTTGCACGATAACATATCGAACCAACAGTCTCGCCTCAATATCCATCCTCAACCAAAGTTTATATCCCAATATCGAGTGCACACTCTTGCCGAGGCAAGGTGGCCGCGCCTACACGAAAGCCAAATCAACAAAAGAAAAGCAAGCCAACTCTTATCTATATGAAGTCACTGGCAAAGCCATAAAGGACAAAATCCAAGCATTAACGGTGTGCCCTATTAGCCCGGGTAGCAAGCCCCGCTGGAGGTCCCACAATGCATCATGACTAGCACGAATCAATATTTCCCTCCGGATCGATACGGTCCCAGTGCCCCGGGAAGCCGTTTCGAGGAAATGTTAAACCCTGTGTACACAGGTTGTCCGTGACATGCAGAAAGTAGGTATGACGAGAGGATCGAACATTCTCGCCCCACCAAGCGATCCTAGACTCGTTCAACCGATATCCAACCGAAGTATCCATAACCATTCTTCCAACATATCCAACCAAGGAGTCCAAATCTCGACCTCAATATATATATATCCCAAGGCACCAAAATACTCATAAGCACAATCTCTCAAGTTGTGCCCAAGTTATGCCCATACTTCACATTGCCGCTTCCCAACACAGTGTTTCACATTGGGTGCAACACCCCACACTCCGAATAATCCCGTGGCACAATGCCCCAACAGTGGCACAATACCCTCGCCTATGCAGTTGTTCGGTTTTGAACCACAACTGCTCGCTTTGCAAGACAAAGCGACCCAGTGATACTCGTGCACGGATGCACGCTCGCTCGCCCGGATTCTCGATATTTCCATTGTATCATTCCAACTTGTATAATTCTAACCGTCCAAGTATAATCCCAATTATCCAACCGACTGCCTCAAATGTATAACCCAACTATCGTACCAACTATCCAACACGTAAATTATTTCAAGCCACAATCCTACCAAGCCAACGACGTACACTCTATTCACGCCTCAGTGTAGTGATTCCCAATGTTTCAGCCCAAGTGTTCAAGCCTTTTACGTGTTTTCCATATTATTAGGCATGAAGGAGTAGAGGAGAAGGGAAAGAGCCCACTCACAATGATTGATCCCGTTAGGCATCCTGTCCTGCCGATACGGCCAATCCCTTGAACCCGTGGTCCGATGCAAGCACGATCTACTCAACTGGTATGACCGTACGAGCAGGCCGTGCTCTCCAAATCATCCGACCGATCGAATTAAGGAAGACGGCATTATCGCTTCCATCTAGCTATTCAGTACTGTTCTGAACGAACACCTGATTTCCATTGAACCCGCTAGCCATATGCACATTGAAACCAACTCGATTAATCTTTCTTCCCAAAATCCAACAATTCAAATATAACCAGTATTTGATTTATTCAGTCCGACTCAGCGTAACGCTCCGAGCGGTTGCGGGATCAAAGTAGGGGCGAAGCGAATCCAACGTTTTCGTCTGAGTCGCTTCGCCCCTACTTCTCAACCTTCTCTTCTTCTGTCGGGATCAAAGTAGGGGCAAAGTGACTCAGACGAATGAACTCCGCGTTGTACTCTTCTACTGTCAGATTGCCTTGGATAAGGCGGTTGAACTTGTCTCTGAGTTCTGATCGTGCAACAACTGGGATGTACATCTCTTGAAAGAGTCTAGAGAACTCTTCCCAAGTGACTCGGTCTGGTCCAAGACGTGTCTCCTCAGTTAGCCACCAGTGATATGCATTATCCGTTAATTGTATTCTGACGGCAGTCATCCAACGTTCTCTTGGAAGCTCAGCTGCTTCCAACTGGTGCTGTGTGTTGGTGAGCCACTCATGAACTTCGGTTGGTCCCTCCTTGCTAGAAAAGGTACGGGGCTTCAGCTGTCGGAAGTCGGTGATAGAGCCCGTCGTTGGCTGTCGTGCTGGTAGATTCGCCTGCTCCAGTACAAGTGCTAGGCTGCGACTCAAAGTCTCATATTGAATCTGCTGTTGAGCTTGCATTATTGCGTAGATTATTTAAAATATCTGTTGCCCGTCCATAGCTTGCCCTGGTGGAAAAACAGGCATCAGTGGAACGAACTGCGGAGGAGGTGGGATGTCATCACGCCAAAATCTTAAGGTATCTTGACTGTTTTGTTGTTCTAGTTGACCTCCACCAACTGGTGTCACTTCATCGTCATAGGTGACATCTGCAACTTGTGGTGTTCCTGCGGGAGTCTCATCGCGTGCTTGTGAATCCATTGCTCTGCATCAAAATAAACTATAAGAGGCATACAGGAATCAAGGCTAGATGCAAGTCAAGAAATTAATTTGAATTCGGTATAGATATCAAGAACGTTTCAAGCAAGTGGATGAGATCCTAAAAACTTATCCTATTCTTATTGCAGGCTTGCTCGGTCCCTAAGTTGAAACCAAATAATTTAGTCGTTGACCTGCATGGGCCACCACAAAAACTATGTCACGCCCCAGTCCCATAATACCGAGGGACTAGACACGTGGCAATGGCCAGCAGTACGCACCGATGGACAACCCAATTTAATGGATCCATCAGAGAGTACTTAAGCTGTAATACAACAATAAATAGGTCCAATGATACAAGTCACAGTCTATTCTAATCTCATCCACAACAGATAATCACAGATCAAATGCCAGAATAATACAAATAAAATAAACTAGCAAATCTCAATAAAAGTGTCTCGGAGAACAATCCGAGAATAAGTCTGATACATCAATGAAATAGACTGAAAATAAAATAACTAGAAACAGAAATAAATGAGTATCTCAAGACAATACTCAGAAGAAGTTCTCTGGTACGATCTCGTCCTCAGATCCTGGTTCTGCTCTAATGTAGGCACCTGCTTCTGCTAATGCTAATGCTCCGGTCATGTATACCTCGGGATAGATCTCGTCAGCTAATCCTGGAGACACAATCCGGATCCAGGTCCTCAGGGGACATAGCAAGGTACAAAATAACTTAAGCTAACATAAATACAGTAAAATAGTAAATGACATAAACAGGGTAAATATGTAACCATCTATGTGAAATGCAAGTGAGAGCATCACTAGTACTCAGGCTGAGACCACTATAAGCTCTATGTCGGGGAGCCGGTAGCAGCAATAACTATGTATTTTACTATATAGTTTACTATGTATTATATATATGAAATCAGCCTGTAGCCTGTGTGTCTCTCCCCATCCCATGTAATCATACGTCTCATGTCCACGATACCTCATGTCCATGTCACGCACGATCATATCTAATGCAGCAAGTCCTCTAATGTCTATGAATATAATGTCTATGAATATAATGTCTATGTCCTGTATCCTATATAGAATCACCATGAATATCTCAGAAAGATTATGTCTCATATATTGTGTCAAGTGTCCTGGGTATAATGTACTTGATAAGACAAGTACGAGGATGTAAAGGGGTCACGAATGTCCATCTCTAGATGACAATACACAACATCGCGTACGGTGTTGGCACCCGACTATTAATCGGACGCTAAGTAAAGTCACACGGTCCTAGGTCAAGCATGTACAAGATATAAATAAATAAAGAAAATAAGTAACAAGAACTGCAATGTTGGCAAGGTACACTTGCCTGGGATTCTGGCTCCAACTGTAGCTCTGGTCTCAGTATGATCTGCAGATACTACTCCGGTTGCTGAAATAAACATCACCATTAGATTCAAAAAATATCAAATAGCTAGAAACGCCTGTCCTTAAGTCCAATTTGGACACAGGGGCAAAATGACATTTCCGGGTCAAAGCGGGGTCCATATGTGGGCCACTTTGCACCGAAAAATGTGTCAGGGTCAAAGGTCTCCAAATTTGTCCAACTTAGTGTCAACAAGTCAGGAACGATGATACGAATCCAATGGAACTTCCAGAATTGGATTTCGATGAGCCGATCACAAAATCGCCCGTCAAGTAGAGCCTGTGGGGCCCACGATATGCGATTTTGTCAACGTTCTCATAATCGAACCAAACTTGGGTCACAGGACAAGCGTATTGCTACGAGTCCGATGGCGTAAGTTTCGTCTCGATCCGACATGTGTACACAAAGTTACAGCATATTCCAGAATAGACGGATACGAGGTGTTGTCGGCGGATACGCGTTAATTCCGGTGTGCACGCACATCCAAATCAACTTCTGCGAAATTCCATACGTCCGTATCTACGGTGCACACGTTTGGTGAAGACCGCGCACGATCAAGTCGTCCCGTTTGGCGGGGCACACTCAGTTCGGGGTGAACCAGGGCGTTATTTTTCCTGTTTTTGGATCGCGGTTTGCGATCACCACATGACGCGACGCACCGAGCGGGTTGCACGGGCATCGAGAGGGTTATACAGTTTACGCGTTGCAACAGACAAAATCAAAAATAGAATTACGAGGAGAGAGAAAACGCTACCTGAACAGGGCTCCGTGAAGACCGATTTCTCGTGTCCGAGTGTCTCCTACGTGTCCTGCGTCTGTGTCCTGCGTCTGTATCCTGTGTCCGTGTTGCGTTAGGGTTAGGGTTTCTGTCATAAGGCATCGGGGCTCGTCGGAGTAGGGCGGAGACGTCGACGGGATCGTGGGGTGACGGGTGGTTGATGACTGGGGGAGAGTCGGGGCTGCGGGTTCTGTCATGGCCGAGGCGGAGGAAGGAGGAGGAAAGGGCTCGGGGTCAGCTAGGGTTTCGTCGAGCAGGGACTGGAGGGTGGTGGTCGATGGCTGGGGGAGAGTCGGGGCTGCGGGGAGAGGTAGAGAGGAGATGGGCTCGTCGAGTGGAGGAGGGAGTTGAGGAGGAGGACGGCGAGGCTGGGAGAGGGTGGGCGCAACTCCAGCCTCGCGCGGTATCACGTCCCGATGGAAATAATCGTCCTGCGGGAGCGCTGGCGCAGTGATTCGCGCCTAGCTGGGACGACCGATTCCTATGAGAGATCGAGACGTAATATATTGGTATCAGAGCATGGCTTTACGTTCTTGGACTTCTTATCGATTATCTCAGTTTCGAAAGCTCGTTCGTGGGTTATGTTACAGACGCTCTCTCTCAATGTTCCAACGTGATATTCTATACAATGAGTCTAAATATTTTTAAAACTGTATATAAATGATATGATTGCTTGTACAAAATTATGAAGCGATGGCCTTTGTGCCAACCTGAGTCAGACTTTGTGGAAATAGACTCGTGTTAGAATCTACAAGTTATATGTGAACCCGAATACCTACAAGTGAACACCAAGCGGGTTATTGTACGAGATAGAATATCATTCGGACAATTAGTTATGCACACAGTCTTTTGGCTAAGTTGTGTTGAGTATCACCCGATAAGACCCTGGGGTATGAGGAAGTTTGCGAACGAGATTGGAATATCGTTCAGGTAAGGATAAGTCAGACTTAGAATGACAATCAATATAGGCATTATCAGAGTGCCGCTAAGGAGAATAATAAAAATTGTGCTTGGATTTTGAGATATAGCTTGGACGGTTATTCGTAGCAATAAGTTACGATTCAAAATATAGTTTGTATGGAGGACTATCGATAGAGGTGCATACGAGACTAAGATCGTCAAAGGCAGCGAATAGGGACCGTGTCGGAGTTCTAAGGAACGAATTGGATATACGAGTGAATGATACAAACGCGATTCAGGAGTTAATAAAATGACTTAATTTATGAGTGCTATATTCGATAGTCTCAGGATCGAGTAAGTGAATTGAGAATAAAAACAAACTATAAAGATTCATAGAGTATAGCTCAAATCCTGAGTGGTGTATTGGTCGGCTTAGAAATGTTCGAACGAATCATGGATTTCAGAGTATTAAACGAGTATAGCAGCAAGCGACGATATTGTGTAAAGCCTTAGTATAAATAATGCCTAGCAAGTAAGCGAATTCGAAGGAATCATGTAGAATATAATTCGAACCAGTTAGAATGAGTTGAACACGGGATAAGGCTTATATCGATTAGAGATTCAAAGGTAATGGAAATCAAAAACTTGGCCGTAAAAACTTAGTAAATCGTACGAGCAATTTTGAATTGAATCAAACGAATTAAAATTTGAATTGAGATAGAATAATCGGGGATATGATCAAAGTTAGTGCAATCAGAATATGGCGCGAACGAATGATAGCGCGCATAAAAAATTTGGATTTGAGTAGGATATCGCTCGATAGAGTTCGATTTGAGTACGAATGCTACGGTTTCGGATTTGGGAGACTTTAGATCATATCAATGGTTGGAAGATAGCATGGATCGATGAAAGTTAGCAAATTTGTGATTTAATACTTGAGAAAGGCTATAATAGACTTAATCTTGAATTTGAACAAACGATCTTGAGTCAAGTTCGAAGGTAACACTCGACATCAGGCCTAGATGAGATCGATTATTTTGCGGGAGCGCTGGCGTGGTGATTTCATATTCGACGGTGATGGTCGAACTCGTAGGAACATGTTCGAAGATTTTATAAACGAACTCGATAAAATGGAACGTATCAAAAGTGAATAGACTTGGGTTTGGGATTTGAACTTAGTTGTTTGAGGAATGTTAAAAGTAGATTACGAAATGATCAAACGGTAACATTGAAGTTGGATAATTTTGCTAGATCATGGCCTGAACGGACATGACTTAAAGGATATATATCTTGGATGGAACGAAGTATAAACGATAAGGTGTCTGTTCGTTTGATGATAACCATGACGCTTGATGCTCTTGTCATATGCGAGCGTAACTCTATGCTCGTACATACGTTACGTCCGGATTAGGACGGTTATCCCACGAGAGCGTTGGCATGGTGATCTCACGTCCAGCGGAAATTGTTGAACTTGCGGGAGATTGGGGCATGATATCCCACCCCAATCCCTAACTCTAACCCTAACCCCAACCCCAACCACCGGAGGAGGAGGAGGAGGAGGGAGGCGGTGGCGGAGGTAGAGGCGGTGGAGGAGGAGGAGGAGGAGGGGGAGGAGGAGGCGGGAGAAGGAGGAGGCAGGAGGCGGGAGGAGGAGGAGGAGAAGGAGGCAGCGGCGGAAGGAGGAGGCGACGGAGGCCATTCGCCCCCGATGCTGCTGTTGCTACTGCCGCTGCTACTACTGCTGACGCCGCTCGCCCGCCACCGACCCGCCCCGCACCCCGCCGCCTGTCATGCCCCGATTTTTGTAATGGCCGATCGTCCTCACTTTAGCGCATTACGGAACCAATTGTCCTCGCATGGATGTGATATCGTGCAAGCCTAAGTTGAGCTTGCACAAGGCTAAGGCTGGTGAAATAATAAGATAAGCTATTCAGAGATAGAAGCAGCGGCACAATATAAAGAAAAGTAAATGAACACAATGGTAAAAGAAAACAAGCTCTTTATTAATATCTGAAGTGATGACAAGGTTTGACAATTGGATACATCTCTCAGAATACAATGACATCGTTCCATACATTACATCCCTTTACAGAAAATATCTCAAAATATCTCGATATGTCTCAAGGCATTGACTCCTAATCTCCGGCTCCTAAGGATGAGGATCTGCTATCGCTTCTTCGGATGATCCAGTACCTACGAACAAGACTGGTAGGGGGTTAATACTTTGGAAAAGCATTGGTGAGTATAAAAATAACGAACATAAGCAACACCCTCTAAAACCAACACTAAATAGGCATATGATAAAATATTACATTACTAGTGGTATTTCTAGTTTTACTTAGGTTCATTTCATGCTATACAGGATAAGAGTCAGATTACACTTATTTGAAAACATCATTTGAAAGCCATATTTCATTGTCAATTCATTCAAGCATACAGGACAAGCAGTTCATGCACGATATACAGATTCATATATGAAATAGCATATCTATATGATGGTCCCCGAGTTCCTCATGATTAGTAGCGGTGTTATCATGGCCCAATACTGCACTAATATATGCTCATACTAGCTGCTTTGACACATGAACCATGTAACTAATGACAGGAACACCCGCTTGATCGCGAGAACTTCTTTGCCGCAGGGTGTTCTATACTCCATCTGGCTATAGCTGTTGTGACTCATGGTTGCTCTGCACTAAGATACGCTCAAATTAGCATCCGGGACTCACGGTTCAGCTCTTCACTAATAGCCATTGACAGACCGATGCAATGCACGTTACTTTATTAGATAAACTCTATTATGCACATGTTATGAACGAGCAGACTATCTAAGTATTCTCTTCTTATCTCTGTGCGGATAAGCCACCATCTCTATCTCTATGCATTCAGTCCGCCATCTCTCAGATACAGTTCAAGCATTTCAAATAGTTATATCTTTTAAAGCGACAAGGAAAATATGCAAGCAATCTCTATTAAAATAAACATGACACCGTTCTTCTATCTCATTTGAAAAAGAAGGTAGGTTGGATTGAAGGTATAACATAAATAAAATATTTATCTTGATCGAATAAAATTTTCTAAATTAAAAGTAGTGTATGTGGATCAATAACATTAGAACTGGAGGCATGCAAGTTAGGGATGAGAGTCTTAAAAGATATAATTCTTAGGGTCTGCTTGGCAATTATGAAGTAGCGGTTATGAGGTATTTTTAGAGTACCGATTATGAACGGTTATGAGAGACCCAGTTTTGAGTGGTTTAAAGTAGCGACTTTTAAACCAATCCAATACATGCTTGGTAACGAACAATTTTGAAAGACTTCTACAAGAATAAATAAAATAAAATTGTTCAAAATCTACCGATTTGGAACGTTTATAAAGCCAGCCAAAATTATATTACATCGATTTTGAAAAAAAATTGAGCCGACTAAAATCAGTATCTCATAAAAATTAACAAGCTGGAGTTTTCATAAATGAAAAATACCCAAAAACTGATGAAAATACGGTTACCAAGCAGACCCTAGGAATTAAGCAGTGGAACCCAAAAGCCACAAAAATGGTTTCCTCCACCATAAAAATAGGCTCTTGATAAAGGCACTACAAAAATGATTCGGGACTAGCCTAGTATTGGTGTTAACCCAGTTAGGAAATTTTTTTACTCAGGTTAGCCTAAAATTTACTAGGGCTGTCCACCCTCTTCACCTTCCTCCTCCTGCTCCCCCTCCCGCTCCTCCACCGCAGCAGCGGCCCCGTCCTCCATTGCTCGCCGTGGCCCCCACCGCTTACCGCCGTCCCCGCCTGCAGCAGCGGCCCTGTCCTCCACCGCGCGCGCTGTCACGACCCACACCCAAAATTTAGGCATGAACCGTGGGTATATCCAGCCTACGCCGCAGCGTCGGAGGTAGAATGTTGTCTAGGTCTCAAGACTACTAAACATAACTCATAACCTGTCAAAGATCTCAACTCCATAAAGGACAATGAATAATACATTGATTAACAATTCATAATGTACTCAATCACAAAAACTATAGGAAGTAACTGGCACGATAAGATATAAGATAGGAAGTACTGACATAAGTCAAGCACAACAACCCAAAATACAACAATAAACTAGAGTCTAGCTGTCCAACATAAATAGTCTCAACAGTGGTCTCAACATAAATACAGTCCAAGTCTCAAGTTTTAAAACAAAAGATGCATAACTGACTAAAAGACTGCAGGTGGTGTCTCCTCTAAGGAGAGGGACTCCTCTAAGATCTCCGGTATGTAGTCTCCCTCTACACCTGGGCCATAGTGAGTAGGACAAAAGTCCTCAAGGTCCTCTAAAAATGTTATCTAGTCAGGATTGGAGCGAAGCACAAGCACTAAATAATAGTTTTATTTATATTGACAAAAACTATAATACAGTGTAAGGAAATACAAGATAAAGAAATACTGGAGCATATATAATCAACAATAGTACAATCAACAATGAACAAATATAAGTGAATGCTAGAACAAGTGAACTAGAATAAAGAAATAGAATATCTAGCTAAGTATTTAAAATATCAGTTTATTATGTGATCGGCTTGGGACGAGATCAGGCTTGTTATATATGATTGACTATGATACATGTGAGGTCAGGCTAACCATCTGGTTAGCTATGATGCAAGCAATAGTCAGGTTAATCATATATAACAGGCTATGAGGCATGTAAATGGTCAGGCTACACCCAACATGATGTGTGGGGTGAGCTATGATGCATGTAAGTGGGGTATGATCACATAATCTGCTAATATTTCTTCGTCCCCAACTAGCACGATGGATTCCAATCATGACTCCTCATGACATGTATCAATGATGCTAACCCGTGTATACATAGTGTCAGAATCAAGTACACTATACAACTAGAATCATAGAAATGACCAACATAATAAAAACTGTCAGAGAATGTACTGTGGTCCTGAGCTGGCAATACCAATATTATGTTCCCAAAGTCTCGCACGAACGATCCAACGGTCATATATGTATAATATAATAATATAATAACATCAGTCGTTACATTAGTACGCACATAAGTACAACTACACTGCACTTAGAAACTAACGCAAGTAGGGGTGATAACCGGTCAACTAGCAGGGTCGAGTGTGCGAGTAGTTAAAATACACAAGTGTCATGTCCTCAAATACCATATACAATAAGATAATGAGTTACCAAAATATGTTTACATCTCCAAATCTCGTGTAACACTAACACATGTCCTAGCTAGTAGGTAGTGTGCACATAAGACCGTGAGTTACCAAAATACTTTAATATATATATATATAGTACCTTAATATTTTACTTAGTATTACACACTACTTATATTTTATACTAATACACACCTACCTCACACTGAAACCCCAGGATACTCAACATTACCCAAAAACTGAAACTAGCTAGGATATCCAGGATCTCTACAAACATATAGGAATATGTGATACCCACAACTAACAACTTAATTTCCATGAGTATACTAACACTAATTACTATTTCATACATGCACACATATACACTAGTTACTAGGGTTCACGAATCCACAGTATCCATACAACAACACAACATGAAGGAAAAGGAGGACAAGTGCAAATCTCGGTGTGCTCATAACCGAGGAGGGGGTGATGCTCGTCCGTGGCCCGTAGAGGTTAGTCTCCGGCGGTGGTACTCTGACGCATTAGCAACCGATGGCAATACCAGCGGGTCATGGTGGTGGAGATGCTGATGGTGGTGACTGGTGTCACGCCCCGATTTCGGCTATTCGATAATCGTCCCCCGGGCGTGATGCCGTGCACGCGTAGGGCGCGCGTGCACAAGGCCTTAGGCATAAGGATATTCTTTAGAACAATGCAACAGAGTAGACATATAAGATAACACAAGGTTGAGGCATAGAAAAGTTTCTCTTTTATTCATAATGAACATCTTTTTACATTGCTTGACTCAAAAGTATAAAATGCCCCACGGGCTTACAAACTTGGACGCAAAATGAGATAGCCGATCCATACATTATGTCCCTTTACATAGATTCAAAAACGCAAAACCACTTTGGGTGCGAGTGAGCACCATCGCCTTAGCGATATACAGCAACAGAGAGAGAGAAAGGCTTCTAGCTTGAGCCTCCAAAAGTCTTGGCTACGAACCGCCAAGGATCCCAAAAGTTCGGAGTGAGCTTCAGCTCCTCGCCGCGTCGCCTTGCGCCGGGGAACCTGCTACAACGAGGGTCAGTACTTCGGAAAGTACTGGTGAAGGCTAGCTGCTCAACTTTACCAAGCTCAAAAGATATGATCTAATGAGTATGCTACAATTATTTGCTTAGGTGGGTTTCTATTCTTGCCTAGTTCCGATTTCATTTAGCAGGTATGCAAGAACAAAATAACATAACTTCACATGCCACCGTTCGGTGACTTTACCTGTCCCGTCTGAACCACCTGTACAACTTATCATAGCCTTCCCTGTCACGAAGACATAGTTAGTCTGCACAGTTTAAATATACACAACATCTTTCTCTGTTGTTTAGGAGCCATCATGGGTTTAGTCTGGGCTGGCGGCGACGCTTGCAGCGCGGGTAGCTAGCCCCGCTACAATTCTCCGCTCCCAGGACTAAGAAAGTAGATTCCGCCCGGGTCGAGGCGGCCCGGTGCCCCGGAACCGCTCGCAGGAACCTGGATCCCTTGTGCACAAGAATTCCCATGACCATTTCTATGACTCTACCTCATAGATTTACTTACTAGCCATTTAAAGAACATCATGCATGAAACTGCTTTACTGTACTATCATAATCAACCAACAGTTATATGAAATAACATACAGCAGTTTATAGAAGAACACTTTGAACTATCAATAGATACCAACCCATTAAACACCCAACGAACATGCATGCATCAATAAATTTATGCAAGGTTTGTATGACAAGCAATGGGTGTTCCAAGCCTACTTCTTATCTTATCTTGTTATCCAACTTGTTACTTAATTGGTATCGTTTGATTGAATGCCCAACTGAGTCAGTTTTATTATGAACGGAGCCCTTGGAAAGAAGGTGCTTATCGAAATAGAGCCACTCACAAGTTTTGTTGAATAGGAAGAAGAAGGAGAGACTTCTAAGACTCCGCTCGCGCGTCGTCTACACGATCACCTGCACGCACCAACAGACGATCAATACCTCCTGCTTCGGTCTCCAAGGCTCGATATAAAATGCGAAATCCTAAGAACGAAAGCAATGAAATCCATTGAAATCGTTCAAGAAAACGTAAGTCATAAAACCAACAAGAAAGCAACCAAGCGACACGAAAACGGACAAGAAACCAACGCAACGGAAAGGCCCCTCTCGACTCTGCCGCCGAGTCCATCCTCGAGGCACAATCCATTGTATATGGGACCTGATTCCGAAGAAACCAATCCATAACGAGGAAAGGATCTTAATTCAATCTGTCCCGTTCGGACGGTCGTAAGTATTTCTTGGCCGCGCTCCCCGAATAGGGGGAACGGGGCATTACATCATAACCATCCAAAAGAAAGTTTTGTCCCGAAACTTAGGAATAGAACCTACCCCTAAGGAATAATGAGGGGAACCTTTCCCTCATATCAGCTTCAAGTTCCCAGGTCGACTCCTCGACCGAGTGGTTCCGCCACAGGACGCGCACTAGCGAGACGGTTCGGTTCCGCAACTGCTTCTCTTTACGGTCCAAAACTTGGACAGGCTCTGCCGCGTACGACAAGTCCGCTTGCAGATTCAACTACCCCAAGTCGACTATGTGGTTCGGGTCGTGTACAAACTTTCTCAGCTGTGAAACATGAAAAATATTGTGTACTTCTGATAGGGCAGGCGGCAAAGCAACTTGATAGGCGACCGGAGTAACCCGTTTGAGAATTTCAAACGGTCCAACAAATCTTGGACTTAACTTTCCTTTTACTCCGAATCGCATGACTCCGCGCATAGGCGAGACTTTCAAGAACACATGGTCCCCTTCAAAGAATTCAAGGGGGCGACGTCGAGCATCGGCATAACTCTTTTGTCGGCTTTGAGCTGTCTTCAACCGTTCACGAATCAACCGAACTTTTTGTACGGTTTGTTCAACCAGCTCCGGCCCAAGGATTTGCCGTTCTCCGACTTCGTCCCAGCAGATTGGTGACCTACACTTCCGCCCATACAAAGCCTCGTACGGAGCCATCTCGATGCTGGACTGATAACTATTATTGTATGCAAATTCGGCCAGCGGCAGGTAGACGTCCCAACTTGACTTCGAATCGATCACGCAGAGGCGCAACATATCTTCTAGTATCTGATTCACTCGTTCCGTCTGACCATCAGTTTGTGGATGATAGGCTGAGCTGAACTTCAACTTGGTCCCCATCGCCAGCTGAAGGCTCTCCCAGAAACGCGAGATGAATCGCCCGTCTCGATCTGATACTATAGAAACTGGCACTCCATGAAGCCGGACTATCTCGTCAAGGTAGGTCTGGGCGAGGCGATCGGCGCTCCAAGTACTTTTGATGGCAATGAAGTGTGCAGACTTGGTTAACCGGTCGACGATGACCCAGATTGCGTTGTTCCCCCGTTGCGTCCTTGGCAGGCCAACAATGAAATCCATGCAGATGTGCTCCCACTTCCATTCCGGGATAGCAAGATTTTGCATCTCTCCGCCCGGCCTCTGATGCTCTGTAGCAAGATTTTGCATCTCTCCGCCCGGCCTCTGATGCTCTGCTTTCACCCTTTGACAGGTTATGCATTGGGACACAAAGAGTGCAACATCTTTCTTCATGCCTTGCCACCAGAAGGTCGTTCGGAGGTTTTTATACATCTTCGTGCTCCCGGGATGGATCATATAGGCTGCGTAATGAGCTTCCGCAAGGATCTCCTTTCTAAGTTCTGAATCATCGGAGACGCATAGCCTTCCTTTCACCCGCAATGCCCCATTTTCATCTACTGCAAAGTCCTTCGCCTTCCCCGCTAGAATCTGCTCGTGCATCTTCTTTAGGAAAGGGTCGTCTTTCTGAGTAGATGTGACCCGCTCTATTAGGTTGGGTACGAATCGCATTTGAGCGACCCGCGCGCCACGATATCGAATTCGGAGTTCGATGCCCATCTCTTCTAAGTCCCTTCGTAACCTGCGATCGACTGACAGAGATCCAACGAAGATCCGACTCAGAGCATCTGCTACAACGTTCCCTTTTTCAGGTGTGTAGTCTATCGTCAAGTCGTAATCTTTTATAAATTCTAGCCAACGGCGCTGACGAAGGTTGAGGTCCGTCTGGGTGAATAGGTACTTCAAGCTCTTGTGATCAGTATAAATTCGGCAAGGCACTCCATAAAGGTAGTGTCGCCATAATTTCAGGGCAAAGACAATTGCCGCTAACTCCAGGTCGTGTGTAGGATAATTTTTCTCGTGCTTCTTCAGTTGCCTGGAGGCATAGGCTATCACTCGATCTCGCTGCATAAGTACACACCCCAAACCTTGCCCCGACGCGTCGCTAAATATCTGAAATCCCGAGATCTCGTCTGGTAGTGCAAGTAACAGGGCAGAGGTGAGGCGATGCTTTAACTCTTTAAACGAAGCTTCGCAGTCGGCGGACCACTCAAATGCGACTCCCTTTTGTGTGAGGCGAGTCAGAGGTAGTGCAAGTTTGGAAAAATCCTTCACGAACCGTCTGTAGTAGCCCGCTAACCCGAGGAAGCTTCGAATCTCGCTAACGGATGCAGGTCGCTTCCACTCGACAATGGCCTCCACCTTCTTCGGATCGACTGAGATGCCTCCCGCAGAAATGATGTGCCCGAGGAAAGATACACTACTTAGCCAGAATTCACACTTACTCAGCTTAGCATATAGCTGGTTGTCCCGAAGAGTTTGTAGCACGGTCCGCAAGTGCTCTGCATGTTCTTCTTCACTCTTCGAATACACCAAGATATCATCGATGAATACTACTACAAACTTATCGAGATAGGGCCGGAACACGAGGTTCATCAAACTCATAAAGGCAGCGGGTGCATTGGTTAGTCCGAACGGCATCACCAGGAACTCATAATGGCCATAGCGAGTTCGAAAAGCTGACTTTGGCACATCGTCTTGCTTGATCTTTAGTTGGTGATAGCCCGAACGGAGATCAATTTTAGAGAATACCGTGGCAGCCTGCAACTGATCGAAAAGATCGTCTATTCTTGGAAGAGGATACTGGTTACGAATGGTTGCTTTATTCAATTCTCGATAGTCGATGCAGAGCCGCAACGAGCCATCCTTTTTCTTCACGAATAGTACTGGGGCACCCCACGGAGATACACTAGGCCGAATGTATCCTCGATCTAGCAAGTCTTGCAACTGTACTTTAAGCTCTTTCAATTCTGCCGGGGCCATTCGATACGGTGTCTTGGAAATTGGTCGAGTTTCTGGGAACGTGTCTATAGTGAACTCTATCTCTCGATCGGACGGCATGCCTGGCAACTCGTCGGGGAACACATCAGGAAAATCCGCCACAACGGGGATAGACTCAACGTTTGTGCAATCTTGCTGAGTGTCTCGAACGGACGCTAAGTACCCTTCGCAGCCGGAGTGAATCATCCGTCGAGCAGACATTGCTGAGATCACCATGCAGGCATTCGACGCTTTCGACTCAGGACTGCACGTGAAGCGAAACTCGATCTCGCCGGGCAAACGAAATACGACTTCCTTTTTCGCACAGTCGATTGTAGCTGAACAAGCGTCGAGCCAATCCATCCCCAGAATAAGATCGTAGTCCCTTATGTCTAGAACTATCGCATCTAATGACAATCTCCGTCCCCCGATGCAAATGTTACCTTCACGACAGACTAAGCGAGCCGATAGATCTACTCCCGAAGGAGTGCTAACACTTAGGTTTAAGCCTAGCGGTGTCATAGGGAATGTGTGTTCGGCGGCAAAATCTGCCGAAATGAAGCTATGTGTTGCACCAGAATCAAACAATACACGAGCAGGTACATTATTAAAAAGCAATATACCTGACACCGTCGTGTTCGATGCAAGTGCCTCGTCCCGAGTCAAAGCATAAACTCGGCCCTGAGCGTTTGGCGGTGCTTGATTCGCTCGTTGAGTTTGCCCCTGACCCTGAGCTGAGTCATTATTCTGCTGCGGACGGTGTGAAGATGGATCGTTGGAACGGGTTGGACAATTACGAGCAATGTGGCCCATCTTGCCACAACAGAAACACCCTCCCTTGCTCGCGCGACATTCGCTGACGTGGTGTCCTGGCTTGCGGCAGTAGGCACACTTTTGTCCTTGCTTCTTTCCCTGATTCGAGTCTTGGGAGCCGCCGTTATTATTGTGGCGCTTATGCGCGTTGTTTCCTCCCGTGTTGGCAGGGCGCTTGTGATTGTTATTTTGCACAGCGTCGGTGCGAACTGGAGGATACTGCGACTCTAGGGACAGTGCATGATTCAAGGACTCCCGCATGGTACGATATTGAGTCACTACGACGTGAGCACGGATAGAAGGTCGTAGTCCGAGCTCGAACTTTCTGGCACGACTTTCGGCATCGGCGAGCTGAGACTTGGCAAACTTTGCAAGTCGGTTGAACTCTGAAGCGTATTGACGTACCGTCATGTCCCCCTGCTTCAGTAGTGCAAACTCGTCTTCTTTTTCGCGACGGACGACGGGTGGAAGGTATTCCTCCACGAAGGCCTTGCGAAACACGGACCAGGAGATAGCCGTTGTGCCAGCTTCACTCAAAATAGCTTGCTTGTGCACATCCCACCAATCATGTGCATTTTGTCGGAGCTGAAGCTGGGCACACGCCACTTTCTTGGTCTCGTCTAGGCACAGCGCTTCGAAGTGGTCCTCCAGCTCGACCAGCCAGTCCATCGCTAAGGAAGGGTCCTCGGTGCCTTTAAACGTAGCACGGCACATCTTCTTGAATTCTGATATCGACACGATCGACCCATTCTCGCCTGAGGGTAAGGTACCCTGAGAATTCTGCGGTCCGGTGGCTTCAGCAACTATAGGCACGGTTGCGGGGGCGGATGCAGAATGATTGTTGGCGACCATATTCGTCACCATTGTTTGCAGACTATTCATCTGCTTCTGCTGTGTATCCGCCTGAAGTCGCTGCGCCACGAATTGAGCTTCAATCCGTGACTCAAACTGACTCTGCCGTAGTTCAGCTTGTTTCTGCTGCGTCTCCATCAAACGCATCATTCGTTCGAACGGATCGACAGAGGGTGCGGCAGCTGGACTCCCAGAGCTGCCCGAGGTGCCTGAACTACTCGCTTGCACTTGCGCCACCATCTGCGCTTGTGCACCCGGCTCGGAAGTCGTTCCTTGAAAGGAAAGTAACTTGTATTAGTCTCAAGGTATATTATGGACTCACTGTATGGAACGTATCTCATTTTGGCCAAGCGAATTCAAGGGTCTACTTGAAAGGAACAAGGTCCTCTTTAGAAACTTTCTTTGTGAGATCAAAGGATCTGAAGCATGCTCTGATACCAATATGTCACGCCCTGATTTCGGCTATTCGATAATCGTCCCCCGGGCGTGATGCCGTGCACGCGTAGGGCGCGCGTGCACAAGGCCTTAGGCATAAGGATATTCTTTAGAACAATGCAACAGAGTAGACATATAAGATAACACAAGGTTGAGGCATAGAAAAGTTTCTCTTTTATTCATAATGAACATCTTTTTACATTGCTTGACTCAAAAGTATAAAATGCCCCACGGGCTTACAAACTTGGACGCAAAATGAGATAGCCGATCCATACATTATGTCCCTTTACATAGATTCAAAAACGCAAAACTACCTTGGGTGCGAGTGAGCACCATCGCCTTAGCGATATACAGCAACAGAGAGAGAGAAAGGCTTCTAGCTTGAGCCTCCAAAAGTCTTGGCTACGAACCGCCAAGGATCCCAAAAGTTCAGAGTGAGCTTCAGCTCCTCGCCGCGTCGCCTTGCGCCGGGGAACCTGCTACAACGAGGGTCAGTACTTCGGAAAGTACTGGTGAAGGCTAGCTGCTCAACTTTACCAAGCTCAAAAGATATGATCTAATGAGTATGCTACAATTATTTGCTTAGGTGGGTTTCTATTCTTGCCTAGTTCCGATTTCATTTAGCAGGTATGCAAGAACAAAATAACATAACTTCACATGCCACCGTTCGGTGACTTTACCTGTCCCGTCTGAACCACCTGTACAACTTACCATAGCCTTCCCTGTCACGAAGACATAGTTAGTCTGCACAGTTTAAATATACACAACATCTTTCTCTGTTGTTTAGGAGCCATCATGGGTTTAGTCTGGGCTGGCGGCGACGCTTGCAGCGCGGGTAGCTAGCCCCGCTACAATTTCCCGCTCCCAGAACTAAGAAAGTAGATTCCGCCCGGGTCGAGGCGGCCCGGTACCCCGGAACCGCTCGCAGGAACCTGGATCCCTTGTGCACAAGAATTCCCATGACCATTTCTATGACTCTACCTCATAGATTTACTTACTAGCCATTTAAAGAACATCATGCATGAAACTGCTTTACTGTACTATCATAATCAACCAACAGTTATATAAAATAACATGCAGCAGTTTATAGAAGAACACTTTGAACTATCAATAGATACCAACCCATTAAACACCCAACGAACATGCATGCATCAATAAATTTATGCAAGGTTTGTATGACAAGCAATGGGTGTTCCAAGCCTACTTCTTATCTTATCTTGTTATCCAACTTGTTACTTAATTGGTATCGTTTGATTGAATGCCCAACTGAGTCAGTTTTATTATGAACGGAGCCCTTGGAAAGAAGGTGCTTATCGAAATAGAGCCACTCACAAGTTTTGTTGAATAGGAAGAAGAAGGAGAGACTTCTAAGACTCCGCTCGCGCGTCGTCTACACGATCACCTGCACGCACCAACAGACGATCAATACCTCCTGCTTCGGTCTCCAAGGCTCGATACGAAATGCGAAATCCTAAGAACGAAAGCAATGAAATCCATTGAAACCGTTCAAGAAAACGCAAGTCATAAAACCAACAAGAAAGCAACCAAGCGACACGAAAACGGACAAGAAACCAACGCAACGGAAAGGCCCCTCTCGACTCTGCCGCCGAGTCCATCCTCGAGGCACAATCCATTGTATATGGGACCTGATTCCGAAGAAACCAATCCATAACGAGGAAAGGATCTTAATTCAATCTGTCCCGTTCGGACGGTCGTAAGTATTTCTTGGCCGCGCTCCCCGAATAGGGGGAACGGGGCATTACAACTGGTGGTGGTGGCCGGGGCGTGGTTGGTCAACGATGAGGGTGGTCGAGGCTGCTGTCGGGGTGGTCGAAGGTGATGATGATGGTGGTGAAGATGGTGATGGTGATGGTGATCCGAGATCTTGGTGGTGGTCGTTGCTCGGAGTGTGGTCGTTGCTCGGAGTATGGTCGTGGCGAGATGGTGGAGATGGCCGGCTGTGGCGGGGTGTAGATGGTGGCAGTATAGAGGTGGTTGCGGTGGTCGTGTAGGAGGAGGAAGGTGGCCGGGGTATGGTGGTGATGGTTGTCGGGGAAGAGAAGTCGAGGAAGATGATGGTGATGAAGATGGTCGATCTAGCGGGGAGGAAGGTGGTTGCTGTCGGGGTGGTCGAAGGTGGTAATGACCGGGGATGATGATGATGGTGATGGTTGTTGCTGCTCGGAGAAGAGAAGTCGGCTGGGGTGGTTGAGGAAGTCGGAGATGGTGGTGTAAAGTCGGGGAAGAAGGTGTGGTGGCGAGCTGTTGGTCCGGCGGTGAGTGGTGGAGATGGTTGATGTGGGTGATTGATCGGAGTGTGGTCGGAGAAGAGAAGTCGAGGAAGAAGATGAAGAAGTGGTCGTGAGGAGAGATGCGACTGTGACTGTGGTGGTTGCCGGAGAAGGAGAAGGTGACAGGATGGTGATGGCGATGGTGGCTGCGGTGGTCAGTGTGACTGGCTGTGGCGGGGGGGGGGGGGGAGGCCGGAGGGGAAGAAGATGGTGATGGTTTAGGGTTTGGTTTTGTAGAGGTTGATGGCTGTAAAAAAATGGAGAAAATAGAGAGAGAAAGAGTATTTATGTAGGAGAGAGAGAGAGGGGGATGGCCTTGAGATTAGGGCCGGCTACATGCTTCCTAGGGATGGGGGAAGGTTCTACATGAAGGAAATGAGTGGCTAGGATGATGTATGTTTTGAATGGAGGGCTAAGATGATGTAAGGGAAAAGTTAGAGTGTAGTACACTCAAAATGGGGGGGGGGGGGGACCATGTGTGACCGGTCAACAATGAGGGAGGGTTTCTTCATGGCTTAGCTCCAATGGGAGGTGGACACCTCATTGTCTTTTTGCACAAAAGCCCCTAACAATTAAGAAATTGCACAAACAATGGAGTTTGGGATTGGATGAGAAAAAATACCATGTTTGGTATGATGTAGTGGGTTAAAAGGGTGTGTGGTGTTTAGTATGAACCTTGAGGGTGTGAGTGGGGGTTTGGGTTGGTGTTGGATCTAGTTTTTGGTTAGGTTGGATCCTTACACCAATTTAATTAAAACTAGTATAAATGGTGTTCTTAAATTAGTTGGAAGTACATAGGATTAAAATTGGGTGGGACACAAGTGTTATGGACATAGAAGACTCAGAATAGAATATTGTCATAATTTGGGTTGCACAAGACGGGTCGAGATTGTGTCTCCAATTTCGATCGGAACGGACAAAGATGCAAAGTTGGATTTATTTGAATTTAAAATAAACGTTTGTAACGAATATTGTGCGACTAAAATGAAGCACAAGAGAGGGTATTTATGAGTTACACAAAGGTCAGAATGGAAGACTGGCACGTCTAGGACAAGGGTGTGAAATTTGTTGGAAGGTAAAAGCTAGTGTAGTACTCCAAATATCGAAGCAACGGTAAGGTACAACAATTGAATAAAAATTATAGTAGTGAATTATAACCCCAATAAATAAATTCCGAATATACTAATTTAATCCATAATCCTATATTTTGGTCAGGGGTTTATCTAGTGGGTTTCTAGGTCTAGTCCACTAACCCATGCATTAATGAACACAATATAATATGTATAATATATATCATGCAATATATTAACACAATAAAATAAATATGGTAAAAGACAATAAGGCCCATATTCTAGAAATGTGGTAGTGACACGCGCCTCCGCCTCCTCCCTCGCCTCCCGCCGTCGCCTCCTCCCCCTCATGCTCCTCCGCCTCATCCCCCCTTCTGGCCTCCACACAGCCCCGTCCTACTGTCACTTCGTGTAACCCTCCCTTCCGGACTGTCAAAATTTTGACAGTCCTTGACAGTCCTACCAATTGGAAGGACTGTCAAAATTTTGACAGTCCTAAAAGATTAACATATATTTAAATTAACATATATTTTTAGGACTGTCAAAATTTTGACAGTCCTACTAATTGTTAAGACTGTCAAAATTTTGACAGTCATTTCAATTAGGACTGTCAAAATTTTGACAGTTCTGATTTTTTTTCTTTGATCGTCCTTCCAATTGGTAGGACAGTCAAAAATTTGACAATCCTGATTAAAAAAAAAATCAATTATAAGTGAACAGTGCAGTGAATAATTTTTGAAAGTGACAAACTTGTAATTATCATCGGTGAAAATTTGGGATGTCCTGAGTATTTTTTAAGAATATGAACTTTCTTCTTCTTCTTCTTCTTCTTCTTATTCCTCCTACTCCTCTCTCGACGACATGAATCTCGCAGCAAAGTCGTCTTCTCTCGTCGGCACTCACTCCGCCGCCGCCGCTCCATGTTCTCTCAGGGCTGTGTGCCACTTCGGTCTACTCCGTTCATGGAGAGGAAGCGGAGAACCCATTGGAACTCGGTCAGTACATAAAGTCTCCTCCTTTCTTCCTTCTTTTCTCGTCATACGAATCACAAAACACTGTTCCGTGTCTGTGCTTTCCTTTGTCGGTGTTGTGTTGCTGTTTGTGTTCGTGGCTGCGTCCGTTACAACTTAGGCTTTCGTTGGTTGTTGATGCAAATTTATAAACGTTCGTTGGGAGCAGAAGGGGATTTGCTACGTCTAGTTAAAGCAACCCCCCCCCCCCCCCCCCCTTTGAAAGAAAGTTGGTGGTAGAACAATGAAGTTCAAAAGGTAATAAGGAAAACGGAATTTCCTATAAAGATTGACAAAATTGCAAAATGAAAAAAGTTTGACAGATATAAACTAGCAAAGAAGGAAGGAAGCTAAGAAAGTAGTTAGTGAAGCTAAATATAAGACATGATTATTTGTATAGGACGTTAGAAACCGAGGAAGAAAAAAGATTTATAGCATGATTAATTGGCAATTCTGGGCACTTGGGGGGGGGGGGGGGGGGGGGTGGAGTTTCGGTAGCTTTGACGGTTGTGAGTAGTACCGTAAATTATGATTTATAGGCTTACTAAGATTAGGGAAAGGAGGAGTAGAGTCCTAAGTGTATTAAATGTATCAAGAGTGAAGAATAAAAGTTATTAGTAAGAGAAAATGATATTAAGGAGACGTGGAGTAGTTACTTTCACAAGTCAAATTTTTCTTGGATTTTAGTACGGGCTAACGAATCCTTGGAAATCAATTTGGTTTGTTGGCTGTCTGTGTTTTAAGATTTGAAAGCGTATTTGAAAGAGAGAAGGCGTAGTCACGCATAGTAAAGCTTGTCAAAGAAAAGAAGTGAACTTGTGCTTGTTAGACATGGAACAAGTGATTCTATTAGGCTCTCGGCTAGGGTGTATATACAAGTACAATCGGAGGAGGATTCCCTAAGTCCTAACTGATTTGGGTCATTGTTTCACTAGATGGATTTTGACAATGCTTGGGTCATTGTTTCATTAATTCTTTTTAGTGGTCAGAAGCGATGGATTCTTGCTGCGTAAGCTCACTCCTAGCTTGCAGATTGTGTAGCTTATTCTTACATTTGAGTTTGTATCTTGTGTATTTTTTCACTACTTCTGGATTCACCTACTTGTACTTGGGTCAAATTACTATTGATGAAATGTGGGGTGAATTTTTTCTCACCTGTTTAATCTCAAAGAAAGAAGTAAACTATCAAAACTACTATTTCTATGAAATTGCAAGGAAAGTTAATGAATCTCTGTAGCAAACATGTTTCCATAAGCATCAACATGTCTTATCAGTTATCACGCCCAGCGGCTGTTGGCATCAACTTTATCTTATTCCCTTGACGTCCAGTCACTTTTACGACCTACAGTAATGATACAAGTTTATCTGTCTCAAATTATTATTGGTAGCAAATTTTCAATTTCTGAAGAGATGGCTTCTCTAGTAAAATAAGTGGGATACCTAGCAAACTAAATATGGTTCTTGGTCCAATGCATATGATAACAAAATCCAGTGGACTAGTTAGATCGACTGGTTAATCTCTATGTTCTATTCAAGTGTCGATTATCAAGGAGCTAGGAAACATATATTTATATATTTATATTATGATCACAATTTCCCCTTAGCTAGTTGGAAGTGCAAGAATAGTTTGGCCAATGTGGTTTCCCCTATCTAAGTGAATATCATATGTCAAATTGTGGATTAGGCCTGGGACTTGAGATGTGGAGAGGCCTCCCAGTTTGCTGTACAACATGAAGTGAAGTTAGAAATGTAAGAAACAACATCAGACTTGTAATTGGCATATTAAATGTTCCTTGCATATGTTTGGCACAGAAACAAAGACAATATTGTCTAGCAATAGACAGTGTCAGATTCTAGGCAAGCGAAAAGCGCCATGGTACAATGGAACCAGTCATGGTGACCTTTTCTTTTGGTACAATGGAACCTGTCATGGTGACTTCGACAATTAAGAAAAGTGTCTAGGAGACTAGAAGTATATAAAGAAATAAAGAAGTTGCATCATTTATTGTTCGTGAAGCTGATTCCTATATATTTGCTTTGAATATAAAGCCTTTTTGTCTGGTTCTATTGCCTCAGGTACCTTGAGATGGACACAAAGGCAAATAGGGATCTCAGGACAATCATCAATTGCTACATTTCAAATTGTTATCATCTATTGTAAACATGCTAGTCGTTAGATATTTTCAGCAAGGGAAGTAGTGAGGGTGAGATGACCCTAAAAATACATAGAAGGGCATGAGTTTTGTTTTTTTTTTCCGAAGTTGACACAGAGTGGTTCTTGTTAATCAGCTAGATACAAGGTTGTAAAAGACGCCAGGCGGTATTCTGCCTAGGTGCTGCTGGCGATCACTACTTTCGCCTAGACGCCAAGTAGCGTCTAGGTGCCACCTAGAACCGATTTTTAGAACAGTGGCTAGATACCATGTTTTTGTAATTCTGTGTTGGTCACCTCGTCCCATATTTAATTGACTTGAGGAGCTAGCCGCCTGCAACTTCGCAAATCTTACCCCCCTCCCCCACTCCCCCCCTCCCCCCCCCTCCCCACCCACCCACCCACCCACCCACCCACACAACCCAATCTTGGTGTTACAATGTAAAAACTATACAGTGAGATTGTATTAATTGAAATAAAAAGCCCTTTCTCAACTCTATTCTTCTTTTAGTTTTTCATTTTCCTGCATTTTCCCACATTGGCACATTTCCCTCCATTACCGATAACTCATAACTTTATCTGATATTGGAAGTTTCTGAGGGTGATATCTTTTATGTGAAGAAGAAATGTAACTTGATATTATTAGTTAATTAGGGTTTATTTATTTCCATCTCTTGAAGCTTATATATAAGCAGAAATTTCTACTTGTGGCAAATTTTGGGCCGAAATAAGTAGAACTCATTTGCATCTCTACATAATTCTTCTTAATCTCCTCTTCTACATTTGTCATTATTTTTATCATCCATTGTAAAAGAAAGATTATTAGGTAATTAGTACCATTAAATGCCTTCCGTAAATAAGTCATTATAGGTTATTGAAGTTCGGGGCAGCGGACTGCCAGCCTGTTTTTCATCAAAATTTAATCTAAACCATTATTCTTAATACCATTGGTGACAACCTAATCTAAGCCTATTGTTTCAAATATCACAGGGTTGTGGATGAGTACACCATGTTAACTCCTCTCTCAATTCCCATCTCCATAATCATGTGCTAAAGTTCTCCACTATCTGTCACGTCTCAATTGTGCTGAATCGATAAGTCGCCACCGGACATGATGTCGTACAAGCCTAAGTTCTTGTACAAGACGTGCTCGTGTGCATTTTGAAATATCGTTTTTTTTATAAAAGTTTGCAGCGGATAAAGCAGAAAAATTGAATAACAACATAACACAGAAGAAATAACTCTTTATTGATGATTTACAATGGAAACATAGGCTCTCAAATAGCCGAGTAGAAGAGTGCAAAACTTGGCTTACAAGTTACAACTTTGAAAAAACAAAATGAGATGCATCATTCTATACATTATATTTCTTTACTAAAATTAAAGTAAAAACACATTCAACGAAAGTCTTCAAAACGAGATTTGAAAGCTTCAAAATGTGGACTACTTCTGTATAGTTGGACGAACTTTCCGCGTCCTTGTATGTCTCCTTGATTCCCAGCACATGTGGAGACGTGCGTCAGTACATTGGAGAATGTAGTGGTGAGTGGCGAATTAATCCAACTCACCAAAATCAACACAATAATCATGTGAAAGTATACATGATTATTAGTGATCTTTCTATCTTTTCTTAGGTCAATTAACAATTCATAAGACATGAATGTAACAACATAATATGTATCACCAAACGATGATTCTTACCCACAACTGATTGTCCTTTCCTGGAAACATGACTTACCATATTTTTTCCTGCATAAAACATTATTAGCTATGCAACTTGACTATATGAATGCCACTGCACCACAAACCATCTTGGACTATAGCTTGGTTTGACGATGATCATTTCAGCGCCAGTAGCGAGCTCCACTGAAAGTTCTCGAATCATCCATGCTAGTCCATGCTAGTGTGTCACAACAGCTATCCCTGTTCCTCCTAGGTCGAATCGGTTCTGTGTCAGCGGACATCGTTCGAGGAAACGAAATCTTGTGCACAAGTTGTCCATGACTATGCATGTCTAATAAACCCTGGTTATTAAAACATAATATGCAAGATAATAGAAACTTGATATAACTATGCAACATATTCTCATTTTGCATTTTACGTTCCTCGAGTCATCGCTCAAAATCCTATACTACAGCTTACAATATTTATCCACGATTATATTTCTATTTAACAACAGTACAATTTTTTATATAGCAAGCAAACAATATTATGGTTACTCTTTTTATCTTGATTCTTTTATTAAAGTATCATTGATCGAATGACACAATAAAGAAATGAAGAGATTCTTTTGTTAGGTGTGGAGATAAAAGAAAGAATGATCAAAGCCACTAACTGTTGGAGAATTGTCGAGAGAAAGAGAACTTTAACGCTTCAATCAAGCATCGCATATGCGGTCACCTGCATTTGCACCAATAAAGGATCAATACTTTTCTTTTTTTCTCCCAGAATTCGATATGAATGCAGAAATCAATGAAGGCAAGCAACGAAATCCATCGAAAATATCCTCACTAAAACGTATTCATAAAACCAACAACAAAAGCATCAGCGGAACAATCAAGGTTCTAAACGGCGGTAGGCGGCTGCTCGGCGGAAAGAGTCGGCCTACCGCCTAGGCGGTGCCTAGGCGCCGCCTAGACGGTTGATACATTTTGGATTTTTTACTATTTTACCACAATTTTTTACATTATGTACATATTTTAAGGATGTTTCATGCATAACTATGTTGTAGAAAAAAGATTTATTAAGTTTTAGTCTTGTAAAAGTGAACCATAGGCCCATAAAGCTTGCAAAACCGTTTGACCAAAACATCTTGTTAGGTATTGCTCCGCCTAGGTGCCCATCTATGCCGCCAAAGTTCCGTTTGCCGCCTACTCCACCGCCTACCGAAAAGCGGTGCGGAGAGAGACCGCCTACCGCCTAGGCGGTCGAGACGGCCGCCATTTAGAACACTGGGAACAGTGAAATTTTTTGAGGAAGAGACTCTTATATAGAGTTCTTCTCCAAGACCCAATTCACTACATTTATGACTCAATTCCAGAGAAGCCAATCCAAAGATAGGAAGTCTTAATTCAATGTGTCTCTATCAATCCAAATCGATAGGATTTTCACACAGTGTCTCCGACTGGAGCGGGGCACTACATTACCATGATCACTGTAGCCATCATACCACCATTACCAGTTATCCATGTCCATTCAACAGCTAAATTCAAAGATGATATCAAAGAATCAAATTTAGACATTGCATATTTGTAGGATCATATGGATTGAAGATACTTGGATGGCCTTGCTAGCTTGAGACATACTTGATTTACATTAGTTAGTAGTAAGTAGGGTGCTTTTTCTTTGCCTTTCTGCCCCTCAATCATCTTCATTTACTTTCCCTTGCTATGCCCTTTTTTTATTTACTTATATTTGTCTTCCAAGAAACAGGCATAGTGCAGAGGAGTCCAATTTTGTAAAAAAAATAACTATATAATCCCTTATGGATTTTATGTATAGTATATATTTGTAGGATTTGTTCATAAGATTGAAATTTCAGTCTTAATATAGATTTATGGATGTTCAAGATCCTTATGATGTGTTTCTTTTCTTGGGTCGTGTTTGGTTTTATGTTTACCGGGATGAGAGGAAGGCAAGGTATTTTAGAAAGTCGGAACACAGATATACATTTTCGTAGAGGAAGGTAGATATGAGAGAAGACAAGGATACTTCCATTTATAATATTTCTGTTCTCTGCTATTTTTTCTATTACCATGGCTGCTAAAAATGTAATGAAAATGTATTTTTAAAAGCATAATTTGGAATACATGCATGCATTTGCCAAATTACTTGAAGGTAATCAATTCACTTGAATGCTATGGGATTGTCTTTCCTTCAATCTTTGGCGCAATGTGTCGACAATTTCCTATAACAAATTATATCTAACTTACCTTTTCGTCTAAACTCTTTATAGTTTAGGCTATATTGTTAAGGGCGCCGTCGGGGCACCAAACATGCGTTTTTTTATATAGGGAACCCCACACCCGTGTTTTGGCGCCTGGAAGATCCGCCCAGGTCCAGGCGGTAACTAGACTAAGCATTTTTGTTTAAATCAGGGACTTGAGTATAATTTTGTGTTTGAATTTCAAACTGTGACCATAGCAACTGTTGGATTTTCTTATGTTGGTTTTGATAACAAGTTATGCAAATTAATATAAAAACTTTTGGACTTCCTTCATGCAAATTAATGTAAAAACTGTTAGGCTTCTTCATGCAAATTAATGTAAAAACTGTTGGGCTTCCTTCTGTTTAATTACAAAAATGTTGTAATAGTTATGCCATACTTTGTTAATAGTTAACAACCAGCACCACAAGCAAGTAGAAAATTAAGAATAAAATAGATACAAATGTTGTCAGTTCAGATTTGTTGCACTTTGAATCTCATGCCTCATCAAGTTCATCATAATTTATACTTGGGAGAGTATTCTTAGAGCACCTTGACCCCGCCACGCCTTACCCCGCCCCTCCCTGCCACGTCGCTCTAATTTAGATTCCACCGTCCCACCTGGGCTTATTCTAGGGAAACTTAGATGGTGCTCCTAGATTGCATGAGCTTAAACGGCAATCTCAGGTAGGTCTACCTACTTGTCAACTGGGCACATAGATTTTATGGCATGATCATCTCATGCTCATAGCTACCTTGGCTAGAATTTGGCACTAAATGGTGGGTTGACGTCTGACAAATGGTTATAAAACTTTGTCAAATTTTGTATGAAACTTTTTTATACTCCATAGCCAACCTCATTCTGATTGGAGAAGATTTGAATGATGATCATGAGTTTAACTGAATGCTAATAATTTCGCTATCTTGTTTTTGTTATTTTGTGACCTTTCTTTCTTGTACTTGTTATTTTCGGTTACAATTTGCTTGATAATCATCATCATCCCAGCCCTGTCCCATTAGAACGGGTTCAGCTATGGATAATTTTACTTCATAATAAAAATTGAAAATTTTCAACAATCTATTAGCAATTACAGTTGGACAGAAAATCTGAAATGAACTAGCATGTTAGTCAGAGTTCGCTTTTACATTCAATGTAGCTGCAACCTTTAGACATTTTTTTTTCATTTATGGTCCAATATTGTTTGCCTGCAAAATTTACATGTTATTTCAGTATATTACAGAGTTACTACTAGACATGTAATTAACTTTATTTTTGTTCTTGGGCACATTCTAATTATTGACATTAAGCTGCAAAAGTGGATTTCTTCTGTACTAAAACATTAATTTTCTTTGCAGGGAGGTGGATCATATAAGCCAAAGGTATTATCTTCTAAAATGGTTCTTGCTTTTATATCTGGGAAGGCATCTACTATAGAGCCTTCCCTACTTTTTTTATTGAATTTTCATGAAGGCCTATGCCTCTCACATATCATCAATTAGTTTTATGCACTGTGTATGCGGTATAGATATCAAGGTTCACAATATCGCTATCAGAATCAGTTTCGGACACTTCTTATGAAGCATCGTTATCAGCGGCGTCAGGAGTTCCGATGGTTTTAGGTTGGAGTTTCCGAGTTCTTGGTTTCAAAAGCTAAAGGATAATAGATACTAGTTTAAATACTAGAAAAGTTTAGGCATAATCTTATGCTTATTTGTTGTTTCCTTTAGTTTTGAATGAAATAATATTCAACATTGTTGATTTATTTGTCCACAATAGACATTTTTGTTTATTTTACTCACTTTTAACATTGTTGATTTATTCACTTTTATTTTACTCACTTTTATTTTACCCTATGGTAGGTAATCTTGAATGGAAAAAAATTAAGATGTGTGAATGTTGTTAATTTATAGTAATCACCATTGAGAAATTGTAATAATTACATTGAGTCGATATGAAATTTATTGGCACACTCTAGCATGTTGATCTTTGGCACAATGAAATCATACCGTCGAGACTGTCTTTTACCGTAGTTCTCTTTTTTCTTCGCTAAAAGCGAATGCCAAAACCAATATGATATGGTATCAGCGGATACTCTGAACCTTGGTATATGTGTACTAGTTGATGCTTTAATCTCAGTTCTCCCTTCGATGTTTATACATTATAGGTGCATCCTAAATTACATATAGGATCCTCCAGTAAGGGAAAGATTATTACTCACAGAATGTTCATATATGGTTCTTTTCTTTTTTTTGTTTCTTGTAGTTGTCTGAATTCTTCTCTGTTTCTCCCTTGGTACCTCTGTAATATTTATCGAAGGTTCCATAACAACAGAGGTATATGCAACTACAACAAAGCCTATTAGGGTTTGCCAATTTCTATAGGGGAAGGTTTAGGGGGTATTAGGTAATTTAGCCATCTAGGGATGTTTCTTTTACCAAATTGAGCAAAATTTGAAACATTTTTTCGCGTCACACTTCAAGTGGTGTCAATATTTAGGTCAATGGTCCTAGGATATAACTAAACAGCATTCCATCTCCCGATCCTTCAATTTTTAGGTCAATGTTCCGAAGATATAACAGAAGTAAGGTGTCGATATTGGATATATGAATAATATTGGCTCGCAATTAATTGTTAATTTTTTCTTTAGCCTTTGTGATCAACAACGAAATCATTTGGTCAAATATTCCATAGAAGTCAAGGTTAGGAGAAGCTAGCTGAAAGTGCAAGCTCTTCTTCAAGTATTCTGACAAGTTCTTGCAGAAAAGAGTTTGTTTGGTTAAAGTACTAATTATTATCTAAGGTGTTTAACTGTTAACACAATGATGTAGTCCATTATGATATGAAGCATCAGATTGTTACCAGGTGTCTCCATTTTTTTTTCTCGGAAAATAATCTTGTTTCTATCATTCTTTAGGGCTGTTTCACTATATGCCATGATTTTTGGCCAAAAGTTAGATACCCCTCAGTTTTAAATGCCATAGTGATGCTCCCTATTATCCATTCGACCTAGACGGAGGCAATGCTTTACACACATGGTTAGATATTCACACAAATTCCAATAGCTTTCTTGTTTGCTCCATAGCATCATCTCTAACCTCAAATTTACCTCTGTACTTAGCATAGTTGTCAAAGGCGAAAAGTGCATCTACACTCTAAGGTCCTCTAGAGCCTAGGCCAAAGTGCCAAAAGCAAGTCGTGTGCCTGGAAGAAGAAAAAGCACAAAAAATATAAAACATGTATATTTATGTCATATTATTATTTTTGCATATGCCTTCGATTTTCTTGGTACTAATATATTTTAGGATTTTGGCACATTTTTTGCTAACATTTTAATCTTTTAGCATAATTTTTTTCAACATTTTAGGTGAGGTTGGTAGGGAAGAAAAAGGAAGCTTGTGTCACGCACCGGTTCTGCAGAACAGATAAGTTGCTACTGGACGTGATGTCATACAAGTCTTAATTGCACTTTACAAGGCATTGATATGCAGAGTTGATAAATGATCTCAAAACCAAGGTTTAAAGTATCGGTATCAAATATTTGGTATGAGTATCGGTATCCGCACTATCGCATCGGAGTATCAAATTTTTTGGTATAGACAATATCGACAATATATATATATATATATATATATATATATATATATATATATATATATATATTGTAGAAGCATGGAAAAAATGCAGCCATGCGACCGACGTCCATTCTCCCCCCAAATAAAAACTCAACAGATGGATCGCATGGACATCATGTGGCCCAGAAAAGGGACACCCATGCGGTCCAAACAAGCGTCATGACAACTGGCCGCAGGACGACCTGCCATGACGTCCTGACAACAAAGATGGCATCCGACACAGAATCCTGGCAAAAATAATTTTTTTTGATCGGTTCGAAGGACGAGAACACACTAAGAGACGGAAGTTCCAAGGATGGTGCAGAGCCACGTGGACAACACGACAAAAAGCTCCCATGCGGCTCTGGCCCATGCGTCCCAGACTCCATGCGGTCCATGCGTCTCTGGCCCACGCGTCCCAGACTCCATGCGTCCCAAGCGACTCTGGCCCATGCGTTCCAGACTCTATGCGGTCCATGCGTCTCTGGCCCCGTGCATTTCAGATTCCGTGTGTCCCGTGCGTCTTTGGCCACATGTGTCCCAGATTCCACGTCGACCAAGTCTTGCTGTTATAACTGAGTGGTCCTCTCCAACCAAATAGCGGCCACGTGTCTATTTGACTAAGTCGTGCCTACACAGTTGAGAACCGTCCAGATACTCAACAAACAACAAAATTCCAACAAGTGTTTATGTGGCAGTGGAGCCCGGATTCCTCTGCACAGCTGTAGCACCCTTCCGTTGATGGGGGACACGTGGCAAACCCCACCATCTATGCGGCCCGAAACCACAAATATGATTATAAATAGTAGGGTACCAGACCCATGCAAGAGGCTGGCTATCTGCGAATCAACACTCAAGGGAGAGAGGAGCTTCCGCATCGGATCGTCCACGGAGTAAAGGGAGTTGCTACACTCCTAACCCTCCATCGTCACCCCCCAGAAAATAAATTTGTACTTAGATTGTCTCCTAGGACTCTTCTTTGTACTTTCTTAGTTTGTTAAATCAAATCTAGTTCTCCCAGTTCTCGTTTTGATATTAAATGACAAACACGGTGGCGACTCTGTTGGGGATTTCCTTCTCCTCTGTTAAGAAGTCGGTGACGCAATCCGATGCTGCCAAGGTCGACTCGACACAAAAGATGCTGGTGGTCCGCTTCGACCAGCAAGTGTTCGAGGACATACTCTCCGGGGACGGCGCGAGTCCTTCTCCGAGGTAAGCAAAGCCCAAGAAGACCTGCAGGACGTGGGTAGCCAAGGCCCAAGGTCGTTGAGCCTCACCTAACTGCGGATTATGCGCTCCCCGTCTCTCTCCCAATCGCAGGAACCACACATCATGCGGCCACTGTCTATACGACAGCCTGTTCCAGCCAAAAGGGTACTTCCCACTCGAGGACCCGCATAACGTGGGTGGCCAAGGCCGTGGCGCCCCACCCAGCTGCGGAGCAGATGCTTCTAGCCTCTCACTCTATTTCCAATGACGGTTGCCGGACGAACACCCATAACGTCCATATCCATGCGGCATCCAGGGCTGACGCAGAAACTGTTCAACACCTTGACTCTGGTAGAGGAAAACACTACGGTGCCAGACGTCCTGATGTTGAGGCAGCTTTTATGCGGCCAAGGACGAGGCCTCATAAGACTGCTCATGCGACATCTACTCACAACCGCTGACAGCAGGTCGCATACGGCCCCCATAGCAACAGAACATCTGTTTTCGATCGTATCTCCTGCGACGCAGATCCTATGCGACCCACTGAGAATGGTGAAAACCCAAAGCTGGACTCTTCATACTACGCGCCTGCGGTAGCTAAGCTGAAGAAGTCCAGGGCAGTACGAGCCCGTCAAGCTCAAGCAACTGCTCATACGCCCGCCCGCTCGCCAACATGCATCGCTAATTATTATGCGAGCCTCTGACGGACAGTTGTACAAGACTGACCCATGCGTCCAGTCCACATGGACCAATGGACAGGGCCGGTCTCTAAAAGTCTTCCACCAGTACCTCGGGGCAAGTTTGTATACGAACCCCAGTCTAGGGAGCAAAGACAACACATGCGCATCCGTGTGCCCGGGATAGCCGGACTCACAAAGAGGATGCAAAGGTAAAACATTCTTCGCATGATTTGCGTAACGTGATTACTCACAAGCGTAAAGCAAGAAAAACTACTACGACGTGCGACGTGCCCTCTCCGAGGCACAGCTACGCCAGCATCATTATCAACTGTTGCTGCAATAAAGCAGCAATGCTCACAGACAGGCAGTCAGCCTTCCAGCGACTGCACCGGAAAACCCCTACCCGGCGGCAACCCGGAGATCGGGTGCAATTATCAAAGGAAGAGGAGTTGCCCTTCGCCTCATGCTACTCAACTGGAAAGCTTCCCGCCACCAAGGGAAGAAAGCAGTCGGATACCTCCAGTCCGACACTCTCTACCACGGCATCGCGAAGGCGATTACCTGGAAGGTTGACGACGACACTCGCAGAAGGCGTCTTTCAAGGCACCCGCTCAAGGAAGAAGCTGTCAGCCCCGTGGGGTAGTTCATCCTCAGAACCCCTGGGGGTGGCCCAAGATGGGGGTAGTGTCCCCCTGGAAGTACGTGACAACCCGGCTTTCCGAGGAGACTACGATTCTCAAGGAACGGACGCCGAGATCCCGGAGGATAGCTACTCCCACCAGGACGACACAATGTTCTACGCTGGGGGTAGTATCCCCTCCGAATCTGAGGAAGACATAACGTCTCCCGTTTTCCTTGAAGACCACTCACTACAAGGGTATGAAACAGGAAGCACGATATCCACTGTCCCCTCCATCTCTCCGGGTGAGGACGGTACATGGCCGGAGACGACCATGAAGGCCCCAGTGACCGACAACGCCTCGAAATGCTCGAAGCCATGATGCACACGATGAGTGCATCAATGCAAGCTTTGACCCAGATAATGTTGGAAATCAAGGCAAACATGGCCTCCCAGTCAGCAAGGGTCTCTGGGCAAGCAAACTTGGACCCCGGGACCAACGTGGATTTAAATACGACCGCTCTACCCGCGGGTAGCGATCCTCTCCTACCTCGTCCGTCGGCGCCTTCGACAGTAGATGAAGCTAAGAAAGCAAGGAGGGAGGTCCGAGAACTTCGGGCTCGCCTAGACTCCATGAGCAACCGGGACTCACTCCGTGATCTCAGGGTGCGACAACCGTACCCGATAGAGTGGAGAGACGTACCGTATCCGCCCAAGTACAAGCCCTTCAACATTAACATGTTTGGCGAGAAGTCCTCCCCTCGCCGCTTCATGAACTACTTCGAGATCACCACGGGACACTTACCCCGCAATGACGCTATCCTTACCAGGCTCTTCTTCGGATCATTGGCGGGGGTAGCTTTGGATTGGTTCTACTGTCTCGAAGATAACTGCATCTCATCATTCGATGACCTCAAGCGTCTGTTCCTTAACAGATTCTATGAGGCAGGAAATAATATGACGATGTCTTCTCTAATGGACGTCGTCCAGGGAGAGAAGGAACTGACAAGAAACTACATCGAGTGGTTCCGTCAGGCCGCACTAAGGTTGCCTCCTGGCAATCCCGAGGTCACACTCATGGAGATATGCCAGAAGAACATGCTCTCGACATTCAGCCTCTGGATGGGCGAGAGCCAGTTCAAGGACTGAACAACGTTCATTGTAAGTGCTATCAACGCTGAGAAAAAGCTCAAAGACGCTTGGCACTTGGGGATCCATATCCTTACAGCTGAGGAAAAGGGCAAGCGTCCCAACAACAACAATAACAACACTGGCGGCAATAGTAGCCGTGATGGAAAGGAGGAACAAGCTATGGTTGCTACCTTGACCAAGAAGCTCGAGAAAAAGCCGACGGAGGCTCCAAAACCCAATAAGACTTAATCTTTCGAAGATGCTGATGTCAAATCCATCTTCAACATGCTGATACAGGAAGGCAAAATTCGGCTCCCCGACGTCAGATGTCAGCCTGAGGTGGCGGGGATTGCCAATCCGAAGTACTGTCACTTCCACCGCTACGTCCATCACCCGACGTAGGAGTACTATACCCTGAAGCGGTACATCCAACGTCTGATAGACACCAATGCTCTTTTCCTGGACTTCGATGACGTAACGGTCGCCGCCAACATGGTGTCCCTCCAGTTTGGCAACTTTCCACCGACGGAAGCCCAAGACGGAGTAGTCCCGGTCCCTAAGGCGACTATGGAAGTGGTCAACCTTCCACCAGCTCAAGACCAAACGGTCGGGCTAATACCTCTTGCCACACTACGTGGAGAGGTCATGTGGGTCCATCCCGACCTCGTGCCAGACTTGACACAGCCCGCGGCATCCTCCACCGCCAAATCCAAAGACAGGAAATCTAAGACCCGTTACACAGTTTTCTCCTTGGCTGAAGAGCTGGCAGTAGGTGCAACAAGGTCAGGCGCAATATACCAATCGATGTACGGCGATACGCCCCCGTTGTCGCGCCTACCACCACTGGTCCCGGGCCATCTCAGCCCCCACCGGTGGACAAGTCCAAACAGAAGGAGATGCGCTTCGATAAACCGTTGCGCAAGGATGCACCGCAAGGGCTGGCGGGGTCCTATAATTTTGACGTCTTAGCACAATTAGCCCACTTCGACAAAATTGTCACTATTTGAACTTTTGCGGCTCTCTAAAGACACTCGGACTGCCCTGAGTGAGGCACTGCAGAACGTCGATGTCTACTTGGCGCAAGTCAAGCCGCCAACCGAAGATCCTGCTGCTTGTCCACATTGCAACAACGCCATGGATGCGATACCCAATATCATCTTCTCGCAACAAGACATGTTGCTCAAGAACAATAGGCACGATCGGCCCTTGTACTACACCGGATATATTGGCGATATTAAGGTGGACCGAATGCATATTGATCCAGGATCGTCGATCAGCATAATCCAGAGAAGTTTGCTTCATACCCTGGGGATCCCGATGCATCGTCTGGCGGCCACCAATACTGCCATCAGTGGCTTCAATAAGGGGAGGAGCTACCCTCTGGGTAAAATCCGTTTAAAATGTCAGATCGGCGACTTAAAAACAGAAGTCACCTGCTACGTCATAGACGTAGATACGTCCTACAACGTCTTGCTGGGGCGCCCGTGGATACATGAACACAGGATCGTGCCATCCACCTTCCACCAGTGCCTAAAATATGTAGACGAATACGGTTTCGTCAAAACGGAGTTCGCTGACGTCGATCCATTTAAGGGTATCGAGATCTACTACTCCGACTCGATTCTCTACAAGAAAGTCCGTTAAGATGAAGGTGGCAACGAGGCCGACGATGAAGCCGAGGCCACAACAGCACCCGAGGAGCCTATAAGAATCCGCCTCAGGGCTCGTACTCCCAATGCGGCCGCACCTCTCATCGTCAAATCGCGCGTGAAGGCACTTGAATCTCCGGTACCTTTGGCGTCGCCAGAACCAATGGTCGTCCGCCTTCGTAGGCCGAATCGACCACCAAGAGGAGATTCTACCCTATCTACGCCTTCCGAACCAATGATCGTTCGCCTTCACCGGCCGAGTCGACCACCAAAGGGAGACCTGACTGCACCTGCAACCTCCAGACCTTTGGTGGTAAAATTATGCAGAAAACTATCAAAGCATTCGCTTACGCTGGGGGTAGCCAAGGAGAAGGATGAGCTGGAAGAATATATATCCGCCAGTGTCAACATCCCTTCCCCTGACGATGTAATCCCGCCGGAAGAGATATCGTATTTCCTCAATAAAGGACTATCTTTGAACTACTCGGAGCATATGCATATAAGTACACTCTACTCCCTGGAGCACGGTCTGGGCCTTCACCTGCACACACAAGTGACCACTACATACACCGTGCACCGGCTTTGCTCTAGTCAGGATTCTTATGTCTTAGTCCCACCCAGGAAGAAGAGAGATAAGATCATCATCTTTGGCAGAGTGGAATGCCCCCAGTCCTTCATCCCAAAGGAAGAAGAACCAGAATCCGAGATAGGCAGAATGCCACTCTACCGGTACAGCTCGCAAGCCCAACATCTTATCCAAAAGATGTGATACAACTTGGAGGTCACTGAAGGATTAAACTACGGCAAAGGCTGAAGGGCGCCTTTACGACTTCCTTCCCCTGCGGGCAAGCCCGAGGATTACTATCATAAGACTAAGCATGGCTTAGGATATGTAACCCCTCCTACAACCCCCGATGGCTCAGATAAAGAAGATGAAGAGCGCTCACACTCTTCAGAATCTTCAGCCTGTGACTCCGTTTTCAGCATCGGGAACATGCTCAGACAAACACTGTCCTCCAACATGGTGTCTGCCGACCTTGAGGAAGACAATGAGGATCCACCCGAGCTCTTTGAGATGGAACCTTGGGCCCAATACCTGGGTTCACAATGGGAGATGCGATTCGAGCAGCGAGAACCTCCTATCGAGGACGAAGTCGTTCAAATCAATCTAGGCGACGAGACCTCCCCAAAGCTTTTATCTTCGTCAGCAAAAGTCTGCCCGACGAAGATCGGGAATCCCTATTACAACTCGTCAGGGAGTACATCGATGTCTTTGCCTGGAGTTATGAAGACATGTTAGGACTGGATCCCCAAACCGCGGTCCACAAACTTAACATTCGGCCAGACGCCAAACCAGTCAAGCAACAACAACGACGGTTCCATCCAGACGTGATGGATTCCATCGAAGCTGAAGTCAACAAGCTGATAGCTAGTGGCTTCATCCGCGAGAAACAACACCCGACTGGGTAGCCAATATTGTGCCTGTCGTTAAGAAGAATGGGAAGATCCGAGTCTGCATCGACTTCCATGATCTAAACGCGGTATGTCCCAAAGACGAATTTTCTCTTCCAATCACCGACGTAATGATCAACAACACTTGTGGCTTTGAGCGCATGTCCTTCATGGATGGCTTCTCAGGCTACAACAAAATCAAGATGTTTTCCGACGACGAGAAACGTCATTTCGGATCCCGATAGGCGTATACTGCTATACGGTCATGCCTTTCGGCCTGAAGAACGCAGGTGCTACATACCAGCGAGCTATGAGCACAATTTTTCGTGAACATCTGCGCAAGACGGTAGAATGCTACGTCGACGACATCACCGTCAAGAGTCGCTCCAAAGATGATCACCTCCAAGACCTGAGGACTGTGTTCGACTTAATGCGCACGCACCGCCTGAAGATGAACCTTACCAAGTCCTTCCTGGGAGTCTCCAGCGGCAAATTCCTGGGTTTCGTTATCACTTTCCGGGGTATTCACGTAGACCCCGACAAGACCAAGGCTATCCTGGAGATGCATCCGCCAAGGAACCTCCGGGAACTCCGCGACCTCCAAGGGAGGTTAGCATACATCAGGAGGTTCATATCAAACCTCTCTGGATGCTAGCCGTTTACACAGCTCATGAAAAAATGTATCTCCTTTGTTTGGAATGAAGAAAAGCCATTCCTGCTCTATGTACGCGTAATGGATCACTCTCTCGGTGCCCAGTTGGCCCAGAATAGTGATTCAGGCCACGAGCAGACTATATACTACCTCAGCCGGATGATGGTCGGCCCAGAGCATAGATATACTGCCGTCGAGAAAGAATGTCTTGCGCTGGTATTCGCCATCCAGAAAACTCGACACTACGTGAGTGGACAGACCATTCATGTAATCTCGCGAGTCAACCCCCTCAGGGTCCTCATGACCAAACTTGGAGCACTCAGTTCCCGCTTGGCTACCTGGGCAATACTATTATCTCCATATGATATGGTATTCATCCCACAAAAGGCCGTCAAGGGTCAAGCATTGGCCGACTTTCTGGCAGCCCACCCGGGGTTAGAAATATCAAAGCTCTACGAAGAGATTCCAGACGAAGTGGCAGATGCCAACGTCGCCTCACACGAAGCGGTTTGGCGAATTTTCTTTGATGGTGCTTCAAGAACAGGGCCCAAAGGCAACGTCATCGCTGGGTTCGGGATAGTATTGATCTTCCCATACGGCCTCGTCATCAATCGCGAATACTCTTTCACGGAGCCATTCTCCAATAATGTGGCGGAGTATAACGCCCTAATCATCGGACTCCATCTTGCCAAACAAGTCGGAGTAGAGTACTTGGAAGCTTACGGCGATTCTCAGCTTATCGTCAATCAAGTCCGGAGAGTATATGAAGTCCGAAACGAGGATTTGATCCCCTACCACCAAGCTGCATACAGCATCATCGCGACTTTCGAGATCTTCTATATTGAGCATGTCCTTCGGTTGCAAAATATTGAAGCAGACACTTTAGCCGGCCTCGCTGCTTCCTTGGCAGTCCCAGACCCCGCCCAATCAGCATATCTCCCGACGGAGCCACGGGCAAAATCACTAAAAAAAAGAAAAAAAAAAGAATTAGAGACTTCAAGATGGCATACGGCCGAGTCATGTAAGTTGTATGCAACTAAGTCATGACCTGATTTCTATACGGCCAAGTCACGAAAGGAGACATGCGGCCAACTCATAGTAGAACCTCCATACGGCCAAGCCATGACAGGGGTCCATGCGGGCGAGTCAAGACTTGCGCACAAAGCCAAAGGGAAACCCGCGCATAAGGCATGCGGCATGGTCATAAACGAGGACCTATATAAGGACTGGGTGCAAAATGCTCGCGTGTCCAGAGTTCTCCTTCGACCCTTACCGGGGATGGGCGGCTGAACGTCAGGATGGAAGGATGAAACCTCGTCCTCAGCCCTAGACGACGAGGCATGACGTTTTCCCTTGACGACGACTTTCTTGGAAGAAGACGAAACCTTCGGGGCCATGGCAGACGCTCTGAGGAGACGACCAGATGCGGAGAAAGGTAAAAGACGATGTGGAAGACATAACTCAGCAGAAGAAGTTCTCTCTCTTCCACTTAAAACCTTATTTATAGGCCACCAAAAGACGAAAATAGACCCTTCGAATTCTACCCTCATCCACTGATAGCTACGCTCGGTTGGGCTCCTTCCTACAGCCGTCAGTATTGGGATCTGTGTGAAAGGGTGCCTCAGAATCCGAACAAAATTCACTCAAGGATCAAGACAAATCTGGCAGTTAAATGCATAGTTGACAGCCTGGCACCGTTCGCTCATGCGGCTCAATGACCATGCCTCAATGACCATGCGGCCCGAAGATACTCCATCCATACTTCTTATTCAAAATATTTTAAACTTATCAGTTTGAAAACTTTGAAGGGGGCTTGTAGAAGCATGAAAAAGATACAGCCATGCGACCGACGTCCATGCTCCCTCCAAATAAAAACTCAATAGATGGATCGCATGGACACCATTCGGCCCAGAAAAGGGACACCATGTGGCCCAGAAAAGGGACACCCATGCGGTCCTAACAAGCGTCCTGACAAATGGCCGCAGGACGGCCTGACATGACGTCCTGACAACAAAGATGGCGCCTGACACAGAATCCTGACAAAAATAATTTTTCTGATCATCTCGAAAGACGAGAACACACTAAGAGACAGAAGTCCCAAGAATGGTGCAAAGCCACATGGACAACGCGACAAAAAGATCCCATGCGGCTCTGGCCCATGCGTTCCAGACTCCATCTGGCCCATGCGTCTCTGGCCCACGCGTCCAAGACTCCATTTGTTCGAAGCGACTTTGGCCCATGCGTTCCAGCCTCCATGTTGTCCATGCGTCTCTGGTCCCGTGCGTTCCAGATTTCGTGTCCCGTGCGTCTTTTTGGCCACGTGTCCCAGATTCCACGTCGACCAAGTCTTGTTGTTACAACTGAGTGGTCCTCTCCAACCAAATAGCAGCCACGTGTCTATTTGACCAAGTCGCGCATACACAGTTGAGAACCGTCCAGATACTCAGAAAACAACAAAATTTTAACAAATGTTCACGTGGCAGCGGAGCCCGGATTTTCGTGCACAGCTGTAGCACCCTTCCGTTGAGGGGTGACACGTGGTAAACCCCACCATCCATGCGGCCCGAAACCACAAATATGATTATAAATAGTAGGGTACCAGACCCATACAAGAGGCTGGCTGGCTATCTGCGAATCAACACTCAAGGGAGAGAGAAGAGCTTCTGCATCGGATCGTCCACGGAGTAAAGAGAGTTGCTACACTCCTAACCCTCCATCGTCACCCCCCAGGAAACAAATTTGTACTTAGATTGTCTCCTATGACTCTTCTTTGTACTTTCTTAGTTTGTTAAATCAAATCTAGTTCTTCCAGTTCTCGTTTTGATATTAAATGACAAACATATATATATATATATATATATATATATATATATATATATATATATATATATATATATATATAATCTCCGTTCCAGCCGGCCGTAGCCTACTGGTTACGTCGGGGTATCCCCGGACGGGAGGGCCGGGTTCGAGCCCCCTTGGAGCCTTGGCTCCAAGCGCCAGTAAGAAAGGGACATAAAAAAAGTTATATATATATATATATATATATATATATATATATATATATATATATATCAATTGGAGATTAAAATATATAGGCCCAGTTAAGCTGTTTGTTCAAAATAGGCCTACACTATATAAGTAACTTACAGAAGTTAAAGTTACTAGCAAAGACTAAATAAACAAATTGGTTTCGCTCTTGTTTCTGATAGTAGAGCCTGTTTTTCTTTTTGGGGCAGAGTAAAAGGAGACATTTTAAGGTGTGATTTGACTGATGTCCCTGACTGTGGCAGTCCCAGAGAGATAACAATGGAGTAGGCTACCTAAGCTAGCCAAAGCTAGGCTTCAGTAGCTAGGGCAATTGCCTATACTCCCCCATGCAATAGAACAGAGGGCTGATGGATGGAAGTAAATAAGTGAGAAGGAGAGAGTTTGGACTTTTGGGTCATAGAGAGAAGATAGGTGGTGCCACCGTTGGATGTGATGGGTCATTGAATGTGTAGCAAGAAAGAAAAAAAACAGCTCACAAAACACACTCCATCCCATTTTCAATGCCATCCCATTTCTCTCTCCACTCCATCTCTTCTCTTCTCTCCACAGCTCACAAAACACTCCCCCTCCCCTTCGTACCACACAGTCGCATGCTCTCAATTTTTGTCTAATTTATAAATATTTTAATTTAATGTTTCAATTATTGATGCTTTTTTATCTGGATTTGATGATTGAATTTATGTAATTCGAATCTATTGTTTTGTTGGAGTGATTCGTTTTTCTTTTGAATTATTCTTTTTTTAAAGAAAACTGTTCGTATCGGGCCGTATTGGTCCCGTGTCGACAGATACCGACCGATACAAAAAAAATTATACATGTTTCGGCCGATATTGATCATTTTTTGGAGTATCGGATCGATAATGCCCAAATACGATCCGATACGGCCTATACGTATCGGTATCGGCCGATACTTTGATCCTTGCGCAAAACAAGGTCGTTGCAACAGAAATAAGTAGACACATTGAATCACAACAGGTATTATAAAAATAATCTCTTTATTGATAGGCTTTGCAGCGGAATACATACGGCTCTCAATAGCCAATCGAAATGCCAACTTGGTTTATAACTCACTAATATAAAAGATTTACAATTTTCATACATTATGTCCTTTTATAAACAAAAGGTAACATCTCCGAAAAGAATAGCTTCATTTCGCCAAACGATAGCTCCGACTTCTCGAAAATGTCCATATGACTCTTCGCACCTGAGGAGAGAGGGGGGGGGGGGGTCTGTACGTTGGAGAATGTACTAGTGAATGGTATTAATCCAACTCACCTAAAACACAAGGATTAAAATACAATATTGGATTTTTTGTGTTGTTCGTCTCTTCAAAACAACATTAAAAATTATATTTATAAACGTCAGAAATGCGTCCATGCATCAACTGATTAGGTCTGCACAACAGTTGTCATTACTATGCAGCATAATTACATGATGGTCATTGATGATACACCATTTTGGACTACCTACAGTATTACGAGCGACCCTCCAGTGCAGGTAGCCAACCTTACTGGTGATCTCTAATACCCGTGTCCTTCTTCTCTCTCTCTATGTCATGAACATGTGTCATTCTTTTCTCTCAAAGAATGCACCCGTGATATTCTAATGACGAGAAGAAAACAGTTACATAATAATCTCCTCGGTCGACACGATTCCGTTGTCCCGGATATCGTTTTAGGAAAACCAAACATTGTGCACAAGTTGTCCATTACCATGCAAATATGTATGCTCTAACTGTAAAACATATAATGCATGGTAAATGAACTGAAATGAATGTCGTACTTCACATTTTTCGAAGCTCTGCTCGTAGCTCACATTTCCATTTCAGGATTATCACAATTTGCAATATAATGGTACCAAACTATTTCCATCCACTAAATAATCCCAAACTATTTCCATAACGCTTTCCTATATGAAAACTCATAATACAATATCACTGAATTTTACGCATAGAAAAGTCTACTATTTCATCCTCGTGCATAACTGCACCAACAATTTACAAATCTAGTATTTCAATTAATAACAGTCAGTAGTATATGATTTAGGTGAGATTCTTGACATTCTATTCTTGGACCCTTGAAGTCAGTAGTATATGGTTTTGATAGATTCTTGACATTGTATCTTGCTAAAGATGTATTATTGAACAATTAATCCTTGTTGATGTCATGTGACAAACAATCATCGTGATTGTCAAGATGGTTCATGCTCTTCAGATAAAGGCCTATGCATCTGTGCCGCCTGTGGAGACATCGTCTCTCAACAGGTCTGAATAAGCATGAAGCAGGCTTTCGGCTGACACTCAGATACCTCTGTCCTGGACAGACTATAGTCTCTAGACCGGACTAAGTAGGCATGAAACAGACATTTGTAGCTACTCGGACATTAAAGTCTGTACGTGTTGGTGAGCTCTTGGGAGCCAGTTGCATTTGTTCCTATAGTGCCATGTACACGGACACAGTAAGATATTTTTTTCCCTTCCATTGCATACTGTTATGCATATACTCATAGGCACACGAGCTTCTTCAAAGGTGACAAGTTTGATTATGGAAGCCAGTTTTATTCTTGATCTATGGCGCAATATAAGTGGAAAGATCTCTTTGTACTTATGATGTTTCAACCCGTTTATCCTATTTTCTATTATTATTTTTTGGGTTTTATGTTTAATTAGTTATATTTAAAATTGCTTGGGTTCCTAGGCACATGCCTAGCAGTTCGGTTATCTGGGGTGGATTTCTGGTAACGTAATGCACTTTTCTCTCTTGAGATGGTAAAACAAGGATTATGAAAAAGCTTTTCTTTCATTAGATATTCCCTTCAATTCGATAACTTTTGCGTCCAAATCAGTATTCTTTTGAGAATAATGCAGTTCTTTGAACTAATCCGCAGAAAATGTTATTTGCAGAGTTTCAACAGCTATGCTAAAAGAATGAGTAGGTTAGACTCAAAAAGGACACTATTGTGTGATGTCTCTGATTTTGCAGAATACCTATTCCAGGTTAGTCTTGAACCATTTCATTTGTTCTTATGTTGTTTACCTCTGTATATGTTTCTTGGGATCTTTTTTTAAATTGATTTTCATCTCTTTGCTGATGATCAGATCTTTGGAGAGTGTTATCTTAAAATGAAATGTTTGAATATTCTGAAGTATTTATCACTGCTCTTAGTGTGTCGGTGTGTGCATTCTATCTCTGGTCATGACACTATGTAGAATTGAACTTCATGCGAGTAGCTGCATCTTTCTTGAGAATTTGTTGAAAATGAAGCACATTGGCATTTGTTGGCAAGATGAAACCAGTTCCATAATATAACAGAGGAAAGAAATGGGATTCATCGTAGTCATGCACACCCTTTGTTTTCATTAGCCAACTAGAATGAGTGACTAACTGTAATGAGTGACTAACTGTAAACTTTGAAGTTAGCTGGTAAACTTATCATTATCACTGTTTTATCTTTTTTTGAGAATAAAGGCCCGTGTCACTCGCCCCCGACAAGTTGTGTTATACGAGTTGCTAGCTATGCAAATCTGTATCCATGTTACCTAGAATGTATTGTACCAAACCGTTTTTCCTAGTCTTAATTTTCCCACTTTTTCTCATTGTTTCAGAATTGGAATGATGAAGATGAACGAGATCCGGCATGGTTCAGAAGGCCACATTGGTCTAAAGGAGCACAAGTAGATTGCTTTAGATCACATGAACCTCAATGGGGAAGTTGCAGGAACAAAAGTAATAAAATTTGTGATCTCTAAGATCTTTTTGACTCCTTTTTTTCCTTTGCCTAGAATGATATGTTTTGTTTTCCAATCGGAAGCTTGATTAGTTGTCTCTCAAGGGAAACCTGAAAATGTTCTCCCTTACTAACATATAAAACTTGTGAACTTTTAATTTTTGTTATCTACTTACTATTTCATCTAATGGTATTGTCATTCCTTTTCACTCTTTAACTTTATATCTCGTAGAGATGACTTCAATTTCTTATAGAAAATTGTATCATCTCTTCATCTACCCTCCAAGTTCCCCTGAAAATGTTCAAGGGGGACTTGGAGGGTGCTTCTTGCTTGTATGAGCTTAAATTGCACATTCAAAAGGTAGGTATGTCCACCTGCCAACTGGTCACCTAAATTTTATGGCATGATCCCTCGTGCTCATAGCTACCTTGGTTAGGATTTTGCATCAATAAACAGGGTTGACGGCTAGTCAACATTTGGTCATAAACTTTGTCAGATCTTTCATGGAGCTTGCTTGTACTCCATAGCCGACTCCATTCCGACTCAAGAAGGCTTGAATGATGATACTTAATTCTTCATCCTGTTTCATGTTGATCCTCAGTTATGACATTTTTTTACTTGTTAAACATGCATGTTAATGTGGGTTCTTCTGTTCGTAATATACGTACGTTCCTGGTAGATGTTAGATTGATATGAAAGCTACCTGAAGGTGAAGCATGTTGTAAGCCTAATTGTATATTTGGCAGATATTATGCTTAAGAATGTACTGAGGCATATATGTATCAAATCTCTTCACAGGAAACGGAGGTTTTGATCTCTCCTCAAGTGACGATGATGGAGTGGAAACAATATTCCAGTCTACATTTGGAGCGCAACGGTCTGCATTCCGAGGGGAACGGTATACATTTCGGGGGGAAGGATACTATTACTGGTCTTTCAATGACTCTGATAATTTTCATTGGAGGCACTCGTCTGGGCAAGCTAATCGTAGAAGCTCTTGGAATTGGAGAGACGAATCAGACTATGAAGAAGAGGAAACTAATAGCTCTTGCCGATCAAGTTTATCTCCTGAACGGCTGGCTCTTGGCTTAAATGCTTCTGGTCCACTAAAACTTGACGAAGTGAAAAGCGCGTAAGTTTATTATGATTTTTCTTTTAGCTTAAATGCAATTCAAAATAAGCTTTAAATTTTCTAGATTTGAAGTTTGTGTTTGAATCAAGGTTTAAAATATAAGTCAATACCAATAACATCGGGTGTATCATTGTTGTGCCCTAAAACCAACATGTGCACACAAGGGCAGCATGATAACTACCGCAGTTTCCTGTCAGACCTCTATCATTGATATATTGTGAAGTCTACAAGATTCTCCAGTTAGATAAATCACAAGACAAACACATCCAAATTCACCCTAAAGGACATAAAAACTGTTACATCTGCCCAACTGTTCTTATTCAAAATATTATATATAAAGAGAGTTCCAACTTCTAAATTGAACTAACTAAACATGAATAACTACTAACAAGGTAGTAAAGAAGTACTCAAGTGTCTTTATTACAATTAGTACATAAAGAGAGTTCCAACTTCTAAACTGAACTATCTAAACATGAATAACTACTAACAAGGTAGTAAAGACACCCTAGTCAGTCGTTCTGATAAATGATCTGTCACTGTTCCGCCAAATGAACAGTAGGACCTCATATCTCTAACTTGCTAGATAGAATTTCCTACTTATGAACTATGGAATGCTCACCCCTTCATTACTATATATATATATATATATATATATATATATATATATATATATATATATATACGGAATAAGACAATAATACTGGAGAAGCATAAACATATAGATATCTTGTCCTGAGATGTTAAAGTTTTGGAGTTTTACATCTAGACATTTGTAAACATATATGCAAGATACTAGGCATGTCTTACAATTTAGTGTGGTGCATAGTCACTTACATGCTACCAAAATACCGGTATTCACGATACACGCAGCAAGTCTCAAATAATTACAATTGATCACCAGAAGAGGTGACCAAGCTAATCAAATGCCTATGTGCATATATAGGACTCCACTAAAAAACTTTATTCCTTAACATCGCGATACCGTATCCACGACAAATGTAGTATGCCTAAAATACATCCCAATTATACTCATGCTCTCTTGAGTTGACAACTAATGCTCTTTGGAGTCGACAGCTCATGCTTGTTGAGTTTGTGACTTATGCTTGAGTTGGTGACTCGTGCTTCTTATGTTGGTTTCTCATGTTCTTATGTGATGACTCATGCCCTCTTGAGTTGACAACTCATGCTCTTTGGAATCGACAACTCATGCTTGTTGAGTTTGTGACTTATGCTTGAGTTGGTGACTCATGCTTCTTATGTTGGTGTCTCATGTTCTTATGTGATGACTCATGCCCTTTTTAGTTGACAACTCATGTTTATTGATAAATAACTCATCACTTAAATATTTTATTGAAGTGAGGTGGGTAAGGTGGTCCGAGGCGGGTACCCTGGTACCAAGCCGCTTAAATCCTTGTGGCCTAGGTGCCAGGGTCAGTAAAAGGCCTAGGCGGGTGCCTAAGGCAGAGCAAGGCTGACGACTTTAATCAGCTTGTTCTCATTAAAATCTTATTTGATCTGAGCCATGCAAGACTGCATAATAAACTGAAAACTGGTGTTGGTCCAAAGCTTCAATGTCAAGCAAATACTAGAAAGTTTATATCGGTTTGGTGTCACTTACGGTCCTAAAACTGGCCCAAAATAGCCTGATATTCACTGTTTAGCGAAAATAAGTAAACAAATATTTTTTCCTAAATTTGGTTGGTAACTTTCCCAAGTTCTTCAAAATTGGCCGCATATGATCGAAACTTCTCAAACTAACAAAATTTACACTACATTCTAAAATTAGCCATATAAGTAAATGTGTTTGGTTTTACTTTCATATTCATGTTATAAAAAGTTGCTATATCTAATTGTGTGGCTACACCTTTTCCAGGTATCGAGCCTGTGCTCTAAGATGGCACCCAGACCGTCACCAGGGTTCATCAAAGGTAAGCTTCATCAGTTATTTGTACCGATAGTGCTTGAGAAGCCGACTATGTGGTAGGCAGGTTTTTTTTTTTTTTACAGAACTAAGGTCAATTTGTGGTTGTCATCTCCTTAATGTCACAATGTCCATTATATGCGGTCACATAAGCCTTATCTCAATGACTGTTGCTAGTTTTCTTTCCATCTGTTATCATCAAAAAAATTCATTAGTGGAGGCAAAAAATCACTGTTGACATGCATCTTTAATTTTGACTGTAACTAAGTCTGATGGGAAAATTGCCTGGCCAGGCCCTTACCCAGTCAATGACCTGGCGCTGCACGGCCATGCAAACTCTGGGCCAGACCCTTGGCCCATTCTGGGTCTAGGTTCCATCCGGTCTCATCTGAAACTGCTGGAAAGCCCCCTGCTCCTAGACGCCTCCTATATTACAGAATTACCCTCAGCTCCCCCTATAAAAGAGGTAAAATAAACCCAAAGATAATGGTACCTTATAAGTGCCCCCTTACATGATCCTTTCCATTTGTAGTGTTTGGTCTGACATAAGCATAGGAGGGGCTTATGCGGGAGTAACCCTCGTTGAGTACTGAGGCATGGATTGAAGTCCAATGGTTTGAAAATGAGGTCCAGTCTGGTTAGACCTAACCGTGCACTTTGGTCTGAATGTTGTGAGGTTCTAACTTGACTTTTATGTATCAGACACTTCAAAGACGTCCAATTGAGGATAACTCATTCACTCAATGTAAGTATTAATGGTCTAGTTCTAACTAGACTATTATCTATCGGGCACTTCCAAGATGTCCAATGTAAGTATTAATGGTCTTTCATCAGCAGAAATCGTTTGTGACCTACAGGCGTTGATGCTTACTCTCCCGGGCATTGTTAACACTTGGGTCTTCAACATTCTATGATCACATTAGTTTTTCTCTCTCCCTTTTCCCTTTTATGACTAGAAATTGTGAAGCCCACCAATATTGTCCCTACGCCACATATCCCTAGCCCAGGTAAGGGAGAAGGCCTTGTGTTAGGTAGCCCGCAACCAACATAGAACCTTTTTTTTTTTTTGCCGGATCTCTCAATGAAATGAAATTGCAGTTGTGCAATACAAATGAGATGGTCAATGGAAGGAAAGCCTGGAGTAGGGCTTTCTTGTTGTGTATGGTTAAGAATTTGAACTATGATAGTTATTTTATACAAAGTAGATGAAGGTCATGGAATCCCTGTTGAGCACTACATACACCTCCAATCACAATCGAGTGCTCTCTTCAATGACAGTTGGATGAACCAACTCATCAGTCATCATTCTGGCATTTAATTTTTACCGCTTTGCATTAGCTTTTTAGTCGATGTGAAATGCTATAGACACCATGGATATCAGAGGATGATATTATGTCGCATATTCAATTACACCTTTGGATGGTAATGCTCTAAAACTTTCAAGTGATTTCCATTATTGCCAAACAATCTGGACAGAAACCCTTTTTTAGTGTGACATTTATTTTATATGGCACAATTCAGAGAAGCACTACCATCAATATGACCTGCTGTATGTGGGAGCCATTAGCGCTGATCTCTCCCAATAATTTCTCCTAAGAGCTGCAATAGTTTGTCTTTGGGTTAGACCTATGCTATTTCTGTCAACTTGAATCTGCAATCGTTCTGGTCGGGTCCATTTATCGATCCCGAACTTTCTGCATACTAATTGTGTATTGTAAACGGGACCACTCTAACCTAATTGATACTCAAAATGGGTTACATGATTTAACAGGTGGCTTTATGGACTACTTTTATGGACTACATAGGAAAACTAACATTGTTTTTAAAGGATTTGGACCTCTACTCAAACAACAACAAAGCCTTTACCCTAAATGTTTGGGGACCTGCATATCACATAATCGACATGCCTCCCTGACCACCACTGCTTGCAGCATTTCAAATGGAAATCTGTAAATGATCATTGCCCAAGTAAACATTTTTAGATGCCAAATCCAAATATATATATATATAGTCTAGGAGGGTGTAACCTCATCTATTAGATTTATGTCTTGCAATTGCTAATATTTTATTCGACCATTATCTTTATCATTCGTTGTAGTACTTAAGAGTCACTATAGTATGAAATTTTTAGGTTGCCCTTAACGACAACTTTACACTTTTTTTTTGAGTTAGTTTAACAAATTCAGCATCTCTTCTAAAGAACAATTTGAAAGTAATCTGTTTCTTGTTATAGGTTACAACAAACTGAAAATCATTTTGTTTTCTTTTTCCTTGACTAGGTAGCAGCAGAGGAAAAATTCAAGCATTGCAGTGCAGCCTACAAGACACTGTGTGAGAACTTAGCTATAAGTTAATGTGGTGGCTCAATTGTCGTTCATTGCAGTGTGGTGGCTCAATTGTCGTTCATTACAGTTTGCTCAGAGACTGGAACACTGTGAGAACTTGGCTATAAGTTAATGTGGTGGCTCAATTGTCGTTCATTGCAGTTTGTTCAGAGACTGGAACTATTAGTTAGAATTGATGAGAGTAGAGAACTATCTTCAAGATCTATATCTATGCAAGATGAATCAACCTGCTTGCGAGCCATGCTTCTTCCTCTTCTTCGTAAATTATGACGTGTATGAGTATGAACAAATAAACCCAAATTTCTGTATGACCCTCATTTTAGTTATCAACCAACGGGAATAAGGCGATCACAGCAATTTCCTCTCAAAACGGGGATGCATGTGTATTAGCTGAGGCTGAGATTATGAAAATGGCCTTATTTTCTGGAAGGAATCATTCGGCTTGTTGATGCTTAGTATATTTATTGTTCTCTCTAATTAGTTATTGCATTCCTCAAAACGAACAGGAGTGGCGGTCTATATATCGTATTCAAAATTGAAAATGAAAATGTTTGGACTCATTTTTTTGTCTTGAAATTAGGGGTGTGCAAATTTGGTATGAACTTGTCTGTCCCAAGCCGAACCGATCGGTTTTTAAGGGAACTGACGGAATGTTCGTATTGGGTTGAACGGTTTGGTTCAGTCAATGGATTGATAAAATCAAATGGAACCGATCAACCAATGGATCTTTTGTATTTTTATTATTTTGTTTTGTTGTTTGTTATGTTTAGACTTTTTTTCTTTTTCTTTATAGGAGATAAAATGATGGAAATGAAGATGATAAAAATGAGTTATTGGCAAACATGTGAAATGATTGCTCAAAATATTTGAATTTTTTTCACAACTAGATAATTTTGGTTTAGCTGCCGCCGTAAACAAATAGGTCGACCGACCGATGTACATCTCTACTTGAAATAGGTATTAATCTTTCTGTGTTTTGCATGTATGTCACCAGTACGTTTATGTTCATTGTTGCAAGCATGGTTCGTAATTCTCAGTTTTAACTCGTGAAATATTTTGTTCAGTTGTATGCCTTGTGTGCCCTGTACTAGTGAAAACTTCATGCCATTCATCAACAGATGACCTCTTTTTCTTCAGAAATGTCGATTAGCATTTGGCTATTCACTAGGCAAAAAAATATTACTTCCTATCATTGAGTATAAGCATATAAATGAAATTGTTTAGACCATGCAACGGACAGGAAAAACTGGTGTCCTTATCCATGTACTTACGTGATTACTTATTGTACCTACAGAACCAAAAATGTCCTCATTCCGTACCCATATCATGTTCAACCGCTACTTTCAAAAATTACAGCAAGTCCAAGTTGTATTTGCACTGTGGTGGGTGGAGATGACCATCCCCCCTATTTCCCTCTTCTCCTTTCCTTTTTTCCTTTGCAATTCAAGCACAGAAAATTAATGACTTTTCTTTCTCAAGATCCTGATTTCGTAAACTAAACCAAACGTGGCCTTAAGGATGAGGAAAAAAAAATACAAACAATTGTTATACAAGTCAAATATGCTCCTCGTTTCTAGCTACTCCTAATAAATAGGCTCATAGATTACAGTACACATTGTTCCGTCCCTTTCACTTCTTTGGGGAGAGCACTCATAACATTGCAAGTTTGATAAATAAGATACAGACTGACGAATGAACTCAACTCTGCCTAGTAAAAAACTTTGATCCCTGTGAAAATTTTATGGGCACTGGATAAGAAAGTTCTATAGGGATCTTATTATGTCTCAAAATCACGCAGCTCTTAGTATATCATCATACATTTCAAAAAAGCAAAAATAAAAAAATGTAGGAACAAGTCGCTCAAATGTCCTCAGGGCCATTGATCACCTGTAAAGAAACAAGAACACATTGGTATGTGATCCCTAGAAACTACTTGAAAGATGTTGACGCAAAGCAATGAAGGCCAGAAGAGTCTAGTTACCTTGTTCTCTAGTACAGCTCCGTCGGGAATTTCCAACTTTGTGCCCGGTTTTGCAGTAATACTCACATTGCCCTGTTCGGGAAGAAAATTAGAAAGAATTCTAAGTATTAGTAAATGATACTGTAGAGTAGTATATCATTGGCACTCAAAACTAAGGCTAAATTTCAACTTAATACCATCAACTATTCAAGTTTTCCAACTTTATACCTAACTTTAATATTAGACAACTTAATACCTCAACTATTATTGTACAACTTAATATCCTAACAGTGTTAACGGTCACTTCAAATATCCCCAGGGCGGAATGGAGGGATAATTTGATCAAAAAATTATTATTTATTTTTGTTGAAACAGATAAATTAATCCACGAATACTTGAAAATATTCAATAGTTGGGGTAGTGATTGATATAATATTAAAGTTTAGGGGTATCAAATTGAAAAAATTGAATAGTTGAGGGTGTAAGTTGAAATTAAGCCCAAAACTAAAACAGATTATATTGCTTACAAGCATACGATTGAAATATGGATGAAAGAAAGGAAAGACCGGATAGAGAATCAGAGAGCACCTGATCTTTCATACTGAATAGCAACATTATTTCAAATACAGTGCAATAAGTGACGAGACGACATTATGCTGAAATATATAAAAGCTACCTAGCATTGAAGGACGATGAAGCAGGGTAAGAAAACAGGGCATGGATATAGGTTGTGCAATTTCAAGGATGCACGGGAAACATGAAACAAAAGGTACGCAAACAAAAATGTCGAAATCAAATGTGGCAACACTGAGAAGCTTTTTCAGAAATTTGTAGGAAATACATAAAGAGGTTTTGATGGTGTCTGTGAAACTTGCGGACTTCTAGGGAACAATAAGGACCGACCAAGCTACATATTACTAAAAGCATGCATGAAGTTCTAGGAACCAGAACACCTACAAGGAACTACGAGTATATATGTATACAGATGGTTCAGCTTAGTATATAAAAGGAACAAATTGATACAACAGCTTTGTTGCTGCTTAACTAAGTTATTTTGTGTAGCATAAAAAAACAAAGAACAACAGAAATATTTCCAACATTTAAATCCTAAGGAAAATTTTATAAGGTAATTTTGTAGCACAATATATGAAAATTTTAAATATTTTGTCATCTCCTACTAGCCATCCAATATCCGGAGGCACTGCCGTTTAGGAGCTCCTTCTTCTGTATCTATATCGTCGCATCTATTTTGTCTTCATTCCTCAGAAGAAACAAAGACCCACACAAATGTTGGCCAAAATATTTCAGCAAAACAAACTATTCCTTTATAGTAATTCACTCTGAACTTCATAGTTAGGTAATCTGCTGAGTCAGGTGACCAATGGATATAAACACTAAAATTATGATGATGATAACAAATCCTATGATACTTAACTTACCAGCAAAAACATATTAAGGATTTCAAATAGGCAAAAGGGAAAAAAAGGGGAAACATCAGAGATGTTCAGAAAACACATTATAGAACAGATACATGAATAAATAAGAATAAGTATTACCTTGAGGATTATGCTAGAACCAAACCAAACATCGCCAGAAACTTTTAAGCTATCAAGCTCAACTATACTTGGAATGGACTTGAAGCGAGTAAGGAAATTGCCGACCTATAATAACGAAAATAATCAGAATTCTATATGCACAGTTCAATGTGACAAAATGCAAACACGCAACTTACCTTTTTAAATTCAGGTCCTAGTTCGATGGATGGATTTGCAGGATTTGGTCTTTCTTTGTTTCGGATTACAAAGCCATCAACCAATGTATAAAGATCAGACTGCAGAACATAAGTATTAGTAAGGCTCATAAGTATTCAAGTCCAATCATACAAACAGAGAGCCCCCAATTGCATTGACAATATTATATGAAACCTTAAAATTACCTGAACGAGCAATAAATCAGATGTTGCTTTCACAGGGAGAAACCGAGAACGAGGAACATTAATCCCAATAGCATGATCAAAGAACTAATTCAAAAAAAAAAAAGACAAAATAAACAACTAGAAGTATTCCATGAAAGGATAAAAGATTTAGAGAAAAAATAATGTCTAGTAAGTACGCGTATCGCGGCGCCAGCTGCAGTTTCAAGCTGAAGAACCTTTACACCCTCTACTTCCTGAAAAAATACCAGTGACAACATAAGCCCTACAAGTGATACATAAACTTCTACACAACAAAAAAACGCATACCTTGGGGTTCGGGATGATCTCCATCTTAAGTGCATCCGCTTCCACAAGGCGCTTTACAGCCTTCAAATTCAGCCACCTGTATAAATGGCATAAGTAGAATACAATAGTGTTTACCTTATTCAATACCAGGCACTGAACTATGAGTTAACATACAGGTTGTTGGTATTAAAGATCTTGAACTTTTCGATTGATTTAAATTCATTCACCTGGATCAACAAAAACATGGAAAACATCAAGCTATATATCACATACATAAAAACATGATTAACATAAAGGAAAAGATCTTCTATCATAGCTTACATGTTGATCAGGAACTTGTGCAATCTCCAAAAGCTGCAACCGGCAATAACAGAAGTGAAGTCAGATAATCTATATTATTTGATGAATATGCTTAGAATCAACAAAATTCTCAGAATTATATATTCCAAGTCAAAATGAAAAAGTGAAAAGGTCAAGAGTTTAGTTACATCTAATGACAATACCCTATTTTTATGTAATTGATCTTATTTTAGTCTATCAAATTGATTTGACTTGTTCATATTGAAATGAATCTAGATTGATGAAGAATTAGTCAATGATGTTCGAACATGTACTTTCTTGAGTGTCTATGTACTCTTATCAATATCTTAAGTGCATTTACAATAGGAGGTAACAGTAATGAAGGATTTAACAAAATGGTTGGAGGGATGACATTATTCGATTGTAGTCAGATGTATCATGAGATCCAAATGCCATCTCATATAGATGGTCCATCTGTGAAACAGCCTACTTCTAGGAACAAGGTAGATTGAACCATTATGGTGTCTGTACTCTGGTAGCTTGATAGACATTAAAGCAGTACACATCATTATTAAAATTACATGGGTGACGAAGAAAGTCTGATTATAGAGTAAGGGATCAATTATATGGGGAACGGATGAATCTTGTCTTTCTAGTTGAGTAAAAGTGAGAACTAAGAAGATCCTTATACTATAGGCTAGGTTGCACAAGCTGAAGAATCCAATCATATTCAAGAAACCTAAATTCAGCTTATATATCTAGATATACCATGAAGCAAGAATCTAGATCCTTTTCGTTGAGTTGATAGAAAGTAGCGGTATAGAGAGTGAAAGTACAGAGGGAAAGGAAACTGGAAAAAAAACTATGTTGAGGCATGGAGAATATGTTCATACTACAGTAATAACTGAGTTAGCAGAATGAAGTGATTTGTTTCACTGTGAAAATGCTTGTAGAGTCATACTAAGGGAGGAGAACGTTAACATCTTACCGAACAGCTACCATCAGTTTCAACTATCATGTACACTTGTATGTGTTATGATGAGAAAAATGGAGAGAAGCGCATATTGGAAACTAACTACCATGATATACCTGAACTCTTCCCTCATACGAGATCAAGGTACCACCTTTCACATCAGCCAAAGTTTTAGGGGTCACCTGAAAAAATAGAATCCAATGTCGGCGGAAGTCTCATCTTTTTATTCAAACAAATGATAGTGTCCAATTACCTCCATACAATATTCATTCTGGTTGTTGATCAAATGATTTAAGATTTCTACATATTCAGTTAAGGGGATACACTCACATGACAACTGATACCAGACAAGAAGAAAACAGATGGACATATTGGCATGTGCATCTGTGTTGTGTTGAGAGGTGTGACTTCGTGTGGTCAGATAGACATGCATCTGTGTTGTGTTTTTGTGTGAATTTGTAGCACAATTTAAGGATACTTAGATCGACAATAGCACCCAAATTATCAGAATTTGCTACAAAGACATACTCCTTTCCCTGAAAAGAAGAAGTTGGAGAGGATGAAAACAAATTAGTAGATAGTAGATAGACAAATAAAAAAATAGAACTTGTTCAGAAATAAAAGGCCAAATGCTAAACAGTGCACTATAGATAAGATTTCTCTGTGCAAACCTTTGATAATAATGCATCAAGCTTTCCACTGTTCATCAACGATGAAAAGACATCACCATGGCCAGGAGGATACCTTTACATTTGTAAACAAGATATGTTAGGAGTGGAATAAGAAGTTTCAGGCATCTTACTAGCAATTAAGATTAAAATGAAAAGTCTCATTTCAGTTTCTTTGCCTCCTAACAGATCCCAGTTTTCTACAGGCCAAATTCTTGTGGGCATGCTACCGAGACGCACTATATCATAATCACCCCACCATCATCATCTACAAGCCTTTTATCATCGGAATGGGGTTGCCTATGCAGCAGAAGCAAGCTCCAGAAAAGAACTGACAAAGTTTTCACAACTGGCTATCAACCTGATGTCAACCCTCTCAGCTGGTGCTATTCTCCAAGACAAGGTAGCTATTAGCAAGGAGGGCCTTTCTGTAATACCTCAAAGGACGGTTGGTACGTAGGTAGATCTATCCATTATTTATTGCAGTTTAAGCTCATGAAACCAAGGAGCACTCTCCAAGTTCCCTAGACTAGAAAAGAATCTAAAAAAAGATGTAGTTGATGCAATCATCTACAGGAAATTGCATTCGACTCTATGACACAAGCCAAGTAGCAAAAAGAAATGGCATTCCCATTTAAAGCATCCAGGTGCATGAACTTCCATGGATACGAGAGAGAAATATTGTTCTTTCTCACGCATGAACTAATGCACATATGGGTGGATGATCACTGATCAGAGACAATATAGTAACTATTAGAGCACTCTAGCAGTCTTCTGGTTCTATGGCTCCTGGCCAACTTTTCCTTTCATAAACAGATAATTCTTATCTAAAGGAATGAATAATCAAATTTACAGCTTATTCCTTGAAACTCCATTAGAATATTTACTATTAGTAAGTTCTTTATAACAAAAGCAACCGCTGGCTGGTGATTCAATCTATACACAAGTTATTCCTATAACCTTAATGGAGTTGAAAAAAATAGGTGACAACCTTTTAGATCTTTCACACTGGAGTAAAAAATAGAAGTATGAAGTTTGAATGACTTACGGGAAAACACCATGATTAACTAGATAAAGTTAAATATCAAGTAATTAAAGATCCAAAGACAAAATTAATCAGAGTATCTTCTATATTTCTGAATAGTATAAACTTAAGTACATAAACAGTAATCAAAGGCTAATGTTTCATACATTCATGAGAAAGCAATACCAAGACAGCTATAAAGAAAATATAATTTCAATACTTGGAAAACTACCCATGTGTCAAATTATGCTTAATTTAGTAAACCTCTTGAAAATAAATAGCAACCGGAATCATATTAGCAGAGCATAAAGGCTGAAATTACAACACTCGGAGATGACCAACTTTTTATATAACTTAACATCTAATTGCCAGTCTACAAAGATCTTAAGTAACTAGTAAATCATTTGTGAGAGGAAATAAATTTTGCATCTGAGAATAAGCATTGAACATAACCTACCAGCCATCCTTCCCTGGTTGGCCTTTGCATGGGAATGGCGTAAAGTCGTCCACAACTATACGAGGATATTGGCTCTGTAGAAAACATATAATTCAGAAAAGGCTTAATAATATTTCCCTAAGGTCAAAATTCTAGTACATGAGGGAGCTGAAAAGTATCAGTACATAGCACTATCATATAACACCTATCTACAAGCACTACCCAGTAATTAGTCACTCAGGAAGGAAAGAGTCTTTTGGTTGGTACCATCCAACTGTGTATGCAGAAAACTCCGACCATGTGTCACAGGTTATGTGCCATGCATATGAATATTCTTAAGTAACGTAAAGCTAACGAACTGTAAGCATAATGGTTACTATATTTCCATACCTGATTGAAGGTATGAATGTCAATGCTTGAGCTTGAATACTTCTCCACAATCTTCACGAAAAATGTATCAATTAATTAGTTTATCAAAAAAATCACTATCAAACTTATAAACCCACAATAACAAAAGGTTCAGAGTATTTTACCTTTGCTGTATCATCATGGGTATTGAATGAGTTCATCAAAAGGAGAGGAACATTGCACCCATATTTTTTATTGAGAGACTGCACCATTGTATTGAAATGACATTCCATCAACAGAACAATATAGGAAAGGGAGAAAAGAAATGTCCTTATTGTGACCTTACCTCTATCTGGACAACAATTAAGTCAAGAAATGTAAAACCGTTTCGCACTTCAATAACAGACCTGGCATGAGAGACATTTTATTCTTTAGAATAACAGGCAATAAAAGAGTTATCAGTTTATACCACCATAACAGTGTCATAGTTTATACGAGTAACAAATGCAACATATAAGGAGAGACGATATTTCAAGTCAGCAACATATGAAGTAAGTCCAATAATGCATGAAAGCCTAGTCATCATATTAAATACCTACAGCACATAAAAGTACAGATGTAAAGCACATGGAGCCAACAATGTTTTGATAATATGTAATAATTAACGGCCTGACAAGGACAGAGAAACAACGGAGATCAACTAAAGAATAACATGTAATATAGATTAATATAAGAACAGTTGATGAGGATATCGCACCGAAGAGGCTCAAATATTATTCGCGCAATCGCTAAAAATATCGAGCCAAAGTTATATTCATCGGATGGTACTAAATAGTTCAAGTTTGTTTCATTTTACTTAGTCAAATAAAGAGCACATGTCAGCTCATTGTCTTTTTTATTAAGCAGTTTAGTCCAACATCGGGATTTGGTGAGAATGAAAGATGTTGTTTAAGGCTATAAATAAAGGGCATCGACTATATAATTACTCACTGAATGAATAAATAAAATTGTGTTTGCTATTAAGTGAATACTCCTATTTCTTTCCTAGAAGTTATGTGATGTCTCTCCCTCCCCTCTACCATAACCATAGCCGCCATATTCCCCATTTTGAAACCCTAGCCGCCACTACTCCAAAGAAGAAGGCATTGAAGCGATCCATTGAAAATAGCAATCATCAGCATCCGACGGAACGGTCATTCGTCAACTTTGGAGTGCGTTGAATCATACACAACTTAGGTAAGTCTTAACTTGTGCTTGGTATCTTACGAATCTAAAATCCATTATTCTTTTTGCAAGTACTTGCCCGCTGCCAAATCCATTATTCTATTTGCAAGTACTTATCAGCTACCAAAAGCATGATTCCATCTTTTTCCAAAATGGTCCACTTTCTGTCGTGTTCTAAGACTTCTTATGCGCGTAAATTGGCTAGTATTTTTTAAAGAAATCGTTCGTCTGCATGGACTCCCAAGTTCCATTGTGTCTAACAGAGATGTCAAATTTATCAATTATTTTTGGAAGACCATGTGGGCTAGGTTAGGTACAAAATTGAAGCTTTCCTCGACTTTCCATCCTCAAACCGATGGTAAAAGCAGTGTTCTAAAAATTGCTAGGCGGATTCGGTGCGCCAAAGGGCCGCCTAGCGCCTAGGCCACCTAGGCGGCCGCACAGGAATTTTTTTTTTTTTTGAAATTTGAAATTTTAGTTTTAAATTTTTTAAAAAAATTTGAATTTTTTTTAATATTTAAATTTTTTTCCTGATATTTTGAATTTTTATTGCATTTCTTTTAATTTTTTTTGAAATTTGAATTTTTTTTGGAATTTGAACTTCTTTTTGAATATTTTTTGCAATTTCAAATCTGAAATTTCAAATTACAAAATTTTAAAATTTCAAATTTTCAAAATTTAAATTTTTGCCTTGATCGAACAGGGCCGAATTGGCCGAACAGGGCCGAACTGGCCGAACTAGCCCGCCTAGGCGCCGAACAGGCCCGCCTAGGCCCGGACAGGCGCCTAGGAGGCCGAATTGGAGATTTTCGGTGCGGCGGGCGGCCGCCTAGCCCGATTTTTAGAACACCGTAAAAGTGAAGTGGACAATCGTAATCTAGGGAACTTGTTTAGGTATTTGGTTGGTGAAAACACCCAAAACTAGGATATTATGTTGCCCTAAGTTAAATCAGCATACAACAATTTTGTCAATAGGACTACAAATTTGAGTCCATTTGAAATAGTCTACGACCACAAGCCTAGAACACCCGTAGGCTTGGTCTCACTTCCACTTCACTCTAGGGTATCCGAGTCTAGGTTTGTATTTGCATCTCACAAGAATTTGAGGTAGGAGATGAAGTGTTAGTCCGGGACAAGCCCTAAAAGTAAAACACTCGTAGACATGGTCCCACTTCCACTTCACTCTAGGGTAACTAAGTCTGGGTCTGCATTTGCATCTCGCATGACTGAGTTGCGTCATGAAATTAGTGCAAGAATTTGAGCTAATAATAATCAATAAAAGACTTTTGTCGAGTCTAACAGGGAATTGCAAGAATTTGAGGCAGGAGATGAAGTGTTAGTCTTGGTAAGGCCCGAACGGTTTTCCAAAAGAACGGAAAGAAACCGCACGCAAGGGGTGCAGGTCCTTTTAAGATATTTTACAAGATTAATCCAAATGCATATGCATTGGATCTTTCCAAAGATTTTGATTTTAGTTCGACTTTTAATACAAAAGGCCTACAATTATTTCTGATAATCCGTTTGTGGATTCAGATGAGCCACCCAACAGCCTTGCACCTGAGAGTCACTCACTAGCTCTTGTACCTCAAATTGAACCTATATATTTGGCAGAAGATATTGGTTGTATACAGGATGATCATGTTGTTTCTACTAAAGACGAAGGATTTCCATCCCCAAAAAACATGACTTTTAAGAGAAAAGCTACAAAAATTGAACTCCAACATGCTTGAAGAATATGAGCAAACAAGATATTCACACTCAACAGGGTCTGAGTCTTTCTCATCCCCAAAAAAATGATTAGAACATTGCACCGAAGAGACTCAAATATTATTCGTATCATCGCTATAAATATCGAGCTAAAGTCATGTCCATCGAATAGTTACTAAATAGTTTAAGTTTACTTTATTTTATTTAGTCAAATAAAGAGCACATTTAGCTCATTTTTATTAAGTAGTTATCATGATTTGGTGAGAATGAGAGATGTTGAGAATGCTATAAATAAAGGGCATTGGCTATGTAATTATTCACTGACTGAATGAATGAATAAATTGTGTTTTCTATTAAGTGAAATGCTCTTCTTTCTTTCCTAAAAGTTTTGTTCTGTCTCTCCCTCCCCTCTTCTATAAGCCTAGCGGCCACCTTCCCCATTTCCAAACCCTAACCGCCACTACTCCATGTCTTATCATTTAGAACCCCTCGAAGAAGAAAGCATCAAAGCAATCCATTGAAGATAGCCCGCCACTACTCCAAGTCTTATAAAAAAGCATCGAAGCAATCCATTGAATATAGCAATCATTGGCGTCTGACAGGATGGTCCTTCATCAACTTTGGAGCACGTGGAATCATATACAACTTGGGTAAGCCTTAACTTGTGCTTGGTATATTACGAATTTAAAATTTATTATTCTTTATGCAAGTACTTATCCGCTACCAAATCCACAAGTAGGAAAGGGAGTGCTTCTACTAATAACAAATTAGATCTAATATTAATTGTTGAACTATCCAATCTAAAGGGATCTACTTTGCATTAACTTGATCTTATCAATTAATATTAAGGGCAATCTGCTTGCTTGGATTGTTGTTAGTCTATTGCTGAAAATTCGCCGTCTTTAGCTAAAGAATTAAATATGATCTTATATTGAATATTATTAACTTGGTTTTTGGGTTGTACATCTAAAACTCATACATGTCCTGCATCAACAACTTTTGCTCAGTTGAAAAAGGGTCCCCCAATTTGGTATTTACATAGCTGGTATGCAAGTTCTCAACTTGCTACCTTGAACTTCTCATCTCCTTGCACTTGACTACCCTCTGACAGACACAGACTGCATCAACAGCTTTTTCTCAGTTGAAAAAAGGTCCCCCACTTTGGTATTTACATAGCTGGAGCCTGGAATGCAAGTTCTCAACTTGCTACCTTGAACTTCTCATCTCCTTGCACTTGACTACCCTCTGACAGATATAGACTGACATTGGCCCTTGTGGTCATACATACTCTTGATAGTATTATCCTTAAAATAACGACGAAAACAATCATCATATCATCCTTATAGCATAAACTCTAGTGCAAACACCTAACACAAGTTTCATAAGGATTCCCAATCAGAAGAGGTGGCAACACTTCACTGGCTACAGAGCGATGGGGCTTAAGAATAACCTTCCCCGACCCCTACTGGCCCTACCACCACCACCACACACACTCCTATGCTAGTTTCCACAAAGTAGAGGGGGTTCAGTGATGAATTGTTCAACATTCCCTGTACATTGCTCCCTCAAGTAACGGCTACATGCTACATCAGAGCCAAGGTCATTCAAGTTCCAAGACCGAATTATAACAAAACTAAACTCTAGAGAGAATTTTAGAATAATGATGCTTCTATGATGCATAAACATGGACATAGAAAATCAAACACAATGAGCGCTCAAGTATTCAAGCATTTACTTGCTTCAAGTTCAAGTGCTACATGCACCCTCCTGGAGACTTCCACCAATATTATCATGCCACATGATTTTATACCACGCCCAAGTCTATGAACAATGTCAAGTTCTTTACATAGTAAAAAAGGGAAAAACTAGTTTATAAAAAGGGAATAACTGGTTTAATGAAACATTTTCTTCTCATTTGCTTTTTCTAGAAAAAAATTAAATATCATTATCTTTTGTGCGAGCACCTTCTTTCAAAAATCTCAAGTGGAATTTAGGAGCGGCTCTTGCTCTATAAATGGTCCTACCATTTAGATCTCAGGAGGCTTCCAGGTTTCGGTTGTTGATTCTCAACTGGGTTGCTAAGCTTTTGGGCTTCACTATGGTATTCTATGAACTTTAATATGCTATTGATTTACTCTCGAGTAATTAACTCACCCTTACATCCACTTATTCCGAGCTCTTTCTTGTAATACTATATTAGTTAAAAGTGAACAAAGTTTCCATATATTATTGACACTTAGCTAGGATCTGATTGATCCCATCCATTCTAAAAGAAATAGTTATAAATTTCTAGGCAAAGGAGATCCGAGAACATCTCCATTAAACTTTTAGCTACGAGGAAAATGAATTTAGTAAATCACTATAGAATCACGATGTATTACTTTGGACCAGTGCATCCCATGGTGGTGCCCAGACCTCCATTGAGCTTCAGCACCACGAGCTTGTCAAGAAGCTTCTTCGTCTCCGTAAGATCTGCAGTACATCAAACAATTAGACTACACCCAAACACCACTATATGATTAGATCCATAACCACGAACACAATCGAAACAAAGAAATGTATCAAAGGTCCGTAGATGAACAAGTCTACCTTCAGGAGTGGGCGCAAGGGTGTCGTAGGGAACCACCACCTCGTCGGTCGGTGTCTGGATCTTGCTCCACTCGATTTGCTCCTCCTCGCCACTTAAAATGATTCCATAAACAGAAAAAATAATCAAGAACAAGAAGAAGAAATCAACAAAAATTTCCACACTTCGTATTCGAGAAGCTAGCGATCTACCTCAAGTAGCGGGAAACGAGGTTGATGAATCCAGATTTCTCGTTCTCACTGCAAAATGAACAGAGAGTAAAAAAAAAAAAAAAAATCGAGATCAGCATCGAACTACGTTTACGCTACGCAATTCGGACAGGACACAACTTTTGCTGTGTCCTAGAATGTTAACGTAGACGCGGACACGGCATCGAGAAGATCAGATCCGATCTGGGTCTGACTTACTCCAGTAGAGATCCGTTATCAGCCTACGCTGCGCGGACACGGCACGGGGTCTCGTGGCGTCCTGCTGTGTTTCGGAGCGCCCGTGTCGTGTCCGGTGCGTGTCGTGTCCGGTGGTGTTGGGAGGAGGAGGAGATTGAACGGATCGATGATCTGGACCTGATCTGGCTCAAGCCGGCCACGGCGGACTGGAGCTTGGAGAGCCTCTCGGAGTCGGTCGCCATTGGAGAGAGAATTTCGAGCTTTAGAGAGTGTGTGAGAGGAGGAGAGAGAGTTGTCGAAGGAAGGGAAGGAATCTGTGGTATTTATAGGCGAAGAGGATGTCGCGTTTGCTTTTTGGTGGAGTGCGTCACTGGAATATATTTTGTATTGATTTATTGACGTTTTCCGTAGGTTGTAACGGAGTGGCCTGCGGGTTTGACGGCGGAGCATTGGGCTGCGGACCAATGGGCTAACCCACTAGTTGTAAAGTAGTGACAAAATATTTGTCACCAAATTTGGTTGCAAATTACAATAACGTTTTCAAGGTCACACAAACTAAACCACCACCTCCGCACTTGTAGTAACCTTTTGTTTCGTCTTAGCCAAATTTTCAGGGCTTCTGTAACATGCTAATTAGAGACTTCTGCAAAACCTTTTGTTTCGTCTAATTAAAGACTTGTAGTAACCTTTTGTTTCTAATTAGCTAATTAATTAAAGACTTTTGTCACCAAATATTTGTCGTCAATTTGCTACGCCCAATGTTACAGATCAAGGTTTTGCATCTTGTTTGATCCAACCGGTCAAAATGTCAAACAAATATCCTAATTATACATTGTTTATAAGCTTGGCTGTACTTAAATATTTAATATCTTAATATGTTGAACTATATTTTTTTCTCTCACTTAATTGTGGCAAAGTATAAAGTATAAAAGGTATTCTCTTCTTTTTTTAAATAAGTCAATTTTAACATGCTAAATTATATCCGGGAGCTATATCACACAACCTACATCGCTCCTTTGATATCAACAGAAGAGCAATATCGGAGGTGCGACAGCAGGAACGAGGTAAGGCGGCGGAAGATGACAAGGATAACAGTATTATAGAATTAGAATTAGAATTAGAATTATGTTGTTGTTAGAAAAAAAATGATAGTTTCGTTATGATTTTGTTGTTATTAATTACAAAATGATTGTTTAGGACATTTCAGTTTCGTTATGGTTTATTGGTATTAATTACAAAATGATTGTTTAGGACATTTCAGTGAGAATATATATATATATATATATATATATATATATATATATATAATTTTATTTTTTTTGCGTTTTGGGGGCGTGGCTGCAAGTGAGGAGGTTCGAACCCTGCCGGCTTCCCTCGGATGTCCTATGACTAGTCACATGAGCTACTAGGGCCTAATATATATATATATATATTATATATTATATTATATATATATATATATATATATATATATATATATATATATATATATATATATATATATATATATATATATATATAATATAATATAATATAATATAATATAATATTATATATATATATTATTTATTTATTGAATTATTGAATTTTGATCTTTTATAATATTTAAAAAAAGTAGGCAACATATATTGTCTTCTAAAAGGTTATCACGTTAGATACATCAAAGAAATATTGTATAAAAATAAGTTTTATATATATATATATATATATATATATATATATATATATGTCACATCCTCTCTCTTTTTGTATATCTACGTATATTCTACAATAAATATTCTCTAATTAGATTTTATATTTGAAATTATTAAATAAGTAAAATTTTATTTTTAGCCTGTAAAAATTATTTTACAATGGCTTGACCTAGAATTTTTTATTTAGGTCGAAGAGTTGGGGCAACATACCAATGCGTCCAAAGTGAAACATACGTATTTCTACGCCAAAGGGGTTCTCTTGCATACTCTTTACAGAGCACTCTTCTTCTTCTTCTTCTTCTTCTTCTTCTTCTTCAATCAGCCATTTTGGTATACGTATTGTATCAAATTTCAGCACTGAACTTAGCTGGACTCGAAATCAAGCACGGCTAAAAGCAAAGTTACATAAAATATGGTGCTCTACACAATGAGCTAATTTGTTTTGTAAAATATAAAATTTTGGGAGATCAAACCCCAGAAAAATAAAAGTGAACCCATAAACCCAAATTCAGGTCCAGGCAATTCCAACCTAGAAAATCAAGAACAACAAGTATTGTAAACCCCCCTAATTTAAAATTTAATTATTTATAATTATTTAATTATTGGATTTTTGGATCTTACTTAGCTAATTAGAAACAAAAATCTTTAATTAATTAGCCTTTAAAAATATTTTACTATTGTCTCTATTATTGTAGTAATTACAAATATTTCACAAAAATATATTTTTGAGTGTAAATTTATTTAATAAAGAATTATAGATTTTTTTATAATTTATTTCATGTACAAATTAATTTATTTTAGATTTTTACCATATATATATATATATATATATATATATATATATATATATATATAAAGAAAAGAAAGATAAAAGAAAAGAAAAGAATAAAAGGAAAAGGAAAATAATAATAATAATAATAATAATAATAATAATAATAATAATAATAAAACCTAAAAACTACCCAGAAATCACGACCCCTACCCAACCCATAGCCTGGAACCCCATACCCACTCAAACCCAATCCCCCGCGGATTCTACCACAACCCCCCCCCCCCTCTCTCCCTCTCTCTCTCTCTCTCTCTCTCTCTATATATATATATATATATATATATATATATATATATATATATATAAACCCTAACCCTAAACTCAAGCCTAACCCTACCCTAACCCCGGCACAACCCCCACGGCCGTCCGCCGCCGCCTGAGCGCCGACCGTCGTCGAATTCCTGCCTACCCGCGACAACAACGACTCCCGTGAACCCGACTTCTAGGAATTACAACTTTCTTTTCTCTTGATATTTTCTTGAACGGTTTCTTCATACACGCTCACAACATGAATCTCTAGGATTTTCTTCAAGTAGAATAATTTTAGGTGTCCTGGATTGAACGAAAAGTAGATCGAAAGTTGGACAAAAAACTGTTCGAAACAGTTCAAAAATCAGTCCAAGTACCCCTGTTCATACCCAATTTTCTACCAATTCGTTAAATATTTTTAAAATCTATTTAAAGAGAATTATTCACAACATAACCAAGATTAATTCTATTCTTTTAGTTTTTCGTAGTTTGTAATATTCGTCAAATTATTTTGTTTCCAAAACGACCAAAAAATATGTTTTCAAAACCAAAAAATTTGTGATTCGGAGTGCGGTCCGCCAAACAGGACCACATTGTCGTGAACCAATTGTACCGAAAGGCGCGTATGGAATATCCTGACGTGTAAACTTTTGTAAAAGTTGATTTGGGTGTGTGCGCGCACCGGAATCAACCTGTATCCGTAAAAAATTCTCCGTATCTGTATTTTGTAAAATACCCAATTAGTTTTTGTACGCTCGTCAGATCGCAACGAAACTTGCGTCATTGGACTCGCAGCGTCTGACTTGTTATGTGACTAGAGTTTGCTCAATTATGAGTCAGTCAACGAATTTTCGTTTTGCTGGCCCCACGATTCGACTTGACGAGTAATTTTGTGATCGGCTCACCGGAATCCAAAACTGGACATACCGTTGAGTTTGTATCATCGATTAAGATTTGTTTGACCTATAATTTGTCCTATTTAAAGACCTTTGACCTTGACATATTTTTCGGTGCAGTGACCCACCAGTGGATACCGCTTTGGCCCAAAATTATCATTTTGTTCCTGTGTCCAAATTGGACTAAATGGTAGTATTTTCTGACTATCTCACTTATTGCGGGACTGTTGGTGATGTCTATTTTAGCATCCGAAGACGTTTGTTCATCTTCTATATTTTCTTGTTCATTGCACTTATTGTCTTGCGTTATTTCAGCACCAAACTATTGCCATACAATTATACCTTGCCACTACTACTTTTTATTTACATTCATATCTGCATGTTTTATTTTTGTCATTTATTTTCTTATTTATATATATTATTAAACTGTGCATCTAAAAAAACTTGGGTGCAACGACGGATGGCGTCGTCTTTTGTGTCTTATTTTATTTGTTATGTATATTGACCTAGATTTAAGAGACCATCCAATGATTTTGATGCATCTTTATATTTCACATGGCCCCGACACAGGTGTTACACGAGTTGTGAGTCTCATATAGATCACTGACTTGCGTATTGACTAGCCATCGATACGTATTGGACGTGCGATAGGAAATAACTAGTAATAGCGATATGCTAGAAGACTTAGCAGATACTAGAGGTATTTTCATGTCATGGATATGGCACGACTAGTAGCATTGGGTGGGAAGAACAATGAGTAAGCGTATGTGACTCCTTTACACTTTTTCTATTTAGGCTGTATGCTCCGCTGGAGACGCGAGTCATGATGACCCTATATTTACTTGGCGGCCTCTAACGTCCGTGATGTTATGTACGTGGCCCTTGGATCTCCAAGAGAACTATGTCCATCCCATTATTTTAGCCAGATAGTCGATACGCGAAAACGTTGTTCTTAAACTGCATATCACATAGATGGTTAGGTGACCACTTTTGGATGTTTATTTTCAGTATATTATGTCATACTTTTATGTATCTTGTTACGTTCCTCTGAGGACCTGGTCCCTTTCCAAGTGTAGACGATCATGACTATTCGCAAGAGCACGGATCATGACTTTCTACTTCTTTCTCTTTCGAGGAGGTCTTCTCTTCGAGCCTCTCTGATCACTAGATGATGTACTTATTATATTTTATTTCATATTCTAGTTTGATAGTGGATTTGTTTCTACCCAATTATTAAGTTCTTCTCGACTATTTTATACTTGGTTCATTGCCATATTCGATTATTTCAATTTAGTGTTGTGGATGAGATTAGTATTGCTTGTGACTTGTGACATTATATACCACTTATGAATTGATATTTATTTTACAGCGTACGTATGTGTTATGGTTTTCATATATTGGAGTTATCATATATGTACGACTGACATGCTTACGTATTCCTATCCTACGTATTTTGCTACTGGGGCATGACATATTTTTTGGTGGCCCATGCAGGTCAAGAGTATATTGCCTCAGTTACGTTACTGTACAAAGCAAGCCTGTATTTAGGATTAGTGTATAGGATCTCATCCACATATTTGACTGCATTCCTTGATTACATTCTAAATTATTTGAACCTAATTATTTTCTCTTACTTTTAAAATTATATTTACTTCTTTCCCCTGACCTCACTATCATTGTTCCTCGCCTCTCTCTATCACGGAGGGATAAACGTACTTCCTTGATTATTTCGTGCGTATAATTTTCAGCCAGAGTAGAAGTCCATGTTGTTAGAAGGTCTCAGAAGTTGACTATGATGGCATACATCTTAGGAAACAAACTAGAACATTGACCACTTCAAATGCTTAGTATAAAGAATGAACCTTAAGCATTCAACACATGTAAGTTGATTGACCCTTACCCTTGCTATATTTAGGTATGACTTGAGAGTAGTATGGATACTACTAGGTTTAGTTAGAAATTTGACCTGATTGTTTGACTCTAGTATTGAGGAACCAATAGAAATTCAAGGTTTGATATTAGGACTAAACCTAACTTTCATAGTGAGATAATATAAGAGAATTATAAATTTAGATTCTTGTCTTGGTATTAGCATAACAGTATCTTGGGAAACCAAGAGGAATGAACCAATACCCTAGTAGGAGCAAGGGTACCCTATCATCAGCCTAGCAGATTCCCTAGAATCTAGGATCATCGTTGATTCACATTTAAGTATTCATGAGTCATCGACTGTGCCATATCATCAAACCTTGAGTAATTAACTTTCCTTTATTATAACTTCCTTGTCGTTACTTTAATCATCTAACCATTGCAAGGATATGACTATATTTTCAAATCGTGCCAATCTAGGAGACTATTATATCCTCACGAATATCATCTTCCCTTTAGAAAATATGTTATCATCCAACTAATATATACTTCCCCATATTGAGTTAATCCATCCCCCAATCATAGATCAATTGTCATAGCTCTTTAAACAATTGAACCTAATGAAGGACTAGAATCTTTCCCTTGACCATACCCTGACGCAGAGACTAGCATACCATTTTCTCGTAGGAAACCATGGTATCGTCAAGAGTCTCTGTTTACTTTTACATCTTGTTTCCCTGTGACCTTAAATTTTGATGCTCATTATTTTGTGCGATAACCAAACTTTCCTTCGTCCTCAAATTGTGCCACGTTCGTTGAATCCAATACTATTTGAATATTTTCTTCTTCCAAATTATTTTGTTTCCCTCCTTGAGGTTTACTTATTATTCTCTTACGGGAATCTCGTAATCTCGCTCCATAACTGTTGACTTTAAAAGTTGATTGAAAATCAGATCGTGCCACCTTACCTTCTAATTGTTGGACAAGTAATTCCTTTATTACGTCAGGATTATAGCTTGTTAGTTTTAAATTCTGATTTGTGGTTAGTTGTTAGAACTTAATAGGTTGAGTTGTTCATTTAGTTTAGATTATGATTTGGTAATTATTCTTTAGTTTTAAATCATGTAATCCTTATCCCTATATCTCATTCCGATTATATTCTCTCTCACGTTGAGAGCCAGAAACTTCTTCATTCTTAATATTAACACATTTTGTTCTATAAGCACTATGATTAAGACTTTAGGGATGACCATTACCTAGGAAGGTTTATAATGCACTAGGATACCCTAATAGTACCAAGATCCTTTTCTTGTATACCTTAACAAGCGTTTCTATTTTATTTACAAGAACAAGGCTATTTCGTAGAATCACAATAAGACAATTACCATATTAGTTGAATTCTTATAAGTTGGGTAGCATGTCTTACAATATCCAATTTTGGTAGTCATTAAGATACACAAATGAGATATAATAGAATGGCACTAAATATATACTAGTGTGAGAAGATAGGGGTTGCCTAGACTATAGAGTTTTGAAGGTTCATAACCCTAATTGGTCAACCATAGACTTAGATAAGAAGCTAGTATGGCAACTGTAAGAGGCACAAACATCGAACGAGTCTTAGATTCTTGATGAACTTGAACTATCTGTACTTTCTTTCATCATAATCTCATGTACATATATTTTTGGACTATCTTGACTTATTATGCTATTATAGCCTAGTTTTGCAAGCTTATTTTTTTTATCAAGCTTGTTCATGACATATGTGTTACGGGGGATGCCCATTAATACATTGTCTAATTAGAATCAGCGTATTATGGTCTGATCAAACTTAGTGTACTTGATTCGCTCTTTATATAACTATTTTACGTGTATTGAGATATAGTTGACTTAGCTTATTAGACGAATATACTTGCCCTCTAGACATGTTCGAGCATATCGTATCGGTTACATAACTGTACTGATATGAGTCTACGAATAAAATTTTAGCAAAATAGGATCTCATCCACCACAACCTTGGCAACTCCCTTGGATTCTTCAATCACCTTTGACTCTGTATTTGAAATCGATTACATCTTCCTTGAACTCTTATTATTGTTTCCGTCTTCCCCTATTTTGGAAAGACAATTACTTGTGCTTGACGAAAGTTAGATACATGGATAGTACTAGGTAAATATCCCATATCCAAATTGCATTACTGGGTGGTTGTCTTTTATGATTAAGGGCGTAAAATATGTGATATATTTTGTGTTAAATTTTTTGAGGATTGAATAACACGATTAAATAATTTGAGAAAGTTTTTCTTAATTGTATAGTCTTGTGTGATAGATCGGTAAATTCAAAGTTGGGTAGGAGTTACATTGTCAACTTGAGCTGAAATATTATATGAATGTAAAAATCTTAGACCATGGTTAAGAAGGTAATCAAGTAAGGTAAGATCGAGAGAATTAAGTCATTTTAATTTCGAGAATTTTTGAAGAGTGATTATGATGATAAGGATTTAACTTTAAAGAGAAGAATGCCTTATGGAATAAATTTGGAAACTTTGATATATTGGACCAAATATTTATAATTTTAGCACATGATTTAAATTTTGAATATTGAAGGTTGATTCATTGATTTAAGCTTTTAGGATAAATATAGAATTTTAAACTTGAATATTGGTGAATTGGATTTAAAATTTTACAATTTGAGGATTTAAATTAAATATTGAATTTTGAATGTTGAATCACCCAGTTGGAATTTTGAGGATGGAAATCGAATTCAAAATTTGATGACTACGAAATCCTTATATTTGAAACTCGGAATAAGATTGGATTGAATAGATTTTTGGTTATTTAAATTCTAGGGGAGATTATGATTACTTGGACCTTTATTTGGAATTTGATTTAATTATCTAAACGTTGTGGAGGTTATAATAGATTTGGCTAAAATTTAAAATTTGAAATAAAGATGATATTATGATCGATTGAATTCAAATTTAAACAAGGGTTATTTTAATTTTAAGGAGATTACGATAGATTTGATTAAATTTTGTTATTTAAATTTTGAGAGATTATGATTGACTTGACTTAGGTACGAATTATGATAATTAAAAAATTAACGATTTCAAGGAGTAAAATGTAGGCATAGTGACTATAAAAAAATTTAGAATAAAGGGACACCCTTTTAGATTATTAGATCATAGATATCTCAAAACCATTCATGTAACCAAGTGTGGCAGTTAATCCTCCGCTGTATCAATACCTCGTCCCCTTGGATTAGTCATCTCCTTTACCGTGTCCTTCGTATCCTTGATCCCATGTGCGAGTTCTCCTTATATTAAAACTTATTCGTGCCATATCACCTTACTTAAAGCAGACCAAAATGACCCTTGGGATTTAATTCATGATTTATATTTTCTCCTTCCCAACTTTGAGATACGATATTTCGTACCAGACTCATTCCTACCCTATTGTCTTCTCTTATTCTTGAATCGTACTTTATTTTTAATTTCGAGGACTCAATTCTTGTAAGTTGGGTAGAATATAAACTCCCCTAATTTAAAATTTAAATATATTTTTTTATAATTATTTAATTATTGTATTTATAGATCTTACTTAGCTAATTAGAAATAAAAGTCTTTAATTAATTAGCCTTTAATAATATTTTATTATTGTCTCTATTATTGTAGTAACTACAAATATTTCACAAAAATATATTTTTGAATGTAAATTTATTTAATAAAGAATTATAATTTTTCTACAATTTATTTCATGTACAAATTAATTTATTTCAGATTTTTACCACATATGCCTATATCTATATATATAATAGAATAAAGAAAAAAGAAAAGAAAAGAAAAGAAAGATAAAGAAAAAGTGAATAAAAGAAAAAGGAAAAGGAAAAGGAAAATAATAATAATAATAATAATAATAAAACCTAACAACTACCTAGCAACCCACGACCCCTACCTAACCCGTGGCCTGGAACCCCATACCCGCTCAAACTCGATCCCCCGCGGATTCTACCACAACCATATATATATATATATATATATATATATATATATATATATATATATATATATATATATATATATATATATATGAGTACCTAAACCTAAACCCTAACCCTAAACTCAAGCCTAACCCTACCCCAACCCCGGAGCACCCTCCACGACCGCCCGCCGTTGCCTGAGCGTCGACTGCCGTCGAATTCCTGACTACCCGCGACAACAACGACTCCCGCAAACCCGACTTCTAGGTATTACAACTTTCTCCTCTCTTGATCTTTTCTTAAACGGTTTCTTCGTACGCGCTCACAACACGACCCTCTAGGATTTCCTTCAAGTAGAAAGATTTTAGGTGCCCTAGATTGATCAAAAAGTCGATCAAAATTTGGACAAAAAACTGTTCAAAATAGTTCAGAAAATCAGTCCAAGTACCCATGTTCATTCCCAGTTTTCTACCAACTCGTTAAATATTTTTAAAATATATTTAAATAGGCTTATTTACAACATAACTAAGATTATTTATATTCTTTTAGTTTTTCGTAGTTTACAATATTCGTCAAACTATTATTGTTTCCAAAACGACCAAAATCATATTTTTAAAACCCCAAAACTTACGATACGGAGTACGTCCCGCCAAACGGGACCACCTCATCATGAACTAATTACACTGAAAGGCGCGCATGGTATATCCTTACATGTGAGCTTTCGCGAAAGTTGATTTATGTGTGTGTGCACGCCAAAATTAACCCATATCCGTAAAAAGTTTCTTTTATCAATATTTTATGAAATATCCAATTAGTTTTTGTACCCCTCATCAGATCGCAACGAAACTTGCAACATTAGAATCGCAGCGTCTGACTTGTCTTGTGACCCGAGTTTTGCTTAGTTCTGAGTCAGTCAATAAATCACGATTTTGTGGGCCCCACGATTCGACTTGACGAACGATTTTGTGATCTGCTCGTCGGAATCCAAAATTGGGCATACCGTTGAGTTCGTATCATCGATTAGAATTTGTTTGACCTATAATTTATCCTATTTAGATACCTTTGACCTTGACATATTTTTAGGTGCAAAGTGACCCACAAGTGGATACCACTTTGGCCCAAAATTACCATTTTGCCCCTTCGTCCAAATTGATGAAAGGGTATTATTTTTTGACTATCTTGCTTATTCCGGGACCGTTGGTGATTTCAATTTCAGCATCCAGAGACGTTTGTTCAGCTTCCGTATTTTTTGGTTCGTTATATTTATTGTCCTGCGTTAATTCAGTACCAAACCATTGCCAAGCAAGTATACCTTGCCACTACTACTGTTTATTTACATTCATATCTGCATGTTTTATTTTTTTCATGTATTTTCTTATTTAGGTATATTATTAAATGGCGCATCTAAGAAAACTTGGGTGCAACGACGGATGTCGTCGTCTTTTGTGTCTTATTTTATTTGTTATACATATTGACCTAGATTTAAGAGACCACCCAATGATTTCGATGCATCTTTATGTTTCATATGGCCCTGACACAGGTGTTACATGAGTTATGAGTCTCATGTAGATCACGGACTTGCGTATTGACTGACCATCGATATGTATTGAGCGTACGATAAAAAATGTTTGCTAATAGAGATATGCTAGAAGACTTAGCAGTTACTAGAGGTATTTGCATGTCATGGATATGGCACGACTAATAACATTGGTAGGGAGAACAATGAGTAAGCGTATGTGACTCCTTTACACTTTTCCTATTCAGGCCGTACGCTCCGCTGGAGACGCGAGTCATGATGACCCTATATTTACTTGGCAGCCTCTGACGTCCGTGACGTTATGCACGTGGCCCCTGGATCTCCAAGTGAACTATGTCCATCCAATTATTTTAGCCAGATAGTCTATACGCGAAAAAGTTATTCTTAAACTGCATATCACATAGACGGTTAGGTGACCACTTTTGGATATTTATTTTCAGTATATTGTGGCATGCTTTTATGTATCTTGTTACGTCCCTCTAAGGACCTGGTCCCTTTTCAGGTATAGACGATCATGACTATTCGCAGGAGCACAGATCAGGACTTGCTACTTCTTTCTCGTTTGATGAGGTATTCACTTCGAGCCTTTCCGATCACTAGATGATGTACTTATTATGTTATCTTTCATTTTCTAGTTTGTGGATTTGTCTCCACCCAACTATTAAGTTCTTCTCGACTATTTCATACTTGGTTCATTGCCATATTCGGTTATTTTTTTCAATTTGGTGTTGTTGATGAGATTAGTATTGCCATGACATTATATACCACTTGTGAATTAATATTCATTTTACAGCGTACGTATGTGTTATGGTTTCCATATATTGGAGTTGCCATATACATACGGCTGACATTCTTACGTATTCCTAGTCCTACATATTTTGGGACTGGGACGTGACAAGTATTAAAGATAAAGGGGTGCTCGATCCCAACAATATGAGCTAGAAATAAACAAGAAAATATTATGAACTAAAGGCATGCATAAATCTATGGTTTTCTCTTGTGCAAGATGTACTTGCCTGGAGTGACTAATTAGCCTCAACTTCTTATGGTCAAAGTCACAACAACTTCTTCCTAGGGTTAGGGTTTGAGGGAACGGAGCAAAGAAAGGAGAAAAAAGAAAGAAAGAAAGTGGAAAGAGCAAAGTGAAGAAAGAAAGGGAGAAGAGAGAGAAAACACTCATATATATATAAGGGAAAAGTGGGATGGTTTAGCCATGGGTTCAGTCAAAATAAACTAAACTAGGTATCCAGTCTACATGTGGGTCCTAAACTGGGTATATGGTAATGCTAATAGGTATTCTACGGGTCTCGGGTAGTCTCTCTCAACAGGAATAAATACAAATGACATGAAGCATCATGCAACTACAACAGAAATACATTATCAGGAAAATAAATTCGTATATCAGAAAGTCAAGAAAAACCAAATCTGAAAATGGGTGTGACACAATTGCAAGGAAGCAGTAGGTGTATAAAAACACTTGAGAAGGACTGCAAGTGCAACAGGCTTTATGGGCTACCTGGGAGCTCGGGTTCAGCTGTGGTATGCAGGAAACTGCAGTCAGATAATTAGGGGTACGGGGTATGAGTGAGTGACTAGATACACAGTGCAGATGCATGGTCCAAGCAGTGTGGATTTGGGTACATGTAGTGCTCTGTGCACATATGCTTGGGGTGTGTCTTAAGTGGTTGCAAGTGACAACTTAGAGAATTTAGAATATGGCACAATACAGATGCACCAGTAGGATGATGTGTGCAGCTGTGTATCTTATGTTAGATAGGAGAAGATGGGTAATAATCACAGATTCTAGTGTCTCAAGTGGTGTAGGTATCCATATATCCATTGGATACATGTGTCCAAGTATAGGGTAATATTAGAGTATAGGATATGAGTTATCCCAAGGTAGATGTTAGCCAAGGTATTAATATTAAAGTATTACTTAGTAATCAGAGATAACTAGTATATAAGTAAGTTTTATATAATACTTAGTGATATTAGATAGTTTAGCTAATACCTTGAAGGTATGGCCCTATAAGCTAGGTATGACTCTAGAATCAAGGCGTTGAGCTAGTTTGACTAGTGTGACCTAGAAATGGCTTAGAAATCATATTTTGACTTATTTTAGCATATTTATCATTTCATTACACCAAAATGATATAAAATTATATATATATATGTCTGTGTGACACCCGTTTGGACTCTGAGATACATTATTTGCTCATGACCACATGCGAGTACATTCTCTGACAATTTGTTTACTTTGATGATTAATATAATATCAGTTATGTAGTGTTATACCTGATTTCTGACACGATGCTACACGGACTAATATGTATAGACCCTAGTCATGAGGAGTCAAAAATGGTCCATAGTATTAATCATGGGATGGAAAAATATTAGTTGATTATGAGATCATACCCCACTTACTTGTGCATAGCTCACCCTCATTACATGTAGGGTACAACCTGATCTTATTACTTGTGTATAGCTCTCCATATATGATTGGCTTGATCCTCTTACATGTACTTGTTCATAGTCAATCATACATGATTGACCTGATCCCTTACCTGTACTTCTGCATAGCCAATCATATACGGTAGAGCTTGATCTTGTCCCAAGCCGATCACATAATAAACTATTATTTCATGGCACTTAGTAGTTCTTCATTCCTCTATTCCAGTTATACATGCTGATACCATCATTCTTTGGTTTACTTATAGTTTATTATTGCCTGGGATATGTTTACCTATTTCCTTATTGTTCCAACATTACTTCCATCTTATATTTTTATTACTTATTGTTTTATAATTTTTGTCAACTTAATGGAACTGTTGTTAGTGTATGTACTTCGCTCCAATCCTGACTGGATAATATTTTTTAGAGGATCAAGAGGACTTTTGTCCCACTTATTATAGACCGGGAGTAGATGATGGGCATATTTTGGAGCCTCAGGAGGAGCTACTTCCCATAGAGGAGACACCAGTAGTGACTTAGCTAGTTAGCTTATATTGTACTGAATTTGTCTCCAACTTTTTATACTTTGAGTTATTATTATTTCTAAGACTTATATTGAGATTGAGATAGTTAGACTCCTAGACTTATTGTTGTGTTGATATTGTATATTTCTAGACTTCTCTTGATATTTCATTTCATATCTTTATCATGTCATTTATCTTCCTTATAGATTATTGTGATTGAATATTGATTTTAACATTATCTTTATATTCATCTTGTCCTCCTTATGGAATTGAGATATCATTGACATATTATATATTATTGTGAGATGTGATAGATACTATTATTGACCTAGACAGTGTTCTACCGCCGATGCTGCGGCGTGGGCTGAACATACCCACGTACTCGTGTCCTTATTCCTGGTGCGGATTGTGACACATTTTTATGGTGGCCCATGCAGGCTAGGCTTCACAATTAGTGCAATATCGTGGTAGTGCAATGACTTGGTTGTACTACTGATAGTTTGCGATAGGATATAGGATATAGGATGAGAGAATACTTAATCATAAATTATAATTTCTAGAGAGGTTCCTGGGATGACTTTTGAGAATCTTATTATAAGCTCTAAATCAAAATATGGCATATCCCTATTTTTCATAAATACGTATATGATTATATTTTTGTATTTGGAGGATTTTTAATTCTGCGAATTCTTAAACATTTTATTTTTATTTATTGGATCTGATTTGCCTAGTTGTGAAGCCTGACTTTTATAAGTACAGTTGTTGTTTAATTGATTAGTATTAAGCTTGTTATTACTATATTGTATTTGTGATAGTGTTGGCATTTTATTTGGATGATTATAATTGTTATTGTTATTGATATTCTTATTCTTATTATTATTATTATTCTTATTCTTATTATTATTACTTACTTACTTACTCTAACCCAGCCCCTAACCAAACCATAACCTAACTCTCCCCCTACCCGCACACAGCCGTCCCTCCCAATTTTCCTTTCTTCTCCCCTCACTCACTCCCTCCCCCGCTTCTCACACTCCCCGCTGGAACAGAACCCCGCCCTCTCTCAGGTCACTCCCTCTCTCTCTCTCGTTCCTCTCTCTCTCTCTCTCTCTCTCTCTCTCTCTCTCTCCCTTCAGCTCTCCCTTCCTCCCTCCAGCTCCCTCTCTCTCTCGGATCTCTCCCTCCCTCTCAGATCTCTCTCTCTCGGATCCGGCCAGCTCCACCACCACTTTCGGCCACCACCATTGTCGCCATCTCCATCTCCTCCGCCCTCCTTATTTTCTGTACCATCGTTCTTGGGACACGTGCACGTCGACATATTTATCACCTTATTTTTGTGCTATCTCGGTTCACATGATGTCTCGAGTAGTAGGATGCCTCGAGCCCCGGGCTACCTCGAGCACCGTGTCATCTTGGTTTGTGCGTCGCCTTAATTTTCGTGTCCCTCAGCCTTTGTGCATTTTCTTGCAATTCATGCTATATTGATTTGCATGCACGTACTGAATTGCGTGTCACATTGATTTGCACACTTCGTATTTCCTTGGAAGTTCATAACCGCCTCGATTTACGTGCACGTTCTGTTTCTCCTTCGTCTCGGTATTCGTGCTACTTCGGATCTCGTACATATCATAATTTATGTGCATGTCTCGATCTGTATGTTTGTATCGATCCGCGTGCCTCAGTTTCCATGTCAGATTCTTGCACCGCTTGCGGGACCCACACGAACCCCGATGGATGTGCGAGCTTGGATCCAAAATGCCGAAGACTAGCGTATCTAGCCGAGCCCTCTAGGCAAGTACCCCTTGCTCTCGTGACGGTTTTGCGCCTATGCGCTTCTCGTCCTCCATTTTAATTATTATAATTTATTTGTACTTGTAAATTATAATATTTATAGATATTTAATTATTACTATTAGTGTAGAATAGTTGGATATCGGGTTGACACCCATATCGACCAACTCGGACGGGACATCCACACCTCTGAGGATACGAGCACGACCTGGTTATGAGCATCGTTCCTATATGCCTCGTGTACGACTCACGGTCGGGTTACAGTTTGGCACTATATTATTGGACTTGTGTGTTGTGGCTTGGTTAAGGATAGATGACTATGTGGTTGTGCGCCCTGCATGATAATTCTTATTGATTGTGTTGGCTTAGTGCCCGGTACGCATTATAGCGCTGCTGGAGGGCGAGACTTAGTATTCTCGGCTTTGGATTCTATGGCGGGTTGCGCCGGGTAGATATTCTATTTTTTTGTTTTGCAGGTTATGTTTCGGTCCTAGAAATAAAGGGGAGGTTCTATCAAAATTTTCCAGAATTTTGGATTAGGATATTTGATTCAGGAATTGGATTCATGATTTGATTCAGGGGTTTGATTTGATATTTTATTCGGGATATTGATTCGAGACATTGATTCGGGATTGGATTCATAATTTGAATTAGGGATTTAATTTAGGGATTCAATTTGGAAATTTGATTCGGAGATTCATAATTTGATTCGGGGATTTGATTTGGGGATTTGACTCAGGATTTGGTTTTACATTAGACGTGTAGTTACTTATTTATCCTTGTTCGTCGGATAGAGTAAGATCTGTAGTTCTACTCGGGAGACGGTCTGCAGTCCCGGTCCTTGTTTGGTTTAAGGGTCGTGGATCTACTCCAGAATGGTTCATGCATTTCCTTACCACTGTCCGACGACATTCATTTTTAGATTCTTGTTTCCATATCATTCTTCCAGGTTTTGTCTTAGATTAACCTGATTGGACTTGTAAACTTATATAAGAATTATAAACTTTAGATAAATTTGAGGATTGAATATTATTTAAATTGGAAGCATGATCTTGGGATATTGACTTGGCAAGCTCTTGGATACTCTATTGGACTTTGCAAGCCTGGGCTAGAGGCATAATATTATTATTATTGGATTTTTCGGACTTAGACAATTGCGAGAGTATTTTGCGGAACGAGACTGTCACACCCGATTCCAGATTTGGTATTTCTTGTATTTCTAGAATTTAAATTTTTTCTAATAATCTATTTTTGTTGTATTTCTCATGTTGGTTACTGTCATTTCATTTATTATTATTTTTTTGTTGAGAGAGACTACCCGAGACCAGTAGAATATCCATTGGCATTGTCATAGACCCAATTTAGGATTTGCATGTATAATGGACACCTTGTTTGGTTTATTTGATTGAACCCATAACTAGACCATCTTTCTCTCCTCTTAGTATATATATATATATAAGTATTTCTCTCTCCTCACTCATTTTCTCATTTTACTCTTCTTGCTTTCTTCTTTCTCCTCCACTTTAAGCTCCCTCTAGCCAAACCCTAACCCTAGGAAAAAGTTGTTGTGACTTGGACCGTGAGAGGTAGAGGCTAGGAGCCACCCAAGGCAAGTACATCTTGCTCAATAGTTAAGGCTTGATTTTTAATTTTTTACATATATATTGTTTTAAAAAATATGTTTGATAGAAAATGTTTCCCATATGTTCCTCATCATTTTTAGTTCTTGGAGTTTTTGATTTTGATGAATATATTTGAGTAGATCTGAAATTGAAGTTTAGAGTTTTATGGGTTCCATGTATTTTTCGTGGTTTTCATCTATTAAAACTTGATATTTTAGAAAAAAATATTTTTTTGGGTGATAAAGATTTCTATTTCGAGTATTTTGTCTTTTGATTCACTTGATTCGGAGTTAAAATAAAGTTTTTATAGAAAAAAATTAAGTTTTTTGGGTTTTTGGAGCTTTTTTCATGAAGTTTGTGCTGTTTTGGGACAGAGGAGTTCCATGCGCCCAGCTTCATGCGCCCCTTCCAGCATGATGCCTATCTTATTAGGCTCATGACTGTCTCTACATATGCGTCGCTAAGCTGAATGCATAGAACACTGAACGCATAGGATTTCCCACAGAGCGAGAAGCTCATGCGCCTAAAAGCTCATGCAGCCAGTTTTTTATTTGACTTAGAAGCGATATATGTGTCTTTTCCTTGCACGTCTTTTCGTGCACTTCTTTTAATGCTTTTGTTTTTTCTCTGACGCACTTTATGGCATGTTACATCAATCACCTTTAGTCAATTATCTCTGACACGCATTTATGACCCATCACTCAGCACTTGGGTCCATGCGGCCAGTGAGTCTATGCGGCCAGTGCGTCCATGCGGCCAGTGGACGCATGCAGACAGATTTTTTTTTGTGTATTTTGTGTTCCTTTTAATTATTTCCATTTAATAACTCCTTTTAGTGATTATTGCTTTATGCTTCCTTATGACGATGCAAGTTTATGTTACTAGACAAGTTTTGCATGTAGTTCCCGAGACAAGTTTATATACGAGTTCACAATCCTCACGACACCGTGGAAATGGTTGTGTATGGAAATCCATTGCATTTGGCATTGGGCAATCGAGTGTGAGTATTGCCCAATGTATCGCGTGTTGCGAACACGATAACTCATGAAAAGATCGTACTCGTGACTAGTCATTCTAGGGAGTTCTCAAGTGTCCACAACTCAAAAACTTGAAATAATTTATAATGACTAAACAAGATAAGAATTACCTAGATCATTAGGAGGGAAGAATATTGTGCTGCCGATTACCCTGATCTCTAAGGGCCCCATGCAGCATGGACAACCCTGCTAGGCAAGGGCTCCATGACTGACCAAGTTTACGCATGTTGTGACACTTACAAGACAAGTTTATATATAAGTTTATGTTACAAGACAAGTTTATGTTTATAAAGCAAGTTTATGATCACAAGTTTAAGTTTATGCTTACAAGTTAAATTTTTATTTCTGATAAAGTAACAAGTTATGTTATAGTGATGTTGAATGTGCATTTAACTTTACTCGACAAGAGTACCCTTGGCCATCCGGGTTAACTTCAGTATCGGTGGTAGCAATATTCTTAAACCATGCATTTAGTAATTAAGGCATGTGACAACCCTAGCTAGTTAATCGTAGCAAGCCGTAGAGTTGTTTGGCCGTGCAATGAATGATGTTACTTTCATTATAGCTCGCTCTTCTAGTTTCTTTTCTTTCGACGCGTGGTTAGGGTGCTATGTTCTGCTCGAGTGAAGGTCTACAACCCCGGTCCTTGTTTGGTTTAAGGGTTGTGGTCCCGATCCAGAGTAGTTCCTATGCTCTATTGCCGCTCGTCCCATTTCTTTTATTATAGCCATTGTTATCAATTCTTTCCAATATTTTATTTTGAGATAAGTATATTGGTACCGTACAAGTCTCGACCCACATTTATTCTTATATGTCTCTTTTCTGCTGATGTTGTGATACATTTGGTTTATCACCTTGAGATCCTTTGTGGTACTTGTTGCTTGTGGTTCTGACCCCACTGGTTTTGTGTAGCCAGATTATCCCGAGGAGAACCAGAATCTACCGTACTTCCAGCAAGATGGCTCACACTTGTAGGACTGCGACCGAAGCTCCTAGTGGGTTTCCTTCTTCCACCTCTCGTAGTGTTATTTTATTTTATGATATTTAGCAAGAGTCAGTGTTAGCCTTTATTTGGAGATCACTTCTCTGACTTTGGTCAATATGATGTATATATTAGACCATGGCTGGTATATTTTATCATGTATAATTATACTCTGCTAGTATAATATTTTGTATTCACTAGTTTCATGATCATATATGGTACATAATTTGGGATGCCTTTTTACTTTCATATATGATATACTCTTGTAATTGTGTTGCTGGATTGAGATACTAGGATTTGTCGGCCATAGGACTAACGTCATAGCATGCTAGAGTTCACCTATATGTCTTTTAGATAACCTTAATACATTGCGGCTTACTTCGGTATTCTGAAAGGTGCGGTTGGTCATATCAGTCCTCGTATTCAATTACCTAGTATTCTGGAAGCGGGGCATGACAAAGTTTTAGTTGTGGCACATGCAGGTCTATTTTTCAAACTTGTGGGAGGACTCATCTTGTTAGAATCTTAATCCTCTACTTATATTCGATTGAACTCCACTTGTAACATGTACTTCTTGCTCTCCTTGAGCTACAAGCTTGCTTGACATGATTGTTCCATTCTCGTCCCTTGTTGATATCCTTGTGTCCTTATCCTTCAGGAAAACCCCACCTGCTCCTCCTTCTGAGGGTTCCGTTGCACCGATAATTCTAGCAGATCCAGTAGTAGGCCAGGGCCAGATTCCGCTGTTGAACCAAGGGCAAGCGTCAGTAGCTTTTCATCAGCCGGCTCCGCAAGTCACGCATACCTGACCCGCACAATCATCTCCACCAGTCTTGCTGGGATAGCCAGTTCAGCTCGCCCTACCGTTCATTCCAGCCCAGCCAACCCAGACAATACCACCAGTTCTTCTAGTACAACCAGGGCAGACAGGCTCGCCGGCCATGTAACCATCACTTTTCAGGATATGGATATTTTGGTTATTTTGTAATATTTATTATTGATATGTTTTTACTTCATAATAATTGGTATAGTTGTATATATATAAATATTTAATATATATAAGATGGTGCTTGATTGACCCCTTAGTTAGACTAGTTGCTAATGAACCCAACTAGACTTGCCATGACAAATAGAGTAACCCAATAAATTAGTTTTGTTTAAAATAGAGGGAATAAATATAATCCCAATAATTTAATATTAAACCCTCATTAGTTAAACCCCCTTTCATTACATAACCCTTCATGACAATAATGAAGGGCAAATGTGACCATTTGCTTTAGACCTAACCCTATATAGGGTGGGTGGCCCTATTTAGAGGGGAGGAGCCTCATGAATATTCATCACTTCATCCCCTTCCTCTTTATTGTTTTTTTCCCAAAATTTTCTCCATTTTCCTCCACCAAATTCCTTCAAAACCAATCCCAATCCCTCCTATTATCATCCTCATGGACAGCTAGAAGCTTAAAGATTGCAAGAGGCTACAAGAAGAGGAGTTTTGCTAGGAGTTGGTGTTCATTTCTCCTCTTTGTGCTCATTTGAAGGAACCACATTGGAAATCCATCTCCCAATAGGTATAATCTCATCCCCCTTGTCATTTTTATTCTAGAATAATATAATAGACCCATAGGAACTATTCCTTGGTTTAGGGCTACCCATAAAAACAAGAAGTACATCCATTGGAGGCAATTGGTGGAAGCTACATGGAGTTTTGTGTCTATTTAGAAAAAACTCCGAGGTGGCACACCAAGTGTTTGAAGGAATGCCTAATGGATCATTCCTCATTATTTCATATTGTGTTTGGTATATTGGGATGTGTATGATGTATTTTGAGGAGTGGTATCACATGGAATCGGTATTTTAAGAGTGTATCATAGGCATCTTGGTAGTGCACTTAAAGTGTTTGTTGAAATGACAAATTGGTCATTTGTGGCTTTACTTTCAGTTTTGCACTTGATGTTCATATGTATATACATACGTATTTACTTCATGGTAACTAGTATATATAAATACAAGTGTTATATATATATATATATATATATATATATATATATATATATATATATATATATATATATATATATATATATATATATATATATGTAAACCCCCTCGATTTATTCTGTAGATAGTCAAGGTTAGATTTGGAAAATTTTAGTTTTAGCAGCAGATGTTGAGGTTTAGAGTAGAGTTGAGTCTGTCTGTTATTTTAATTCATTTAATTAAACCCTTGGCGCGCCCTATCATTGTTTGATTATTCGGAGCCCAATATCAGCCCATAAATTCCGTTCAATTATTGTACTTCTGACTTGACCCGCCAAATTAGGCACTGGACTTTTCCGTCACTTAAAATCAGTTTTTATTGTGCTCTAAATTAATTGCACAATTTTTCGAAACCGTAATCCATATTTAATTCCGTGTCGGACACTTGTGTCGTTACCCTAAATTTTGAGATACCAACTTAACCCGTTGAGCCGGACCAACTAAAGGGTCCAAGACTGACTCCAAGCCCCCACCATTTTTGACCTTTGTGTCATTTCTGAATTTTGACCCTAAGTGGCCCCATTTAATTTAAAATCGCGGGACACTTTATTTCTATTTAAATCGTAGATACCCATTTTTTCCCTAATCCTATTTTAATCCTTAATTAATCCCAATGCCCATTTAATTAAACCCGTGCCTCACGCACAACACCCACTCGCCATGAAAATTACTAAACATAATTTTCTCCACAATTTTTGCGTTATTTTATGTGTTCGTGCAATTTCCCGAATTTAAGGGGCTAAGTTGCAATTTAGTAATTTTAGGTGCCCTCACCCCATTGGCCAAGACCAAATGGAGAGGTCACAAAATTTTGGACCGTATTAAACTCACCCCCTCCACTTCTCATGAAGAAATGATTTTCTTCATTACATATCTAAGCCCTCCATTTTGAATGGACTAATCCCCACCCTCCATCCAATACACACCCTCCTATAAAACCATCACATCACCCTCATCACTCCCCAAGCCGGCCCTAATCCCAATGCATTGAAAACTCCCCCCCTCTCTCTCCTCTCTCCTCCATTTATTCTTCATGCAAAGAAACCTCCTCCCTCTATTCTTCTTCTTCCTTTATTCTTCATCTTCTTCCTTTGTTTTTCTCATCTGAGAGAAGTCTGACCGGCCACTGAGCCAACTCCGGCCTGTCTCCCGCCGGCCACTGTGCGTCCCCGCTCCGGTGCACAGCCATCCCCCCCGCTGGCCTATGCGTCCTCCGCTCCGGTGCACTGCCACCCCCGCCGGCCCGTGCGTTTTCCGACCCGACCGCCGCTGTGAAGCTTCAGCCAGTCTGCCGACAGCAACCCCCCCGATCCATCCGTCCGGCCAGTGCAGCCCGCTCCGGCCCGACAGCAGCTCCTCGATCGTCCAGCCGGCTGTGCAGTGTACCCACTACCGACAGCAGCCCCCCCCGATCCGTCAGTCCGACGGTGCAGCACCCGTCCGGCCAACTTCCTCATCTCTTCCTTGTCCGATTACACTACCACCACCATCACCACCACTACCACCACTATCACCACCACCATTACACTTCCATCTCCACCAACCTCGGCGTTTCCTGCCACCGAGCACCTCCCTACTCCGGCCATCAACTCCGACCAGCGAGCCTCGTCGAGGTATCGACTCTCCCCTTCCTTGATTTAAATTCCAGAAATTAGTATTATTTTTTAATAGGGTTTAATTATATATGGATGTGTGAAATGCTAGCTAGGGTTGTGGTTATATAGTGTGGATATATATGGTTAGTGTGAGGAGTACTTAATATGTGATTAGGGTTAAGTATAGATGTTTATATAATTGTTTTGTGTTGATGATGAGCATGGGAAAATGACTTGAGGTTGGGCTTATTGAGGTTAATATATTTTTAGGGTTTATGTGGTATAGTAAGCTTGTAACTTGTGTTTTATAAGGATAAGTTTGGATGTTGTTCTTAGATGGAAATTAGGATGAATACAACCTGTGAGAAAATGTTACGATATTGAGCATGTGACGATGATTGGAAGGATGATCAAGGACTTGGGGATTCGACTTGTGATAAGTTGAGGAGATGTAATTGTGATAGGTGGATTATAGATTAGGGTTGTCTTCTACATGGAATATAACAATTTAATTAAGTTATGTATTCGAGGAGAATAGGGTTTTTGACCTTTAAATAAATAATCGGGATCTATGGTACATGAGGGAAAATGTTAATTTAATTACGAAGAATTAAATCGAGGAGAGTGTACTGATGATTAGCTGATTTGACCATCGTACCGATAGTCAACTGTGGTCAAAACCCTAGTGGCTTGTCCCTGTGAGTCGTAGCTTAGACTGAGTTTAGTTGTAGATGTGTGTAGCATCCCTGTCTGTCGTAGAATAGATTATTGATTCTGGTTTGTATCTCATCTCTAGGTACTGCGGGACTTGAGGGCTTGGACGCGGTACCAGGACCCCGACATCAGCAGTCACATACAGGCAAGTGTACCTTGCCACCCTGTATTTCAGATTATAGATATTTATTGTTCTTTATGTACATTGTGCACGTATTTATATTGACGATCGATGCTTCGCGTCCGGATCACAACCGGGTGCTGACATTCGTCGCAACGTCTTAGAATAATTATTAGATGTTCGTAACACCTCGATGTACGTACCTGAGTATATCGATACCCCAGGACACACTCATACACTGTGTTCGTGCCAGATTCCTGTATCCTAATACTGACATCATGACCAGAGACTGGGACGACCTTAAGGTCGCGTCTGTTGAGCTATTTTCTGTGTGTCGAGACTGTTAGATAGAGGTTCAGGTTCAGCGCACCATCGTTGACCGTTTGGGAAGGAGAAGACAGTTACTAGACGTTTGGGCTCCTATGTACGCGCTTATATATGTATATGTAGTGATCCTGTATTCTAGAGTAGTGTATCACCCGTGTGTCTCTGTGCTCGGAGCTACGGTACGCCCCGTGTGTCTCTGTGTTCGGAGCTACGGTTTTATTTTGGACAGCCCACGCGTCGAACATTGTCTTTAAACTGTGTCACACTAGTTGGTTATGATAGAGTACCCTGTCGTGCACTTGTACTTTCTGTTTACTTGGCATTGTTCTATTTTTGTACCTTGTTACGTCCCTCTGAGGACCTGGTTTCCTGCCAGTTTTGCAGCATAGATGATTATGGAGCACTTGGAGATACTGTTGGAGTTGCAGGTCTTGCGGGCATGGTACCAGGTACTCACATTATATCTACCGACATTATGGTTATTTTATATTATTTATTTTATCTGTTGTTGTAGCCTAGTTTTTATAGACTCATACTTCTTCTCGAGTCTATTCGAGTTAGTGTGTTATTGGGCGGCCGACTCTAGCACATATAGCTCTTTCTTGTATACTGTTGTACATTATGGATTGAGACATAGAGGTTTACATTTATGGAATATCTAGATAGTGCCCCTTTATATTACAGCTTATACGTATTCGAGTTAGACCAGAGTCTGGTCGAATACGTAGCTGGCGTGTCACGTATTCCTGGTCCTACGTATTTTGGGACTGGGGCGTGACATGTTTTTGTTGTGGCCCATGCAGGTCCGAATTAAATCCTCTTGGTCACTTGACTGTGCCAAACGAGCCTGCAAATTAGGAATATATGTTATGATTGTTGAATAGGATCTCAATCCATAATCGATTTTAAAAACTCTTTGTATGTGATTATCGCCCTTGGACTTCCAATTTGCATTCGTTCAATCTTCGTCGATATCGCTATCCTTGTTTCTCGTCCCCTATTGTTCGGGAAGACGAATGCTTGCGACAGATAATTTCCCTCCAGAAGAAGATCGAAGACCAGACGGCAGAAGACAGGATTCGTATACCTTTTTCTGAGAAGATTGTTACCTTATCAGGATAGATTGATGGGTTCTTTGGATTCTAGAACTAGTGTGGAAGGTTGGCAACAGAGTTGGACCCAGTAGTACCCTACCCGTGCTTGAGGTAACAGTGATCTTAGAAGTACTGAGTGCTAGAAGGATTGTTGATCATGACCTAGAATGATTTATGCGAATGTATAGCCTGATGATGAAAACTAGTCGTTGTATATGATAGCAATACCAGGAATGATATTGTGGACTAGAGAAGATGAAATTTTAGGCTCTTACTTGGAAAATAATGATCTGATTCCAGGAATTCTAGTATGTGCTTGAGTGATACCATTATTGTACTATGTGATTTGGAGAGATAACTAACGAAAAGAAGAAATTCGAGGAATAAAATTTTAGGGAAGACCTTGAGGAGAAGAGAAATTATACATTAGACAAGAAGGAATTTTTCTTTTGGAGGATTAGTGTGGTAAACAGAACAGGAGAATTTATTTTGAGGATAAGTCTGGACGATAACACCGTCCTAACATGAGTTGATTGAGCCAATACCACGCAATACTAGATTGTCGACGTAGTGCATTATATGTTTAGACCACCAGGTTACCCTGAGTTGAGTTTCTTCAGGGAGCCCAGGAGTATGGTGCCCATCTACCTTAGAGGCACACATTTCAGGAGTGAACTATTGTACCCCCGTATTATATCAGAGTTTGAGGATGTGATTCTAGAGAGCCTTCCGGACCGGCCACCTGACAGAGAGATAGAGTTTGCTATAGAGTTGACTCCAAGAGCCGAGTCAGTTATTTTTCCGTCTTCAGACTAGCACCGATAGAGTTGGTTGAGTTGAAAGTCCATCGTGGAGGATCTCTTAGACAAGGGTTTCAGTCGGGCTAGTATTTTTCCATGGGAAGCAACCATCTTATTGTATCAAAGAAGGACGGGACGATACGTTGCATAACGATTGCAGGGCATTAAATACCGTAGCGATAAAGAGCAAGTACCCTTATCGCGAATCAAAAATGTATTTGATTAGCTTAGAAGCGTATTTTGTATTCACGAAGATCGATCTCAGATCAGGCTAACATCAGATCAAGGTACGGAGATAAGACATTCCTAAGACGACTTTCCGGATGAAGTATGGATACTATGAGTCTCTAGTCATGCCGTTTGGCTAAACTAACGTGCCAGCAGTATTTATGAGTTTGAGGAACAATATTTTCCACCAGTTCTTGGATAAGTTCGTGGTGGTAATTATCGACGATATCTTGGTTTATTCCAAGAGCCAGGAGGAGCACGAGAGCTATCTCAGGATCGTGTTGGAGACGCTGAGAAATGAGAGGTTGTATGCCAAGCTCAGCAAATATGAGTTATGTTCAAATAGAATAGATAGTCTATTATGATAAGCGTGTTGAGGTTCACACAGATCATAAAAGTCTGGAGTATGTCTACACGCAGAAAGAGCTCAACATGAGGTAGAGGCACTGGCTAGAGTTGATTATAGATTATGACATCGAGTTGTAGTACTACCCTGGCAAGGCGAATGTAGTAGTAGATGCCTTAAGCAGGAAGCCTATGGCATATTTTTACGACTCATCGCCAGTTGTTAGAGGAATTTCAGGAACTCAGGATTGAGATTGTATTGCCAGGCATGGATGGACAGATGGTCAGTCTCGAGATTCAGTCTACATTGATTGAGAGGATCAAGGCAGCCTTGCCTACAGATACGAGATTTAGAAGATTACGAGAAAGGACAGAGGCCGACATGCAAACATGACTCAGGATTCATGGAGACGGAACATTGAGGTATGGAGATCGCCTCCATACCTGTTTGCATGGATGGACAGATGGTCAGTCTCGAGATTCAGTCTACATTGATTGAGAGGATCAAGGCAGCCTTGCCTACAGATACGAGATTTAGAAGATTACGAGAAAGGACAGAGGCCGACATGCAAACAGGACTCAGGATTCATGGAGACGGAACATTGAGGTATGGAGATCGCCTATACGTTCCAAGTGGCAAGCTATGCCAAGAGTTGATGACCGAGGCTCATAGCTCGATTATTCTATTCATCCCAGGGGTACTTAGTTGTACCGAGATTTGGGGCAACATTACTGGTAACATGGGATGAAAGGAGAGATTGCGAGATTCGTGGCAAGATGCTTGGTATGTCAGCAAGACAAGGCTGAATAACAGAGAACTGCAGGACTATTGCAGCTGCTTTCCATTTCTGAGTGGAAGTGGAAACACATTACCATGGACTTCGTCACAGGATTTTTGCGAAGCCCTAGCAGGAAGGATACAGTTTGGGTGGTCATAGACAGACTCACCAAGTCTGCACATTACTTGTCCTTCAGAGTTGGGCAGTCCACAGAGATATTAGCTGGCATGTATATGAGGCAGATAGTACGGTTACATGGAGTGCCTGTCAGCATCGTATCGGATCGTGATTTCAGATTCACGTCGCATTTTTGACGGAGTATGTAGGAGAGCCTAGGAACTCATCTCAAATTAAACACTGCATATCATCCACAGATTGATGGCCAATCAGAGCGCACGATACAAATATTAGAGGATAGGTTGAGAGCATGCATGATTGATTTTGGAGGATCTTGGGAGGACCACCTACACTTGGTGGAATTCTCCTACAATAACGGTTACCATGCTAGCATACAGATGGCACCTTATGAGGCACTGTACGACAGGAAATGTAGGTCGCCAGTTTGTTGGAGTGACTTAGAAGAGCGTCAGATACTTGGTCCAGAGTTGGTGACACAGACAGTGGAGAAGGTCAAGCAGATTCAGAACCACCTGCGTGCAGCACAGGACAGACAGAAACATTGGGCTGATGCGCACCGCAGGCCATTGGAGTTCAAGGAGGGTGACCACGTATTTTTGAGGATATCGCCTACTCATGGTACCATCAGATTCGGAGGCAGAGGCAAGCTGAGTCCGAGGTATATCGGACCTTTTGACATCTTGGAACGAGTTGGCGAAGTGTCTTACCGTCTTACATTGCCTCCATCATTAGAAGGAGTGCATGACGTATTTTACGTATCGCAGCTGAGGAGATATGTCGTAGACCCTAGCCACGTGCTTGATCATTCGGAGATTACAGTCGGGCCCAGTCTGTCTTACGTAGAGCAGCCAGTTGAGATTCTCGATCGCAGCGAGAAGACTTTGAGAGGGCAGACGATTTGACTGGTCAGAGTGGCATGGAAGCACCATTCACCAGACGAGTCTACTTGGGAGTGCGAGGATTCTATTCGACAGCGATTCTCGTACTTATTTGAGGAGCAAGATACGAATTTACGTACGACATTTGATTACTAGTTGTTTTAAAATTCTTTTAGATATTATCGTGCTTTACTTTTAATTTCGGGGACAAAATTTTTCTAAGTTGGGAATAGTGTAAACCCCCTCAATTTATTCTGTAGATAGTCAGGGTTAGATTTAGAAAATTTTAGTTTTAGCAGCAGATGTTGAGGTTTAGAGTAGAGTTGAATCTGTCTGTTATTTTAATTCATTTAATTAAACCCTTGGCGCGCCCTATCATTGTTTGATTATTCGGAGCCCAATATCAGCCCATAAATTCCGTTCAATTATTGTACTTCTGACTTGACCCGCCAAATTAGGTACTGGACTTTTTCGTCACTTAAAATCAGTTTTCATTGTGCTCTAAATTAATTGCACAATTTTCTGAAACCGTAATCCATATTTAATTCCATATCGGACACTTGTGTCGTTACCCTAAATTTTGAGATACCAACTTAACCCGTTGAGCCGGACCAACTAAAGGGTCCAAGACTGACTCCAAGCCCCCACCATTTTTGACATTTGTGTCATTTTCGAATTTTGACCCCAAGTGCCCCCATTTAATTTAAAATCACGGGACACTTTATTTCTATTTAAATCGTGGATACCCATTTTTTCCCTAATCCTATTTTAATCCTTAATTAATCCCAATGCCCATTTAATTAAACCCGTGCCTCACGCACAACACCCAGTCGCTATAAAAATTACTAAACACAATTTTTTCCATAATTTTTGCGTCATTTTATGTGTTCGTACAATTTCTCGAATTTAAGGGGCTAAGTTGCAATTAGTAATTTTAGGTGCCCTCACCCTATTGGCCAAGACCAAATGGAGAGGTCACAAAATTTTGGACCGTATTAAACTCACCCCCTCCACTTCTCATAAAGAAATAATTTTCTTCATGACATATCTAAGCCCTCCATTTTGAATGGACTAATCCCCACCCTCCATCCAATACACACCCTCCTATAAAACCATCACATCACCCTCACCACTCCCCAAGCCGGCCCTATTCCCAATGCATTGAAAACTCCCCCCTCTCTCTCTCCTCTCTCCTCCATTTATTCTTCATGCAAAGAAACCTCCTCCCTCCATTCTTCTTCTTCCTTTATTCTTCATCTTCTCCCTTTGTTTTTCTCATCTGAGAGAAGTCCGACCGGCCACTGAGCCAACTCTGGCCTGTCTCCCGCCTGCCACTGTGTGTCCCCCACTCTGGTGCACAGCCATCCCCCCCGTTGGCATGTGCGTCCCCCGCTCCGGTGCAAAGTCATCCCCCTCGCTGGCCTGTGCGTCCCCCGCTCCGGTGCACAGCCACCCCCGCCGGCCCGTGGGTTTCCCGACCCGACCTTCGCTGTGAAGCTTCAGCCCGACTGCCGATAGCAGCCCCCCCGATCCATCGGTCCGGGCAGTGCAGCCCGCTCCGGCCCGACAGCAGCTCCTCGATCGTCCGGCCGGCTGTGCAGTGTACCCACTGCCGACAGCAGCCCCCCCGATCCATCTGTCCGGCGGTGCAGCACCCGTCCGGCCAACTTCCTCATCTCCTCCTCGTCCGATTACACTACCACCACCATCACCACTACTACCACCACCATCACCACCACCATTAAACTTCCATCTCCACCACCCTCGGCGTTCCCTGCCACCGAGCACCTTCCTACTCCGGCCATCAACTCCGACCAGCGAGCCTCGTCGAGGTATCGACTCTCCCCTCCCTTGATTTAAATTCCAGAAATTAGTATCATTTTTTAATAGGGTTTAATTATATATGGATGTGTGAAATGCTAGCTAGGGTTGTGGTTATATAGTGTAGATATATATGGTTAGTGTGAGGAGTACTTAATATGTGATTAGGGTTAAGTATAGATGTTTATATAATTGTTTTGTGTTGATGATGAGCATGGAAAAATGACTTGAGGTTGGGCTTATTGAGGTTAATATGTTTTTAGGGTTTATGTGGTATAGTAAGCTTGTAACTTGTGTTTTATAAGGATAAGTTTGGATGTTGTTCTTAGATGAAAATTAGGATGAATACAACCTGTGAGAAAATATTACGATATTGAGCATGTGACGATGATTGGAAGGATGATCAAGGACTTGGGGATTCGACTTGTGATAAGTTGAGGAGATGTAATTGTGATAAGTGGATTATAGATTAGGGTTGTCTTCTACATGGAATATAACAATTTAATTAAGTTATGTATTCGAGGAGAATAGGGTTTTTGACCTTTAAATAAATAATCGGAATCTATGGTACATGAGGGAAAATGTTAATTTAATTATGGAGAATTAAATCGAGGAGAGTGTACTGATGATTAGCTGATTTGACCATCGTACCGATAGTCAACTGTGGTCAACCCCCTAGTGACTTGTCCCTGTGAGTCGTAGCTGAGACTGAGTTTAGTTGTAGATGTGTGTAGCATCCCTGTCTGTCGTAGAATAGATTATTGATTCTGGTTTGTATCTCATCTCTAGGTACTGCGGGACTTGAGGGCTTGGACGCGGTACCAGGACCCCGACATCAGCAGTCACATACAGGCAAGTGTACCTTGCCACCCTGTATTTTAGATTACAGATATTTGTTGTTCTTTATGTACATTATGCACGTATTTATGTTGACGATCGATGCTTCGCGTCCGGATCACAACCGGGTGCTGACATTCGTCGCAACGTCTTAGAATAATTATTAGATGTTCGTAACACCTCGATGTATGTACCTGAGTATATCGATACCCCAGGACACACTCATACACTGTGTTCATGCCAGATTCCTGTATCCTGATACTGACATCATGACCAGAGACTGGAACGACCTTAGGGTCGCATCTGTTGAGCTATTTTCTGTGTGTCGAGACTGTTAGATAGATGTTCAGGTTCAGCGCACCATCGTTGACCGCTTGGGAAGGGGAAGACAGTTACTAGACGTTTGGGCTCCTATGCACGCGCTTATATATGTATATATAGTGATCCTGTATTCTAGAGTAGTGTATCACTCGTGTGTCTCTGTGCTCGGAGCTACGGTACGCCCCGTGTGTCTCTGTGTTCGGAGCTACGGTTTTATTTTGGACAGCCCATACGTCGAATATTGTCTTTAAACTGTGTCACACTAGTTGGTTATGATATAGTACCCTGTCGTGTACTTGTACTTTTTGTTTACTTGGCATTGCTGTATTTTTGTACCTTGTTACGTCCCTCTGAGGACCTGGTTTCCTGCCAGTTTTGCAGCATAGATGATTACGGAGCACTTGGAGATACTGTTGGAGTTGCAGGTCTTGCGGGCATGGTACCAGGTACTCACATTATATCTACCGACATTATGGTTATTTTATATTATTTATTTCATCTGCTGTTGTAGCCTAGTTTTTATAGACTCATACTTCTTCTCGTGTCTATTCGAGTTAGTGTGTTATTGGGCGGCCGACTCTAGCACATATAGCTCTTTCTTGTATACTGTTGTACATTATGGATTGAGACATAGAGGTTTACATTTATGGAATATCTAGATAGTGCCCCTTTATATTACAGCTTATACGAATTCGAGTCAGACCAGAGTCTGGTCGAATGCGTAGCTGGCGTGTCAAGTATTCTTGGTCCTACGTATTTTGGGACTGGAGCATGACAATATATATATATATATATATATATATATATATATATATATATATATATATATATATACACATATACATATGTGAGTTTATGGATACTAATGTAGTGTGTGTGCAGTGTACATAGGTGAGGTAGTGTTAGTTAGATGTACAAGTGATTAGTTAAGTGTATTCAGTATTGAGCAGTGGTGTGAAGGTATGATACTAGATGGTATCAGTCAGTTCAGGGGGGGAAGACTGATTTGTAGTGTTCAGTGATAGGCCATGGGGTTTCAGAGTTGAAAACCATCAGTGGCAGAAACACAGTTGTATGATACACTGTGTGTATCACAACATAAGTGAGGAGATCTAATGATACATGGGTATCAGTTAGGTCCTTAGCTATGTTGTATCAAATGAGGAGGGGGTTAGTAAGGGTATCAGAGTTTTATAAGGGGGTTGACAGGAGCCAGATTCACTGTAGTTTGGGTATCCAAGTGGATGGGTGAGACAGTGTAGAGGAGGAGCATGCAGTGAGTATCACTGCAGTACACTGCACCTAAGGAAAGCCAAAACTGCATCAGTAGCAGTATGCTGCAAATATAAGGAGACTTGGGTATCATAATAGATGAGGAGGAGTATCAGTTCAGCCATACAACAACTGCAATGTAGATAAATTAAGGGTCGAGTATCATACCTGAAGGTAGTTGAGGGGGTAGTTGTTGAGTTATAGATATTGTTGTGGGTGTTGCTGCTCTGAGTTACTAGTAGCAAAAACATCAAAAGTTTTTCAAAACAACATGTTGCTATAAAGAGTATCAGTTCATGGTTGGGAATACCTGAGTTGTACTAGTTTAGGAGGGGTGAGTTGAATTGGATAAGTTGATAGCAAAGGTACCAATGTGTATAGTTAGTAATAGTGTTCTGTTAAGTGTAATGCCTGAGTCTTCTAAGAAAGTATTTTAGGTACCATGTGTCAAGTATATCTTAAGTTGAGTATCATCTAGTAACTTGTGTGTAGGAAGGGTACCAGTACTAAGTTTGGTGATAAGTTAAGTATCAAGGTATGCCTGTGGGTAATAGGATCATAGGTAGTGTCAATAGGTAAATAATATTGGGGTACTAGGATACCAGGGTATTAGAACATGAGTTAAGGTAATATTAAATATCCTGATACTTGACACTAGTAGAAGGGTGAAAGGGTAAGTTAGTGTATATGGATACCAAGGGTATCATAGTATCCTATTAACTAGATATTAGTGTTAGTTAGCTAGTTTTGGCTTGTATTAGCTAGTTATAGTTGATATTAGCTAGTAACCTAAGATTATCCAACTTACCTTAGTATTAGCAATGTAATGACTAGTCTGAGCCTAGAAACCTAAGTATGACCTAGTTTTGACTAGTTTGACTCCAAATGTCAATATTTGACCTAGTTTGACTCCATTTGACTAGAGTGACCTAATTTGACCTAAAAATCACTAATTTAATTTATTTTTTAAACTTATTTCTCTTTCATTACATCTAGTAACATGTAAATTTATATATAGGTCAGTGTGACACCAGTTTGGATACCGTTTCATATCATTTGCTCATGACCTCAGGCGAGTATATTTTTTTGTTAGTTTTCAGTGCTTGATAGTGTATATATCGCATGGTCTATATATGTTTTACTTGATTCTGACACCATGTTAAACGGGCTGGTATTATATGGATCAAGTCAAAAGATGTTATTTATTGGACGTGTGCATCGGGTACTCCTTACACATGTACTTGTCGTGTGCATCGGGTATTCCTTGTGCTCGTATCTATTTGTGTGCTCAGTGTGCTTGTATTATATTTGTGTGCGTAACGTGTCATGATTTGATCCATGAATATTAGTCGGGGCGGGGGAGTAGGAGTTGATTATGTGATCAAATCCTTAGTGTATTCGTGTGTATGTCAATTATACCCTACACGTGTAATTGAGTTACCATAGAATATTCGTGTGCAACCTAAATCGATCACATAATGAACTTGTATTCTAAGGCACTAGTTAGTATCATCAGTTCTCTTATTTACAGTTCTCTTAATGCAAGTTCACACCATATTGCTTATATTTACTTTTTCAGTTATATTTTTATTTTTTAGTTATATGTGCATCTTATATTTATTTCTATTGTTGTTATATATTCTCTACCATGTATATGAAACTGCTTTTAGATTTTGTACTTTGCTCCTTTCCTGATTGGATATTTTTTTTAGACGACTGTTTAGAGGACTGGTGTCCTACCTACTATGGCCCACAGGACATAGAACCAGTTGAGATAGATCCTTTAGCCCAGGATGATCTGATTCCAGCTGTCGATGAGACACACCTAGCTATAGCAGACTAGTAGCTAGAATCTTTTATTTGTACCAGATATGTTTCCAGCTTAGACCTTGGCATGTTATTTATATTGAGACCCTTTGTGTTATTTGCTAGACTCTAGACTTGGATATTGTGATGACTTATTATTTCCCTTCTTTTATTATATCGTGCCATTATCTGCCTTTAGTTATGGTGATTGAGTATTGATGTTATATTTATTTATCGTGTCCTCCTTTTGGAGTTGAGTTACCATTGATAGGTTTTATATATATATATATATATATATATATATATCATTGTGTGAGTTTGTTAGATGGTATTGTGGACCTTTATAGCGTTCTACCGTCGATGTTGCAGCGTGGGCTGGATGTACCCATGACTCATGCCCAATTTTTGGGTACGGGTCATGACAGGCCATGTTAGAGATGATCCAAGCCATGATGTTGGTACAACAACAACAACATCAACAACAACAATAACTCCATCTTCAGCAACGAGTGGTCAAACTCTGTCAGCAGTTTCAGCAAGAACAAGAATAAACTAACACTACTCTTTGCCAGGGAGTTAGAGTAGCACTCGATAACATTGGACGTTATACTCATAACTCGACAACCAAAGTTAGTCGCATGCGCCTGTCACGACCCGCACCCAATATAGGGGCACGAGTACGCGGGTACGTCCAGCCTACTCAGCAGCATCGGCGGTAGAACACTATATAGGTCACAATACTATCTAATCAATCTCACTCGAATATCCAACTCCATAAGGAGACAAAAATATTATAATATAATATGAAAATACTCAATCATAGAACTAAAGAACGATAAGATATCGAAGAAAATAATTGAAATACAACACAAGTCTAAACAACAAAATAATCTAACTTCAAACAATAACATCCAAGTCTCAATGTATGCTGAAAATAAATCTGGTACCATAATCTGATAAAAGAAACTAACTGAATAACTAGTGATCCCGGCTAGACCTCCCGAAAATCATACCTGAGCTACAAGGTCCAAGGCTGCAGCTACTCTCCCTGTGGTCCGTAATATGTCGGACACCAGTCCTCTAAGTCGCGGTCTGGAAAATATATCCAGTCAGGATTGGAGCAAAGTACAACCCGATAATAGTTCCAATTAATTGACAAGGACTATAAAACAATAAAATAGATGATGCTATATACTGAGAGAAAATAATAAATAGATGCAATAGCAAATAGTTAAAGAGAACAGGCAATGTAGGTAATATGGTATAATCAGTGCATATATGAAATAAAAGAGGAAGGAACTATAATATCATATACAGGGTAATGTAGTATATGAACAGAATTGAAGAACTCTAACTATTCTAAGTGTTTGAATAGTAGTTTCGATATGTTATCGGCTTGGGAACTTGTACGATCGCTATATGACATGGCTAATCATATGTGAGGTATATGATTAACACTAACAATATTTTATACTTGTACGATAGGAATATGATCACATCTCTCACTAGCAATTTCCCCCGCCCCCAACTAGTACAGAGGATCCAACCATGACACGTTATGATACACGATCAATGTCCAATAATAATACCATGTACGATGTCTAATATCAATGTCGTATACAATGTTAATACGATAACCAATGTAACATCTCATGACTGAAGATCCAATCTATATACTAGTCTGTGTACCACAGTGTCAAGAATCAGATGTAACATTTCTAAGTACTTGAATTATAGAAATTATCAAATAATAGAAATTATCAGAGAATGTACTCGCATGTGGTCCTGAGCTGCCAATACCAATATCCTGCTCCCGAAGTCTCGCACAAACAATCCAACGGTCCTATATATACATAATATAATATAATAACATCAGTCATTACACTAGTACGCACATAAATATAACTACACTGCTCTTAGAAACTAACGCAAGGAGGGGTGGTAACCGGTCAACTAGCAGGGTCGAGTGTGCGCGTAGTTAAAAATGTACAAGTGTCATGTCATCGAATACCGTGCACAGCAAGAAAATTAAATAATACTAACACATGTCCAAATCTCCAAATCTTGTGTAACACTAACACATGGCCTAGCTAGTAGGTTAGTGTACACATAAGGAAGTTAACTAACACATAGGGTCTACATAATCAGATATAACACTAACAACCTAATTTCCATGAAGTAATTACTAGACCTAATTACAATTTCATACATGCACACGCATACACTAGTTATTAGGGTTCACGAATCCACAGTGTCATGCAACAACACTGTCACGACCCGCACCCAGAATTTGGGGCACGAGTACGTGGGTACGTCCAGCCTACGCCGCAGCATCGGCGGTAGAACGTTGTCTAGGTCACAATACTAGCTAATCACTCTCACATGAATATCTGACTCCATAAGGAGACACATATATCACAATATAATATGGAATACTCAATCACATAAACTAAAGCACGATGTGATATCGAAGAAAATAAATAAAATATAAGACAATTCTAAACAACAATAAATAGTCTAACCTGCAATCAATAACATCCATCTCCAAGTATGCTGGAAACAAGTCCTCTATGTCACAGTCTAGAAAACATATCCAGTCAGGATTGGAGCGAAGTACAAGCACTAACAGCAGTTCCACATATATTGACAAAAACTATAACACAGTGTAAAGAAATACAAGACAAATATGAATACTATCAATAAGAAATACTGGACTAATGAAATACTGGAAGAAATGCTGGAATAAAAAAATACTGGAATATATCATCATCAATGTACATCTAGCAATAAAATAAAAATACAAGTGCATGCTAGAACAATAATCTAGAATATAATGAGTACTAGAACAATAACTAGAACATGTAGAGATGCTAGATCAATATACTAAGGATACATGTCAAGAACATCTAGCTAAGTGTATGAAACATTAGCATATCATATGATCGACTTGGGACTGATCAGGCTTGCTATGTATGACTAGCTATGATTCATGTAAGGTCAGGCTAACCATCCGGATAGTTATGATGCAAGCAATAGTCAGGCTAATCATACATAACAGTCTATGAGGCATGTAATGGTCAGGCTGTACCGACATGAGGTGTGGGTGAGCTATGATGCAAATAGAGTTGGGTATGATCACATAAGCTACTAATATTTCTCCGTTTTCCCCAGCTAGCATGATGGATTCCAAATCACGACTCCTCGTGACAGGTCTTGATAATGCCAACTCGTGTAAACAACAGTGTCAGAGTCATGTATGCTATACAACTAGAATTATAGAGATAATCAACATAATGGAAACTGTCAGAGAATATACTCGCCTGGGGTCCTGCTGCTGGCAATAACAATGTCCAATTTCTGAGGTCTTGTCTGAATAATCCAACATTCCTATAGACATCATTAAATAATACAATATTGTATCAGACATTACACTAACACACAATCATAAATACATTGAACTCAGGGGCTACGCTAGGTATGTCACTGGTCAACTAGGGTCCAGTGAGTGCGCGTCTAATTACGCGGGTGTCGCGTCTGTAGTTGCTGTGCATAACCGACAGTCAAAATGATATGGGGTTCGCCAGTACGTCAGTATACATATGTCAGTCTTCTAATAATTCACATGGTCACAGGTAAATGTAGCTACAGGATATTCGTAATTACACTAGGGTCGCCTAGTACATTTATAATTATATATATTATTATCTAGCAATAACATTAATACTCATAATATATATATACACTAATTAAATACATATGCAATATATATATTGTATATACACTAATTGAATTCATATACTATATATATATATATATATATATATATATATATATATATATATATATATATATATATATATATATATACCAATTATACATATTAACATATACTAAATACCTATACTAATACATACATACTAACATATACCATTGAATACGTATGCTATATATATATATATATATATATATATATATATATATATATATATCAAATACGTACATACTAAATATATATACTAAATTAACAATATACGCATACGCGTACGTATGTGTACACAACAATTCACAAGAGGAAATACTCCTCACCTTGGCCTCGGCGTGCACGTGCACGAGAGGGCGATGACGATGATGACGACGATGTTGACGACGATGGTGATGGTATTGATGACGACGATGTCAACGATGACGATGACGAGGGCGATGGTATTGATGACGACGACGACGATGACAATGGCGACGATGGTGACGATAGTGACGATGATGATAACGGTGATGAAGGTGAGATAATGATGATAATAATAATTATGGAGGTGATGACGATGGTGGTTCTGATGGTGAACAGGGATGGCCGGAGTCCGACGAGGGGAGAGGAGGTCGAGGGAAGAACGGCGAGGGGGAGAGCTGCTGGGCGGTGGTGGTGGCTGGGAGTAGTGGTGGTTGGCCGGAGTTAATGGTGGTGGTGATTATGATGATGATGGAAAGGAGAATCCGGTGGGATGCGTCGTGTGCTCCGGTCGGCTGGGCGAGTTCGAGGAGGGGCGAGAAGCTTCGGGCGGTCGGGATAAGCTTCAGGCAGGTTGGGTCAAGGCTCTGGTCATCGAGGGCGGCAGGTTGTCATGTGGAGTCGACGAGGGAGATGGCCGGGTGGGTCGGGGTGCTGCTCGACGTGGAGGCGGGGATGGCAGCGGGTTGAAGGGGACGGTGAGGCAGAGGAGAAGAAGAGGAGGTCGGGGTGGTTCGGTTCAATGGCGGAGGAGGCGGCAAGTTGTCGGAGGTGGCGAGCTCCGGCGAGGGGTACGGGATGGGGATGAAGATGAAGGAATAGGGAAAATAGGTATATGTCGGCTGTGAGCTAAAGTTTGGTTGAAGAAAAAAAATAGAAAAGTAAAAGAATTATTTATATATGTGTATAGTGTTTTGGGTTGACCTAGAATTAGGGCTTGGTCAACCCCTCTTGGGATTGGGCCTTGTCATGGAGATATTTCAAGGGCTAGGATTTAAATGGGTTCAAAATGCATGGCTAGGATTGCATTTGGTTTAAAGTTTGGAGGGCTTTGGTTTAAGGAGGTTGATGTTGCATTGCACACTCCCAAAATTTATGGAAAAATATACATGAAGGAGAAATGGGTTTATTTACGTGTCGTGTCCAACGGGGTGGACACCCTAATGCACTTTTGCATAAAAGTGCCCAACAATTGAAAAATTACACAAAGTTAGTTTTATGGTTTTATTTAATTAAAATAAATATAATTGGTGTTCTAAAATACATTAGAAGTACATGGGGCTAAAATTAAGTGGGACAGAAGTGTCATGGACATAGAAGACTCAGAATAAAATATTATCATAATTTGGGTTGTACAAAACGGGTCAAGATTGTGTCTCCAATTTTGATTGGAACGCACAAAGATACAAAGTTGGATTTATATAGAAATTAAAAATAGTCGTTTGCGACGAATGTTGTGCGACTAAAATAAAGCACAAGAGAGCATGATTATGAGTTACCCAAAGGTCAGAATGAAAGGCGGGCACGTCTAGGACAAGGTTGTGAAATTTGTTGGAAGACAAAAGCTAAGGTAGCGCTCCAAATATCGAAGCAACGGTAAGGCACAATAATTAAATAAAATTACAGTAATTAATTATAACCCTAAATAATTAATCCAAAAAATTATAAATTAAATCCATAACACTATATTTCGGTCAGGGCTCCATCTAGTGGGCATCTAGGTCTAGTCTACTAACTCAAACATTAATGAACACATTACAATATAATATATATTTATACACACATCATGCAATTATTTAAAATAAATACACACAATACCTATAATATATAAAATGACAAAAATACCCCTAATTTCAAGATGTGGTAGTGACAAGTCTACCCTCCTTAAAAGAATTTCGTCCTCAAAATTTAAGATCCTCAACAATTGTATTTATTCATTATATTATTTTCCATCAAAATTTAAATTAATCAAACTATATAATCATGAAGTAATTCATATTGTTATTTCATAATTTCTCAAAATTCTGTAATTATCCTATTCCTGCAAATCTTCAAAATAAAAATTCCATTTTTATCACAATTTCCTCCAAAACTTTAAGTTAATAACTAAATACAAAATTTAATATCCAATCCTTTATTTTAAATCCAATCAATGCATATTTATAAAATTTTAAAATCTCATCCCAAATTGAATTCAAACACGAATCTATTAGTGATCTTATTCCTCGATTTCTTTTTCTACACAACACTCAAACAATGTAATACTTACGAAGTCTTCAAATACAATATTTAAAATAATTTTTAAATTTATACTTGCAGTCAAATAAATATAATGATAATCTTCATAACTTTCTCAAATGTTATTGACAAATTCACTCATATCTTAATCTTCATAAAAATCAATGATTTAACAAAATCGTCAATTCTGCCATATTAAATTCTTAACTCTTTATTTAAATTAATATTTATCCTCGAAATTTTAAAATCCTTGTCTCTCTCTGTCAAGTCATAACCTCTTCATTAATCTTCACTACGGTTCAAACCCTAACAATCAAGGTCTAAAAAAATCCTACCTACAGTCATACAACATGTAATCTAGAGAAGACATGCACGGTTATGGTCACTTTTGTCATGGTACTGCAGTCTCTATCAGGGTGTACTGCTAACTATATTCTAGCAAGAAAGTCATTAATACAAGCTATGGTACTAAGAAATTAATCAATAGACGAAAAAGAATAGAAGGAAAGAACAGAACATAGACTTCTAACCCATCACTTGGACATCTTCAACCTCTATCATACACTTAATTCTGGCACATTCACTCACAAATTCATATCCCTATATACTGATACCCACATCAACTAATCATTAGTCCACAAGATATCCATGGATACATCCACATTGCATATACATGTCTATTGATACCAAAACCTGACACCAAGAACCTCTAACACAACTATAGGTTTAATGATGCATCCAAAGTTTGATACCTCTATCCCTTTAGGTTCCACTGTTTCTACTACTAGCACACCCACTGCTAGCTCTCTTACCTACTACAATTGTTTATACTAGTTGTTCTTATCACTCAAGTGCACACCAAGTGCAATACAATACACTAAGTATTACTCCCTCTAATACAACTCTAGATTGACACCCAAATCAGTTTGCAGTGCCATCTCAGGCATGCTCAAGCCATAGATCCTTACACATGCATATCATCTACTCATATACTAATATACATTTCTTACCCACCATAAAAATTTATCCTCAAAATAGAATCCTCAAACTTTAACTTCTCAAACAATTTAAAATAAAATGTGTATACTTTCCTCAAGAGTAAAATATAAAATTTTAATCACTTCCAAATTTTTTTATAGCTTTGACTATGTTTATTGAATCAAATTTGAATCCTCAAAAATTTTAATAACATAACATCCCAACTCCTCAAAATTCTTAAAATTTGAAATTTATTTCCAATCTTCAAATTATAAATTTAAATCCACATCTATCTAAGTATACATATAAATACTCACAGTCTCTAATACTCAAGGTACACACAAATACACTAATTGTCTACAACCCTCGACTATGTACAAAAATTTGTACTGCCCGGATTACTTGCACTATTACTCCCAATAATTTTTTATCCATATTAACTGTTACATTAATCTAATATTATCACGCGAGATACTTATTGTTACTAGCACAATTCTCAACTAATCCTTGATATAGAAACACTAGCACTCTTGGTATAGTAACACTAGCTTCATCGTTAAATCACCTCATCACACTCTCTAGAACTCATGATCACTTGCACTTTCTATGATACACATATTTTACTTCACTCTCAAAGGCAGGCATATGGTTCCATATCTCGATTGATGTATACTTATTTTATCTTAACCTTTTATAGACTGATATACTAATCAGTAATACACTACATATCACCCATGACCAATCTTGATATTTCTCAACCCATGACACACCATTGAAATTTTCTAATACTTATGCTTCCACTTTCATGAACTTTTATTTTCTGATACTTATCACCCATTGTGCATCCTGCACATAATTTCTAGACACTCGTTCACCTATTGCTTCCAGCACATCACTTGCCTCAATATTAGGTGATACATCCATCATTAGTCATATATCGGTACACTCAGATCAAATCACATATCAAGGCCCTTCTTTTATCTGTAATACAAGTCTTACTACTTAGCACAATGTATTTTTATTCACTCACACTCTCCTATCCACTTATGGGTATCCTCCTACTATGGCACACTCATTAATACCTTTTATGCGTATACATTCTTTTACTCTTGACACACCCAAGTAATCAACCATCAAATTGAATATCATGCTCTATTAATTTTCAACACAAATTCCTTGATACTTAATTGTTTACATGGATCACCCAACTACATGATTTCATGACTATCCAGGACTGGCATGCTGGCTTGATACTAACTCCTGGAACCATCACTGATACTCTTAACTCCTCCTTCTACCTATAGTACCAATACTGACTATAATAAAATCTGTTTATAGAACTATTGCTACATGGTACTACGCTACGATTAACTCTAGATTGATGCATATTGCTCACATGTCCAACCAAGAAACACTTACAAACTCACAAGTCACACTCAGTCAACACTGATACAAGACACATATCTAATTGCAAGTCACCAATTATCACACTAACAAGGATCTTAAAGAAATAAAGCTCAAAGGAACTGGACTAAGGACTGAAGATATCTCTATTGCTAGAAAAAAAACGATGGAACAAGGTTCTGTAATAACAGAAGTAGATAAGTATTGAGATGATACTTTAAGAACCAATTTAAGATACAACCTGATAATCATACACGTCTGTCCAAAATCATGACACTCTGAATTCTCGCCACGCCAGTACGCATAGATGCGATAAACGATAGGTTCCATAACTAAGGTATGCAACTCTATAATCACGTCATCTAGAATCATCACCACGCCAACCGATATAGCTGCGAGAAACTCTAAATTCATAACTAAGATATGTACATCCGAAGTCAGGTTCCTATGTTTCCGCCACGACAGCTAATGTGGCTGCGATAAACTCTAGGCTCCATAACCAAAGTAGACATTTTACCTTTTTCACTGTCCTCATCAACATATGTCATCAGATAATACCGTAAATTTTTAGTCCGTAAAATTTATCTCGATATGAAATCAAACTCAACAACGACACCAAGAATTAAATTTAACAACTGATCAACAAGAATCAAATTTAATAACAACAAGCGAGAGCAGAAGGGAACAAAGAAAAATATTTAAATTAGAAATTATAATAATATTCTCAAGGGTCATCCCAGGAATCTCTAAAATAATTTGTGATTGAGTATCCTCTCCCATCCTAGTATCCTATGTCCTATATCCTATCACAGGCACGCAGTAGTATAACTAAGATATTATACTACCACTATATCGTATAACTTGCAAAACCTAACCTGCATGGGCTGCCACTAAAAATATGTCATGACCCGCACCCGGAATTTGGGACACGAGTACGTGGGTACGTCCAGCCTACGCCGCAGCATCGGCTGTAGAACGCTGTCTAGGTCACAATACTAGCTAATCACTCTCACATGAATATCTGACTCTATAAGGAGATACAGATATCACAATATAATATGGAATACTCAATCATATAAACTAAACCATGATGTGATATCGAAGAAAACAAATAAAATACAAGACAAGTCTAAACAACAATAAATAGTCTAACCTGCAATCAATAACATCCATCTCCAAGTATGCTGGAAACAAGTCCTCTATGTCACAGTCTGGAAAAAATATCCAGTCAGGATTGAAGCAAAGTACAAGCACTAACAGCAGTTCCATATATATTGACAAAAACTATAACACTGTGTAAAGAAATACAAGACAAATATGAATACTGGCAATAAGAAATATTGGACTAATAAAATACTGGAAGAAATATTGGAATAAAGAAATACTAGAACATATCGTCATCAATGTACATCTAGCAATGAAATAAAAATACAAGTGCATGCTAGAACAATAATCTCGAATATAATGAGTACTAGAACAATAACTAGAACATGTAGAGATGCTAGATCAATATACTAAGGATATATGTCAAGAACATCTAGCTAAGTGTGTGAAACATCAATATATCATGTGATCGACTTGGGACTGATCAGGCTTACTATGTATGACTAGCTATGATTCATGTAAGGTCAGGCTAACCATCCGGATAGCTATGATACAAGCAATAGTCAGGCTAATCATACATAACAGGATATGAGGCATGTAATGGTCAGGCTGCACCGACGTGAGGTGTGGGTGAGCTATTATGCAAGTAGAATTGGGTATGATCACATAAGCTACTAATATTTCCTCGTTTTCCCCAGCTAGCACGATGGATTCCAAATCATGACTCCTCGTGACAGGTCTCGATAATGCCAACTCGTATAAACAACAGTATTAGAGTCATGTACGTTATACAACTAGAATTATAGAGATAATCAATATAATGGAAACTGTCAGAGAATGTACTCGTCTGGGGTCCTGCTGCTGGCAATAACAATATCCGGTTTTCGAGGTCTTGTTTGAACAATCCAACAATCCTATAGACATCATTAAATAATACAATATTATATCAGACATTACACTAACACACAATCATAAATACATTGAACTCAGGGGCTACGCTAGGTATGTCACTGGTCAACTAGGGTCCAGTGTGCGTCTAATTGTGCGGGTGTCGCGTCTGTAGTTGTTATGCATAACAGACAGTGAAAATGATATGGGGCTCGCCAGTAAGTCAGTTTACATATGGCAGTCTTCTAATAATTCACATGGTCATAGGTCAATGTAGCTACGGGATATCCGTAATTACACTAGGGTCACCTAGTACATTTATAATTATATATATTATTATCTAGCAATAACATTAATACTCATAATATATATATATACACTAATTAAATACATATGCAATATATATATTGTATATACACTAATTGAATTCATATACTATATATATATGTATATATATATATATATATATATATATATATATATATATATATATATATATATATATATATATATATATATATATATATATATGTAGCATACGAGTATATATGTGTTTAATTATATATACGAGTATATATATATATACTCGTATGCTACATACGTACTCGTATGCTATATATATATATATATATACTCGTATATATAATTAAACACATATATACTCGTATGCTACATATATATATATATATATATATATATATATATATATATATATATATATATATATATATATATATATATATATATATATATATATATATCAAATACGTACATACTAAATACATATACTAAATTAACAATATACGCATACGAGTACGTATGTGTACACAATAATTCACAAGAGGAAATACTCCTCACATTGGCCTCGGCATGCACGTGCACGAGAGCGACGATGACGATGATGTTGACGACGATGGCGATGGTGTTGATGACGACGATGTCAACGATGATGACGACGAGGGCGATGGTGTTGATGACGATGACGACGATGACAATGGCGATGATGGTGACGATGGTGACGATGATGATAACGGTGATGAGGGTGAGATGATGATGATAATGATGATTATGAAGGTGATGACGATGGTGGTTATGATGGTGAACAGGGATGGCCGGAGTCCGACGAGGGGAGAGGAGGTCGAGGGGAGAATGGCGAGGGGGAGAGCTGCTGGGCGGTGGTGGTGGCTGGGAGCAGTGGTGATTGGCCGGAGTTAATGGTGGTGGTGATTATGATGATGATGGAGAGGAGAATCCGGCGGGATGAGTCGTGTGCTCTGGTCGGCTGGGCGAGTTCGAGGAGAGGTGAGGAGCTCCGGGCGGTCGGGATCAGCTTCAGGTAGGTCGGGTCGAGGCTCCGGTCGTCGAGGGCGGCAGGTTGTCATGTGGAGTCGATGAGGGAGATGGCCGGATGGGTCGGGGTGCTGCTCGACGTGGAGGCGGGGATGGCAGCGGGTTGAAGGGAACGGTGAGGCGGAGGAGAAGAAGAGGAGGTCGGGGTGGTTCGGTTCAGTGGCGGAGGAGGCGGCGGGTTGTCGGAGGTGGCGAGCTCCGACGAGGGGTTCGGGATGGGGATGAAGATGAAGGAACAGGGAAAATAGGTGTATGTCGGCTGTGAGATAAAGTTTGGTTGAAGGAAAAAATAGAAAAGGAAAAGAATTATTTATATATGTGTATAGTGTTTTGGGTTGACCTAGAATTAGGGTTTGGTCAACCCCTCTTGGGATTGGGCCTTGTCATGGAGATATTTCAAGGGCTAGAATTTAAATGGGTTCAAAATGCATGGCTAGGATTGTATTTGGTTCAAAGTTTGGAGGGCTTTGGTTTAAGGAGGTTGATGTTGCATTGCACACTCCCGAAAATTATGAAAAAATATACATAAAGGAGAAATGGGTTTATTTACGTGTCGTGTCCAACGGGGTGGACACCCTAATGCACTTTTGCATAAAAGTGCCTAACAATTGGAAAATTTCACAATGTTAGTTTTATTGTTTTATTTAATTAAAATAAATATAATTGGTGTTCTAAATAAATTAGAAGTACATAGGGCTAAATTTAAGTAGGACAGAAGTGTCATGGACATAGAAGACTCAGAATAGAATATTATCATAATTTGGGTTGCACAAATCGGGTCAAGATTGTGTCTCCAATTTTGATTGGAACGCACAAAGATACAAAGTTGGATTTATATAGAAATTAAAAATAGTCGTTTGCGACAAATGTTGTGCGACTAAAATGAAGCAGAAGAGAGCATGATTATGAGTTACCCAAAGGTCAGAATGAAAGGCGGGCACGTCTAGGACAAGGTTATAAAATTTGTTGGAAGGAAAAAGCTTGGATAGCGCTCCAAATATCGAAGCAACGGTAAGGCGCAATAATTAAATAAAATTACGGTAATTAATTATAACCCTAAACAAATAATCCCAAATATTATAAATTAAATCTATAACACTATATTTCGGTTAGGGCTCCATCTAGTGGGCATCTAGGTCTAGTCTACTAACTCAAACATTAATGAACACTATATAATATAATATATATCTATACACACATCATGCAATTATTTAAAATAAATAAACACAATACCTATAATATATAAAATGACAAAAATACTCCTATTTTCAGGATGTGGTAGTGACAAACACAACATGAAGAAAAAGAGGGCAAGTATAAACCTCGGTGTACTCGTAACCGAGGAGGGGTGACGCTCGTCCGCGGCCCGTGGAGGTCAGTCTCCGGCGGTGGTGCTCTGGCCAACAGTGGCAGCAGTAGCACGAGTCATGGTGGTGGAGATGGTGATGGTGGTGACTGGTGGTGGCCGGGGTATGGTGGTGTGTTGATGTGGTGCTCGGGGAAGAAGGTGAAGTCGGGGAGGATATCATGGCTGAGATGGGGTGGTTGATCGGAGATGGTGGTTGTAAGGTGATGGATGGAAGAGAAAGTCAGGGAGGAGAGGTGGCGACTAGCTGTGGCGGGGGTCATGATTGCCGGAGTCGGGTGCTCGGGATAGATGATGGTGATGGTGCTGATGAACTGTGGTGGCGGTTGTTGTCGGAGAAGGAAGGTCATCTGTGGGTGTTGTGATGGTGGGGATCGAAGATGGAGATGAAGAGTCGAGGAAGATGATAAAGGTGGTCGATGGTGGCTAGTTGGTGATGATCGGAGAAGGTAGGTGTTGATCCGGCGGAGGAGTGGTGATGATGGTGGAGGTCGATGAGTGAAAGGCTGTTGTTGGGGAGGTGGTCCGGCGGAGGAGAAGAGAAGTCGAGGAGTAGATGACGGTGGCTGTCGTCGATCCAGCGGAGGAGGAAGGTCGCTGTAAGGTGGTTGCTCCGGTGGGTGTAGGTCGGAAAAGAAGAGAAGAGGGTGGTTTATTTAGGGTTTGGTTTTGTGAAGAAGTTGTTGGCTGCTAAAAATGGAGAAGGAGAGAATAGTTTACGTGAAAGAGAGAGAGGGGGATGGCCTTGGGAGTTGGAAGGCAAAAGCTAGTGTATCGCTCCAAATATCGAAGCAACGGTAAGGTGCACCAATTGAATTAAAAATCACTGTGGTAAAATATAACCCCAATAATTAATCCTGAGTAATACTAATTTAATCCATAATCCTATATTTTGGTCAGAAGATTTAGTAATACATGTGAGGGATTAAACTAAATGCTAAATAAAAGATTAGGGATTTGTCTAGTAGGTTTTAGGTCTAGTCCACTAACCCATGCATTAATGAACACAATACAATATATATATATATATATATATATATATATATATATATATATATATATATATATATACATATCATGTAATTATTTATAAAATAAAATATACACAATACTTATAATAAATAAAAATGACAAAAATAGCCCTATTTTAGAATGTGTTAGTGACAAGTCTACCCACCTTAGAAAAATTTCATCCTCGAAATTTAAGATACCTCGTCTCTCTCTGACCAGTCATAACCTATTCATTAATCTTCACTACGGTCAAACCCAACTACCAAGGTCTAAGAAAGTCCTACCTACAGTCATACAACATGTAATCTAGAGAAAGAAAACAAACATTCATGGTTATGGTCTGTTTTGTCATGGTGCTGCAGTCTCTGTCAGGGTGTACCACTAATTACATTTTAGCAAAAAAATTACTGATACAAGCTACGGTACTAAGGAATCAATCAATCAATCAAATAAATGGAAAGAACAGAAGAAAAGAACAGAACCTTCTAACCCATCACCTGCAGTATCGGTCTCCTCGACCGTCATCGCAAATGCCCCGCCCTGCTGGGGTGGCTCCCTCCGCGGGTGCTGAGCATTCTGCGGTTGCATAGGTGGCCTAACTGGACCTCTATGATTTGAAGCTGCACGCTGGCAGGGAAGATAAGGAGCTAGAAGACAATCCCTCACTCGATGTCCCGCAGTGCCACAGTGCAAACAAAGTCCTAGCCTCACTCTACAGCTCTCCCAAAGGTGACCTGGCTTCTTACAGAAATGACAAGCCTGTTGTGTCTACCTCGGAGGCTGCTGCTGATCCTGCGATCTGGTCTTCGACGGCATCCTGAAGACGGACCAAAAAGAATAAATTAAGGTAATATATACGATATCATCAAGGAAGTACAGTAAAATTATAAAGGAAGCAATTATTCAGAAAGAATAAGGATAACAAGATCAATAGATTGGAAATGTTCCTGGTTGTGATTGAATATTCGCTCTCATCCTAGTATGCTATATCCTAGATCCTATCACAGGCTCGTAGTAGTACAACTAAGTCGTTACACTATCACGACATCGCTCTAATTGCGAAGCTCGACCTGCATGGGCCACCACTAAAAAGGTATCACGACCCGCACCTGATATAGGGACACGAGTACGCAGGTCGATGGTAGAACGATGTCTAGGTCATAACACTATCTAATCAATCTTACACGAATATCCAACTCCATAAGGAGACACAGATATTATAATATAATATGAAAATACTCAACCACAGAACTAAAGCACGATAAGATATCGAAGAAAATAATCAAAATATAATACAAGTCTAAACAAAAAAAAATCTAACTTTAAATAATAACATCCAAGTCTCAATGTATACCGAAAATAAATTCGGTACCATAATATGCTAAAAGAAACTAACTGAATAACTAGTGATCCCGGCTAGACCTCCCGGAAATCATACCTGAGCTACAAGGTCCAAGGCAGCAGCTACTCTCCCTGTGGTCCGTAATATGTCGAACACCACTCCTCTAAGTCGCAGTCTGGAAAATATATCCAGTCAAGATTGGAGCGAAGTATAACCCGATAATAGTTCTAATTAATTGACAAGGACTATAAAACAATAAAATAGATGATGCTATATACTGAGAGAAAATAATAAATAGATGTAATGGCAAATAGTTAAAGAGAACAAGCAATATAGGCAATACGGTATAGTCAGTGCATATATGAAATGAAAGAGGAAGGAACTACAATATCATATACAGGGTAATGTAGTATATGAACTGAATTAAAGAACTGTAACTATTCTAAGTATTTGAAATAGTAGTTTCGATATGTGATCGACTTGGGAACTTGTACGATCGCTATATGGCCTGACTAATCATATGTGAGGTGTATGATTAACACTAACAATATTTTACACTTGTATGATAGGAATATGATCACATCTCTCACTAGCAATTTACCCTGCCCCCAACTAGTGCAGAGGATCCAACCATGACACGTTACGATACACGATCAATGTCCAATAATAATACTATGTACAATATCTAATATCAATATCATGTACAATGTCAATACGATAACCAATGTAACATCTCATGACTGAAGATCCAATCTATATACTAGTCCGTGTACCACAGTGTCAAGAATCAGATGTAACATTTCTAAGTACTTGAATTATAGAAATTATCAAATAATAGAAATTATCAGAGAATGTACTCGCCTGTGGTCCTAAGCTGGTAATACCAATATCCTGCTCCCAAAGTCTCGTACGAACGATCCAACGGTCCTATATATATATAATATAATAACATCATTCGTTACACTAGTACGCACATAAATACAACTACACTGCTCTTAGAAACTAACGCAAGTAGGGGTGCTAACCGGTCAACTATCAGGGTCGAGTGTGCACGTAGTTAAAAATATACAAGTGTCATGTCATCGAATACCGTGTACAGTAAGACAATTAACTAACACTAACACATGTCCAAATCGCCAAATCTCGTATAACACTAACACATGGCCTAGCTAGTAGGTTAGTGTACACATAAGGCAGTTAACTAACACCTAGGGTCTACACAATCAGATATAACACTAACAACCTAATTTTCATGAAGTAATTACTAGGCCTAATTACTATTTCATACATGCACGCGCATACACTAGTTATTAGGGTTCATGAATCCATAATGTCATGCAACAACACAACATGAAGGAAAAAAGGACCAGTACAAACCTCGGTGTGCTCGTAATCGAGGAGGGGGTGACGCTCGTCTGCGGCCCGTAGAGGTCAGTCTCCGGTTGTGGTGCTCCGGCCAACAGTGGCAGCAGTAGCATGGGTCGTGGTGGTGGAGATGCTGATGGTTGTGACTGGTGGTGGCCGAGGTGTGGTGGTGTGTTGCTGTGGTGCTCAGGAAAGAAGGTAAAGTCGGGGAGGAGATCGTGGCTGAGGTGGAGTGGTTGATCGAAGATGGTAGTTGTAAGGTGATGGGTGGAAGAGGAAGTCTTGGAGGAGGAGTGGCGACTGGCTGTTGTGGGGGTCGTGATTGCCGGAGTCGGGTGCTCGGGATAGATGATGGTGATGGTGGTGAAGGTGCTGATGAACTGTGGTGGCGGTGGTTGTCAGAGAAGGAAGGTCGGTTTTGGGTGTTGTGATGGTGGGGATCGGAGATGGAGATGAAGAGTCGAGGAAGATGATGAAGGTGGTCTATGGTGGCTAGTTGGTGATGATCGGAGACGGTGGGTGTTGATCCAGCGGAGGAGTGGTGATGATGGTGGAGGTCGATGAGGGAAAGGCTACTGTTGGGGAGGTGGTCCTTCGGAGGAGAAGAGAATTCGAGGAGTAGATGACAGTGGCTGTCGTCGATCCGGCGGAGGAGCAAGGTCGCTGTGAGGTGGTTGCTCCAGCGGGTGTAGGTCAGGAAAGAAGAGAAGAGGGTGGTTTAGTTAGGGTTTGGTTTTGTGAAGAAGTTGTTGGCTGCTAAAATAGAGAAGGAGAGAATGGTTTATATAGGAGAGAGAGAGGGGGATGGCCTTGGGATTAGGGCTGGCTATGTGCTTTCTAGGGATGGGGGAAGGTTTCTACATGAAGGAATGGAGGGTGAAGATGGTGTAAGTTTTGAATGGAGGGCTTGGATGGTGTAGAGAAAAAGTTAGAGTGTAGTACACTCCAAATAGAGGGAAAATCATGTATGACCAGTCAACAATGGGGGGGGTTTCTTCATGGTTTGGCTCCAATGGGAGGTGGACACCTCAATGTCTTTTTGCATAAAATCCCCTAACAATTGTAAAATTGCACCACAGTGGAATTTGGGATTGGATGAGAAAAAACACCATGTTTCGTGTGATATAATAGTTTAGAAAGGTGTGTGGTGTTTAGTATGAACCTTGAGGGTATGAGTGGGGGTTTGGGTTGGTGTTGGGTCTAGTTTTGGGTTAGGTTGGGTACTTAAACCAATTTAATTAAAATTAGTGTAAATAGTATTCTTAAATTAATAGGAAGTGCATTGGATAAAAATTGGGTGGGACACAAGTGTCATGGACGTAGTAAACTCAGAATAGAATATTGTCATAATTTGGGTTGCACAAAATGGGTCGCGGTTGTGTCTCCAATTTTGATTAGAACGGACAAAGATGCAAAGTTAAATTTATTTGGATTTAAAAATAAATGTTTGTAACGAATATTGTGCGACTAAAATGAAGCACAAGAGAGGGTATTTATGAGTTACACAAAGATCACAATGGAAGACTGGTACGTCGAGGACCAGGGTGTGAAATTTGTTGGAAGGCAAAAGCTAGTGTAGCGCTCCAAATATCGAAGCAACGGTAAGGTGCACCAATTGAATTAAAAATCACTGTGGTGAAATATAACCCCAATAATTAATCCCGAGTAATACTAATTTAATCCATAATCCTATATTTTGGTCAGGGGATTTAGTAATACATGTGAGGGATTGAACTAAATGCTAAATAAAAGATTAGGGATTTGTCTAGTAGGTTTTAGGTTTAGTCCACTAACCCATGCATTAATGAACACAATACAATATATATATATATATATATATATATATATATATATATATATATATATATATATATATATATATATATATATATATATATATATATATATATATATATCATGCAATTATTTATAAAATAAAATATACACAATACTTATAATAATTAAAAATGACAAAAATACCCCTATTTTAGAATGTGGTAGTGACAGCGCCCAACCAAGTTCCTCGCCACAGAAGATACAGTTTCAGCAGATTCTTGGCTCCAGGACTTTGACTCTTTCCTGGATACAACCAAGACCCCAGATGATGAGAATGTAGTAGTCATAAAGTTACAACTATTAAATCTTGCCCGAGATTGGTGGAAAGCACAAAAAATTGTGCTTTCGAAGTCCATTGACTGGCAGACGTTCAAGAAAATTTTTCAAGAGAAGTATTTCCACACCACTGCTAAGTTCCAGCTCTAGTAGCAGTTCATCAACCTCCGGCAGAACACAAAATCGGTCGACCAGTATGAGGTCGAGTTTTGTCGACTCAGCCAATTTGCTCCCCATATGGTAGCTTCCGAAGAGGACCGAGCCAAGAGATTTGAGCAAGGGTTACATCTTGAGCTTCAGCCGTTTACGGTGGACAATAATTATACCACATATGATACAGTTCTTAGGGCATCTAGGTCCTAAGAACTTGCCGGCCAGAGATTAGTAGCAAGGATCGGAGGCCAGAAAGGGTCAAAATAATCTATGAGAGGCATCAGTATTCAGTCATCACCTCCAGCAGCAACATTCATAATTCCTCGCCCGCCAGCACCCCCAGCCTCCACAGTAACCTCAGTACAATATACCAGGCAGTCTGTATTAGCAGGATGCAGCCACTACGGCAAGCCAGGGCACACCAGAGATCAATAGAGGAGGTCCAATGGTCAGTGTCTCAGATGTGGGGCATCTGATCACGTGATTGGTTTATGCCCGCTTCTGTATCCTGAGACTCTTCATTTCGACGGTACCAGCTCCACCCCAGGAAGCGATTGAAGGCCTGCGAGGACTAGCATTAGCAATTCGACCACTAGTCCAGCGTCCTCTCCCGACGCAGACTCAGTAGTTCTAGCAACAACGTCCGGCTCAGTTTGTGCAAGTCCAGCAAGCCCAACCAGCAAGGCAGAACCATCAGTAAATTAGAGCCACAACCCCTGGACTTTCGCCTGACGAAATATTTGGCAACCTAGAGCAGTTGATAGCCGAAGGTGTTACAATTATGGGTGAGATTTTTGAGCTCTCTTTAGCTTACCTTATTTTTGGGTTCTTATCGAACGATCTCGCGTTCTGACATATTCAAAATATGATAGTCGTCTCGATCCTTTAATTAAGCAGAGATGAGTTTTTATCCTACTCTTTCGCCCTCGTATCTCGTGGTATGTGATGTCTATCATGTTAATCGACTGCGAAGGTACATCCTGGATCAGAGTTATATCCTTGATAAGATCGTTGGTGCCGACTTACCTCAAGGCTTGGCTCTTGTCTATTTTTTTAGTCAGCACAGGCAAGCAAGGACGAGTTCCTATTTGACTGACTCAGGGGTATATGTATCCATATGCCTCTATGTGTGTTGCTTCTGTGCATTTATTTGTTAGTTACTTTCTACAGTTATCTTTTATTTCAGTTACTTTCTTAGTATAATCCTTTGATTTGTGATGTGATTTCTTGAGCTTTCTCGTGTGTTCCAGCCCGACTAGCCTTGGTAAAATTTCGAGGGCGAAATTTTTCTAAGGAGGGTAGAGATGTCACACCCCATTCCAGATTTGGTATTTTTTGTATTTTTAGAATTTAATTTTTCCTGATAATGTATTCTTGTTGTATTTCTCATGTTGGTTCCTGTTAATTTATTTATTATTATTTTGTTGTTGTTGAGAGAGACTACCCGAGA